>CM039731.1:32124372-32724372 GCA_022539455.1 Dendrobium nobile
AGAGCATGATTTTCACCCATTCTGTTTCTTGCTTCTCCATTAACTATTTTTCCAAGGAATGTGCAATATCTAGCCTACTAAAAAATACAAATTATAACAATCCACCAATCACTATAATAACTTTAAAAAATATTACAAAACCTCTCCCTCTCAACCAAACATTAACCAACAATACTATCCTAAAAAAATAACCTATCAATACACCTAATTAAATTAAAATCAACCATCCTTCCACCAACCCCCCATACAACATTAAATATATTTTCCTTACTCACCAAAAACCCCTAACATTACCTAAACAACCTCCACACTACAAACAAATAAACACAAAATCTCTAATTAAAATTTAAATGTATACTTATTATATATAAAACTAAACAAAACTCTCAAAACCATACAAAACAAAACTCTACCACAAAAAAATGTCCATCAAAACCCCCAAACCACCAAACACACAAAAAAACCCCCCACACCCAAACACACCCAACACACAAACCCCCCACCCCACCAACACCCCCCCCCCCCACCCACCCCCCCACCCCCCCCCACACTCCCTCCACACTCCCACACCCCCACAACAAATAACACCTCAAACCACTACTCCCATCAAACACCTATCACTCACCAAACCAAAACCCCCACCCCCATCTACAACTCACACACACCCACCCACAAAGAACACTCACCAACTCTCACACCCCCCCACACTCTCTCACTAACTCCCAACAATACACCTACACATAATGTCTCACAAACAAAAACAATCCCACTCCTACCACACTACTCTCATCACACACCAAATCATCTATCCTACCCATACACCCCCCCACATCCAACCGCACCCACTAGCACAATATGTACCACATCTCATCCCACCCCTCCCACCCCCCACCCTCAACCCTCTATCAAGATATGAGATATGTATACATACTGACATATCATCTATACCAAATCTATACTGTAGATAAAGGACCACAACCACTCCTCACATAACCTACACACTCTCTGTGACACTGACTGACTACTCTCCAACTACACCACCTGATCGAGGATGTCTAGTACCATACCTCTCACTTAAGTAGAGTGATCAACCCATCCAACCCAAACTCCATTGATCTACATGTGTGTTGACCCTACAATCTCTCACCGCAGTACTCTGAACTCCACCCCACACCTCCATCACACTACACCAGTATACTCATACAACATCCAATCAACTCTAAAGTATAAATCCCTCTTTCTTAACCTACATCCATCTCAATCTGAGCTTTCAGAGTGTGTGTGTGTGTGAGATTCGTCTGAGATATCCTCCAGAGCAGCCAGAGTGATATCCGCAACCACTCACTCAAAATGTATTGCATCAACGTAAACTCTCTCCTTGTGACTCTCGACGCTTGTGTGTAATTCCACTGTAATATATGTGCAATTTGATGTAAAACTAATTACGTATGACTCTAACTCATATACCACATAAATGTATACCTCTCAACATATCAAACTTAAATCCACCAGTCTTACAACATCCAAGACATGTCATATTTCCCTATGTAAATAAATAGAACATATTTAAGTATGCAGTTCAGTTACTTCCTGAACAAATTGTTGTCACACTGACTGTCCATGTTATTATGATTTTGTGATGAATCTTGATATATTTGTAATTATATAAAGTATATCCATCCATACCAATCTCAGTCTTTACCAACAATCTTAGTAATTGTCATACTGATGCAACCATAAGAGAAATATAAACATCAAGACTACAAGTTTCATAAACTCCTACTCTTTGCATCAACTGTTTCATGTCTTCATTCTTTTATTCCATTGTTTAGTATTATTTCTATTTGTCACATATTCCACCCCCCTCCCCTACTACACACACCGCCTCCACCCCCCACCCCCTATCTAACTACGACTCACCGCCGCCATATATGAATCAACTCCAACCCCATAGTGTGACAACAAAATCCATCTCTGTATACCTCCCCATACCAATCACATCCTCCCATCGCCTTCCTACTCCACATATTGTGGATCAGTCCCCATTATGGTCTGCCTCCGAGTTAAAGTCGTGTATTTTTTCCTTTTCTTATTAGGTAGGTATGTGTAGATCATATATACCTCTAAACTTGATTTAGTTCCTCTTTCCAGGGATTAATGCGATGTAAAGTGTGTGGCATGCTCTTGGCAGAATCTGATCCTCTTGTTGTTGTATGCGTATCAAGTAGAATCTCTTGTCTAATGCGTGGAAGATGAGACATTTGAGGTCTTACGCTTCTCGAAGTCTGGTTCTAGACTCGTTCTATGAGGAGGGTCAGTTAAGCCTGTACTTTAGAGAGATGTATGATGTGCTAGTCGACGCTCTCGCTAGTAATATTGGCTGAGTTAACATGAGGTGCATTGGGTTATGAAGATCGCTGCAATGTAAGGTCTGAATGTCTGTCGGTGGTGTAAGAGTCGCAAATTCTGATCGTAAGATTCGTCTTGCTTCTGTCGGCCCGTCACCCATTGTTAGAAACTCAAGAGGTCGTCTCCGATGAGTTTTCGAGTGGGCAGGAAAGGAGGAAATTGGAAGGAGCTTCGGATCGAATCGTCCGAGCGAGTGTCCGGGCAAATGTCTTCTCCTGACTTCTTCCGAGCATCCGAGCGTTTGAGCATAATAGGGAAATCGACATCTTCTCCTGGCTTCTTCCGAGCGTCCGAGCGGAATCGGAAGGAGCTTCCGACATCTTCTCCTAGCTTCTTCCGAGCGTCCAAGAGAACCTCTTCGAGCGGCTTCTTCCTGCCTTCCGACGTCCAAGGGAATGTCTTCCTCCGAGCGGCTCCTTCCTGGGCTCGTCTGAGATATACGGCTGGGTGATCTAGAGTCGAGCGGCCCCTTCTTGCGTTTAGAGGCAAGATCGAGGCTTCGACTTCGTCTTCCGCTAGGCTTCGTCTGCTCCAGTAAGACTTATTCAGCTTGCTCGGCTTCCGATGGCTTCCTCTCTATTTCGTTCGTAGCTCTGATACCATGTTGAATTCAGAAGATTTGAGAGGGAAAAACTTAAAACTTTATTTCATATGATCCCTATTTATAGTCTATACAAGATGCTTAAATAAAGAAACAAATAACTACACAATAAAGAGTAATACAATCCTTCCTGATTTTGTTGTCTAACTAAGGAAGGCTCATAACGTGAGGGAGCTTCCCACGGATCGCTATTTGCAGCCGTGGGATTAATCCAGGATTGAGGGGCTATGATTTAACAATATCTTATTGCTTATGCATGTTACTTAAACCTCCAACACGACTATCTTTCTATAAGGATTCCCTTAGGGGCTATTTGGCAACGAGTGAGATTTAACTTTGGTGAGATTTAATAAATCCTGTAAATCCGGATTTAGTAAATCCGAAATGCGTCAAATCCTAAAAACTGTTTGGTGTGCTAAATGTTAAATCTTGTTAAATCCTGAGAAACTGTTTGGTAACATATATCAGGATTTATGGCGGTTAGGGATTTAAGTTTAAAGGAGATATTTATGAAATCAAGATCATTACATAAAACATAATAAAATCAATTTTAGTTCTATATAAAATGACCGAAAATTCAATAAAAAGTAAATTACAAACTAACATGGACCAAAATGAGAGTTGAAATATTAAATAAGCTAATTATATTAATATTTAATTACTAATAATATTATTAATAATCAATTAAGTTAAATTAGATAATTAATTTATGCACTAATTCTATTATTAATTTTTTTAATTATTAACTTAATTATTATTGTTTAAAATATATATTATAAGTTAATCAATAATAAACTTTGAGGCGTCTTGGCTTTGCCTTTCATCTTTTCTTTTCGTTGTTGCTGTTCGGCTTCGTTGATTCGCAGGAGGTGTAGAGATTGCGCGCGTCGCTACTTCGGCTCCTTCGTGGCTGTTCGACTTCGCTCCTTCGACGACTTTCCCTTCTTGTCGGATCGAATTACAACTTTTGATCGGAAGCAAGAACAGGAGCTCGCTGGCTGTGAAGTTAACTTTCTCCCTGTCGCGCGCTTCTAATGTTTAAATCCCGTTAAATCACCGAACCGGGGATTTAGTAAATCCGGGATTTAGCCGTAAATCCGTATATGGATTTACGGATCCCGGGATTTAACGCGCGCACAAAAACCATTTGGCTGGATTTAGCGTAAATCCGACTTAAATCCCACGATAAATCCGATACCAAAAAGACCCTTAAAATTTTTGTTTCCGTTAGTATGAATCCCTTTTTTTTTGTCTCTTATACTTTGATGAACATTTTAAAATTTGGATAGATTATAAATCTGTGGAATACCAGTCCCTAGAGCAACTGATCTAATCATTCTAGCCAGCCAATTAATGATGTTTACATTTAGCTTGACATCATTAGCATTTATTTATTTTACATAACATTAAAGTTTAAAAATGTGAGACCTAATATAGACGTGGGTAGTGAGAAGGAAGAAGTTGGGAATTTGGTGGATGATAATCGGAGGAGAGAGAAGAAAACTAGATACCGTTCGAAAAAGGGATCATGTGAATGTCTTGCTTTTAATATAACAGTTTAAATAATTCAAATTTGAACTATCATTAAAAAGATAATTTATTATATTTTATAAATAAAATAAATAACACCCTAATAAACTTAAAACATACAACACATTTAATTTCTTGGGCCCAAAAACTCTTCTCAGATGCGTTGCATTAAGCCTTTGTGGGAGAAGTTTTAAAGGCCATGGTTGGTGTTGGAAACATTTTTATGATATCCTTTGAATGTGCACTGTGGAAATAATGAATATAAGAAAATAAAATTTAGAGATTTTGGATCGAGACATGCTTTCACACTTTTATGTATAACAAGTTACAAAAGATCTCCTTAGATATCACAATGACAAAAAAATGGTAGCATAAACTCAAATCAAGCATTTTGTATGATGATTTCATGTAGCAATTGGGAATAGACAAATTCAACTATGGAGGTCTGGAATCAATATAGGAAACTGTATCCTCAATTATAGTTTTTGGGAGGCTCCTCAAATTTGGACATAATTACAATATTTTGCAATATCTAGTTCAATCTTTGGTTTAAACTCTCTTCACATTCAAAAATCATTAGCTCTATTATGATCTCCAAGTTAGGCTCAAAAATAATATCAAGCACTACCTTAAGTTTGCAATAGAGGCTCTATTATGGATGATTTGTATCATCTTTAAGTTAATTACAAAACTTGAATTATCACATAGTAAATAATCTTTGTATATTTCAGATTAATGATTAGATGTTTGAATCATTGTTTGGTCGAGATTCATGAATTTATTGAATAATTTCTTAAAGTAACATATAGAAAATTTGAATAATATTTTGTCAAATACATCTCGATCATATCAAATTATAGTTAAGAAGCACGAAGGGTATATTTGATGAAGCAGAATATAGGGCTATAGTCTTAGGAATATGTGAGGTACTATAGATCAAGATGAATCTAGAAGATCTAAGGATCAAGTGGGACGAACCCATAATGTTGCACTGTGACAACAAATCAACATAGCTCACAATCCAGTCCAACATGACAGGACCAAGCACATAGGTTGCACTGTAACAACAAATCAACAATCAACATAGCTCATAATCCAGTCCAACATGACAGGACCAAGCACATAGAAGTGGACAGACATGTTATTAAGGAAACATTAGACAGTGGTATAGCATGTATCAACCATGTACCGTCAAAAAATCAACTTGCAGATATACTTACCAAAGGATTGGACAGTTCTGTCTTTCTCAAAATGATTGCCAAGCTGGGAATAACAGATCAATATTCTCAGCTTGAGGGGGAGTGTTAAATCCCAGCCACTCAATCACGGATTAATCCCACGGCTACAAATAGCAATCCGTGGGAAGCTCCCTCACATTATGAGCCTTCATTAGTTAGACAGCATAATTAGGAAGGATTGTATTACTTATTGTGTAATTATTTGTTTCTTATTAAAGCATCTTTTATAAACTATAAATAGGGATCATGTTGAACAAATTTTAAGCTTTTTCCTCTACAATCTTCTGAATTCGACAAATATCAATGTAAAATAGAAGATAGCTAAAAAGGAAACTAAGGAAGAAATTTATAGATATCTTATATCATAAACATGCCCTGATTCTGATTTGCCAACACACATTTGTCATACTCATCTATGTAATGATGGTAGAAAGAAACATTTTCCCCATTTTTTTCCAAACAATGCGAGTCTTAACTAAATGATGTTCCAGAACTGCTTGAGTGAAACTAACAAAGGGTAATTGTTGCTTTATATTGCATCAATATTTCAACCAATATAGATACGATTTTGTACCACAAATATATTAATCAAGTGATACCATTAAGAAAGTCTTTGGAGTTAGATATTCGCATGCTAATAATTTCAACATAATGGTAAGCTAAATAGATAATCGTGACCAAATCTGCTTAGCAACACAATGCAAAATATGATGAAAAAAATAAATTACAAACTTGGCAGTTCACCAAACTCTTCAGTCAGGATAGGTTACAACAACAACAACATCAAACTTTATCCCACTACATGGGGTTGGCTACATGAATCTTTTTTCTCCATTTTGTCCTGTTAAGAGTCAAATTCTCATTTAAATCTAATAAAAAAATATCATTTCTAATATTTTCTAACCAAGTCAGCCGTGATAGGTTCTTAAAATAAAATTCATAAAAGACAACAATCAAGCTTGAAACTCAAAAACTGTTGGACATTGGACCCACAACCAAGATAACTAACCTTTCTTATTCAGGTTATTCGTGGTTCATTTATAGGATCTCACAATTAAACTTTTCCCAAGTTTTTGACACATTGCTAATTCAGACACATATTAGAATAATATTAAAATTATAGTTGTTTTGAACCTCTCCTTTCTGATCTAGTGTTGCAGTCAAAAGTTGCACTTATTTCGCATTATTGCTATTCCATTAAGCCTATGGTGTAGGATAAATTAAGATGTAGAGTTTCATGATACAGATTTAAAATAAGATGCACAAAATCAAATTTGCAGTTCATACAGCATAATTATATAAAAATATTCGACAGTTCAGTTGAAAGTTAGAAAACTCATAAAATTCACGTAAACAATAATTTAATTATCATCAAATGGAAATTCCACACAAAAAATTAAGATATGAAAATCAAATGACATTTTGAAATTGAGTGTAACAGGAAATTCAAATTGTATAAGTTTTGACCAAATCCAATCACACAAACAGGCCATTAATTAAATTAAAGTACAACTCGAGATCACCGAAGTAATGATCTAAGCCATATATTGCTACAAGGAGATGACTTCCATTAGAATTTGATTGTCACCACTTGTACCATGTTAGAAAAAATTTACATCCAACCAACAATCAAGCACATAGAGAAAAAACAAATAGTCTATATATATATATATATATATATATATATATATATATATATTATATATATATTATATATATAAATATATATATATATATATATATATATATATATATATATATATATATATATATATAATGTCCATTGCATGACTCAAGAACCCTCCTATTTTTATCATAGAAAAAATAAAATCAATAGACA
The DNA here is from genome assembly GCA_022539455.1 of Dendrobium nobile. Classification (NCBI taxonomy): domain Eukaryota; kingdom Viridiplantae; phylum Streptophyta; class Magnoliopsida; order Asparagales; family Orchidaceae; genus Dendrobium; species Dendrobium nobile. The sequence goes on from CM039731.1 coordinate 32,131,991, forward strand.
AGCATGGTCGCTTCCTCCCATGGATAAAATAGCTGAATTCTATAATAGCAAGTTAGCAGAAAAAAGTCTCCAAACAAGAAATCCACAAGTCACAATTGAATCAACGAACATAAACCAAATGGCAACCCATCTGAAAGTCCAACAACAACAAATGTTAGAAAACTTCAACATCTACTACAATTTTAGAATTGAATTCTAACTATTATTCAAGCATAAGTGCATTCATGGACATGATCTAATGTAGCTGCTAATTCACATTCAATGACATCAAGTTTTCATGCTTAATCAAACACCACTCAATAATTTCATTATATCCACATGAAACCTAAGCTTAATTAAAAATACGAGCAGATTCGCCCAATACTCCTGAAATTCAAGCAAAATATAATGAAGAACTGAAGCCCTAAATACATAGCTGCTAAGAACCAATAAGTTTACTAGTCTCGAGGATGCCCAAGTAATTAAATTTCCAAAAGCTCCATTTAATGATCAAAATTCATACGTAACACTCGTCTCTAATTCTCTATTAAGCTAAAGCACAAAAGGAAACGAAAAAAAAAAAGAAAAACATATTTGATTTCACTTCACCCACAACGCTTTCCTAGTCTGTAAGAAGCTCTTTCCTTTTTCATCCACTACGCTTTTATAGACATAAATAACAGCCAGAACTACCGTACAATTGAAAGGGTAACTAAGAACAATACTCACTCAGTAAAATTTAGCAGATTGAAGCAAAAAAGCATAAGAGATTAAGAGAACAAGCTTTTAGTAAAAGGATCACACTGCACCCAAAAATATTAAGGAAAAAGTTCTTACCTTTGTCTTGCGCGAACCTCTTCAAGAGAGTCTTTCTTTCTTTCCATAGAATTGGTACCAAACGCTTCACCCGAATCACCCCACTCCTCTCCTTTCGGAGCCTCCATGTTATGTTAGAGGATACGACGAACAGTGAAGCAGGGAGAGGTAGAAAGGACAGAAGATGAGCGAGCAGCCCTAACTCCGAAGATCCCATTCTATTGGCTCGGGCTCTGACCCATTGGGCCAAGTATTTTAATTTGCACGTTGTATTCAGCCCGACCCAACGAAGCGGTCCACGGACAAACTTTAAGAAGCACATTTATTTACCCTTTTTTTTAATGAAAGCAAAAGATTGTAAATTTGTTGATATGTTTACATTTGAGTGGTTTATTGTAAATGGAGATAGTGTTATTTTTATAAATAGCCTAATATTTTTGTGAAATAGATGTGATGCCCCTTTCTTTAGTTTTTTTTTTTAATGCTAAACTGATCAAAATGAATGAAAAAGAAAATTTATGTTTGCAATCATACTTTTTTGAATCCAAATTTTTATATATTATTTTATTATAAGCAATAAATTTTTTTATGTTTGAAAAAATTAAAGAAATTTTATAAAATAATTGTGCAATATTTTTTTTACAAATGGCCCTTTTTTTATTCGATATTTTTTTCTACTATCGAGTAAGTGATAAAAATATAAATCTAATAACAAATTAATATTAAAGAAACTACTTGTATGTTGAATTTTGAATTCAGTGGATGACAACTAATTCTATGCACCCCATCTAAATAACACATGTGTCAAAAATTATTAAATTTGTGTTCATAATGTGGCTTAAAAGGGGTTGTTTTAGTGTGGAACCAAGTTAGACTTATCATACATAATATAAACTAGGTATAGGCTCCCCCAACTAGAAGTGTAAGTGAGTCAAGTTAACTCGAACTCAACTTTTTAATGAGTTCATGAGTCATACTTATTAAGTCATGAGCTCAAAATCAAGCTAAGATCACATATTTTACAATATACAAACTCAAGTTAGAGTTTGACCCCACTAAGATCATAAGCTAGCTCAAGTAATTCATACATTAATTTAGGGCTCATTGCATTACAACTACACACTCATTTTCTTCTTCAAAAGCTACAAGTACTCTCACTATGTTCTTTAGTGAGCTCCTACAATAAATCTCATTGCTATATTATTTAGAGAGCTCACATTGATGTATTCTCTATTGAGTTCCTTTAATAAGTCATGGCATTATATTCTCCATTAAGCTCTCATTGTTTCCTTCTCCATAGAGCTCCCATTGTGAATCCCATCATTTCATTCTATAGCTCATCCCATCCCTTCCTTCTACAATGAGCTCCTATTATTTCCTTCTCCTAACATCACTCATCTCATCGTTGTATTCTTCAGCAAGCTCTCATTGATTCTATCAATAGTAAGCTTTCATCCCTCTATAGTGAGTTCCCATCATAACATTGACTCAGGCTCCTGAGTTGAGCTTGAGCCCACTATTTTCCAATAAACCAAGCATAAACTAGCTATATGATCATGAGCTCTAGTTCTAGCTTCCATTAAGCAGGTGAGTTAAGTTCTAATAAGTCCTGACTTAAGCTTACACCCCTATACCCAAATAGTTTGATAAATCATCTATATCAAACTGATGATCCTTAAGAAAGGCATTGCACTTCAACAGATCTCTAGTCATCATAGGCACTGGTTCTTGATGATATCAAAAGGTTAACCATTAATACGCTTATGAAGGTGATAACTAGGAACTTGCTAGTAAGAGGTGACCTTTCTCTTTTCCTAACATTAGGTTATCATTTAATTCAAGTTCTCCCAACTAATTTTTCTAATATATAGTAGTGGTTATGTTGAAAGTACAACCTTCTCTTCAAACTTGACATCATTGGTTGACTTTGATTTTCTCTACCAAGTAGTCAAAATTTTCCATATAATAAGTTCTCTTGGCTGGTCAAAGGATGAGGCAATTGATCCATTGTTATACTCTACAACGTAAGTATGGTTATTTACAAGTTAAAGCAACTTGGTCAATGCCCTTAGCAACTGTAGACCAAGGGTGTACTTAAATGGTCTCTCCCAAAGCCCTAGAGACAAAAAAAATACTTGAGTCACTATCAACTCTAAGACTTTTACTTGTAGTATTTCCTTTTAAAATCTCACAATAATTTTTCTCAATAACTCACTTAGTTCCTGAATCATCTATAGTAACACTTAAAATTTCTTCAAAAGTTTTGCATTGACAATTTGGCCTATAAATAACTTTTTGAATTCAACAAAAGCCATTATCATCCCTAGTGAAAGTTTTGAGAACAACATGAGAGATGGTTCCTTAAATGTGGTAAATAATTGACTACCCTTCAATGCTTTGTTGTGTCTAGTAAGGCTATGGCTGAATCAAAACAGGTCACTTGGTTGGCTAGGTCAGTTTTCCCTTTGTAGGACTCAAGATGGGTGAGCTTAAATTTTATTGGAAGCTTTGCCTACTTAATTTGCCATGAGAATGAGTTTATTAGCTTATGCTTACACTTCTTAACTAGACAGATGTGGAGTTGATTACTTACTATTGTATTGATAATATGCTTCTTATAATACTGGTATTAAAGTTAGCACCCTCACACTTGATGGTTCTTTTTGAATGGTTGAATCATAAGATTGTTTAGGCATATCCTTTATTAGAATAACTTTAACGATAAATAACAAGGCTCCTTGGACCAACCTTGTAACTCTTTCCTCCATCCTCCATCCTTCATCAATTATCAAATGGTTATTAAGTTTTGATTATCCATGTTGATTGATTCTTCCCAACACAATTACTTTATTTCTTACATTGTCTACTTTTTAATTTGTAGAACCAATCTATGCTCAGTTCACCTTTTAAGATGTTATATTCAAAATTGTCTATGGACGATGTTAGAAAATTATTTACATGATTCTCATGGTAACATAAAATAGAAGTTGAAAGGATAGAGAGAGAGAGAGAGAGAGAGAGAGAGAGAGAGAGAGAGAGATGATCTAGAGAAAGAAGATATGTAATTTTATTATATTACCAAAAGCTCATGAGTTGAGTATATGAGATATGAGTATCCAAAACTCTACCTTGACCCCCTACTTATAGGATCAACCAGAGTCTAATGCAATATGAAAAGCCATTTCTTTGGCAAAATATATAATAAAAAGGTACATCATATTACAATTGATGTATTGCATGAATTACATATAAGTATATATGGATAATTAACTAAATTCACTATCATCTTCTAGATTGAAAATATCACTGACCAACTAGATGAAGTCACTAACTAGTTTTGAAGGTAGTTTGTGCAAGTTGCTTCTTAACTTAGGCGGTTTGATTCCATATTTAGGCAAGTAAACCTATTGAATTCTTAGTTTGAGTGTTCTTTGGAAAGTTTATCAGGATTATGACAAGTTCATTGCCTTTGAACTACATGCTTTTAATCAATTTGACTCGAATCAGGTTGACTTCTGTTGGAATAAGTCCTTAAGATAATTGGATGAACAAATATATCTACGATTTCAAGGAATAAAGATGGGATTGTCCTTCATTGAGGGATTTCTTTAAACAAGTTGAACCCTAAATACTTTGCTTTATTACGTAGTGGTCAACAAGTATATTTATATACATCATAGTACAAGACTCAAACGTGATTCACATAATCAGTTATATATAATCACCCATAAAATTCTGATGTCTAATAGAGCTCAAACTCATGGCACATTGATTGAAAACAAATTTGAAAATCTTATGGGTCGGATTTGAATGCTCACACTAATATATAATATATATATATATATATATTATATATATATATATATATATATATATTTCTTTTCTTATTATTTTTTCTAATATATGAGCTTAGCAAATAGGTAAGTGTATGTATTAGTGTTCAAATATGTTGTTTCATGAGCATGAGTTGAACAAACCTGATATATCATAAAAAATTAAATATGATTGAGCATGAATCTAGAGATAAAATTGTGTTGGAAACTTCAAAATTAAATTCATGACCATCAAATTCTGATTTTGGCATACTTTATAATCAAACTAAACATCTCGAAAAGACAAACTCAACGACACTAAATTCGACCCACTCCGAGCCCAAATGGATCCAAATCGAAGACACAAAGCGCATTTGAAAGATTCAAACCAAAAATTGGATAATCAAACATTTTTCAAATATGACATACTTATAATTGAATCGAGCAGCTCGTTGAGATAAATCCAACGAGCCCAAGATCACTGAATTCTAATATCATTAAGACACTCAAAAATTTGATGAACGATTGATCCACGATCAAGGGAATCAATATTGGTCATATGTTCAAAACACTCCCATAATTACCCTGATCTTTTTCTATTTACTAGCTATGCCACTCTAAAAATACTATAAATAGACCCTTCATTCTTAATTGAAGGATGACTAAGCAAGGAAGAGAAAGAGGAAAGAGAAATCTGAATTCTCTTGCCACCAGACTCCTCCTCGACCACCTCCCGCCACAGATCGTCGCTAGACTTCTTCCCGGCCATCGACTGTTGACGGGCTTCTTCTCGGCCATTGATTGTCACCTGACTTCCGCCTGGCCACCAATTGACATAGAATTTACACCCACCCACTGACCATTGTCAAACTTCTGTCTGATCCCTATTTGTCACTAGATTTTAACCTAACAGTTTAATATTGTGATCTAATTGTCCTCAAATTCAAGGATGAATCAATCATTTGTAATATATTCAAACACTGTTAGATTCATATCAAATGAGAGTGGACTCATGGTCTTTCCCTTTAGGGTTTTTCACATTACAAAATTTGGTGTTTTTGTTCTCTCTGTTTGCAAGTTTGATACTCGTGCAATGCTAAGACATGAAGTTTTTTGTCCTTTATCATCATGAATATTCTAGCCTGCAACAAAACCCAAGATGGGTTCATAGTAATCTAAAGCCAAGCCCAACATATAAGGATATGTATGGATGAGATCTATGTATTAATCCATCTTAGGTATAACTAATTCATATTATATCAAGGTTGTCAACAAGGAAGCTCCATGAGTCAAAACAACAAAACTGTAAAATCAAAAATACTGTACCAAAATAGAGGTCAATAAGAAGTAATTAACCTGACTAATTTTTTTAGTAAATGATAAAAAGACCAAATTATAAAACTTCATAATATAACCTTAGTATGTAAATTTTTTATTCATAGTACAGAGATATCATCAAAAAAATTTCCTAATCGGGCACGAATCTCGAGACAAATTTGCATTAAAACTTCCAACATTAAATTTGGGACCATTCGAACTCTGATTGCAGCAAACTTATAGTTGAATTGAACGTCTCAAAAAGATGAACCCAACGACACCAAATTCATTCCAATCAAAGCCCAAATGGGATCAAATCAAGGACCCGGAGCTCATTTGGATTGTTTAAATTATAAATTGAACAATCAAATGATTTTCAAATGTGACATGCTTATAGTCGAATCGAGCGGCTTGACGAGAAGAATCCATCTAGCCCAATATTGAGGAATTTTGACATCATTAAGACACATAAATACTCAATAAATAGTTCATGATCAATAAAATCAATATCAGTTATCCATTCTAACCACTCCTAATGTGCCATTGATTTTCTCCCTATTTACAAGTCATATCACTCCTAAAAAACTACTCATTTTTCACAAGGGGGGGGGAGGGAGGGAAAGAAGAGAGAAGAGGAAGATAATCTGAGTTCTCTCTTTCCACCAAGCCCTTCATCGATCACTATTATTCGCCAACTACGGTCCTTTCAACCTCCGTCATCAGACAATGGTCTTTCTTACCTCTGTCTGCTGCCGACTACAGTTCTTCTAACCTCTATCGTTAGACAACGGTCTTTTTGACCAACGTCGTCTACCAACTATAAGTCCTTCCGACCTCTATCACCCGACTACAATTTTTTTGACCTCCATCGGTCCAATGTCCAGAAGTTTCTGAGTTTCAAGCTTGATTGTTGTCTTTTATGAATTTTATTTTAAGAACCTATCACGGCTGACTTGGTTAGAGAATATTAGAAATGATATTTTCTTATTAGATTTAAATGAGAATTTGACTTTTAACAAGGCATAATGGAGAAAAAAGATTCATGTAGCTGACCCCATGTAGTGGGACAATGGCTTGATGTCGTTGTTGTAACAATTGGATTCATACAATATAGCAAACTTAAAAAAAATAGTTTATAAAGTTTTTCTTTAAATCCTTACGCTATCCCCTTATTGGATAATATTTTTGGACAATTTTTCATTTTAATAACTCAACTGTATCTCCAGGCATTATATTCTCATTTGCATTTTCATTTTTTTTAATGATTGTCCGAGATAATATTATTTACTGGGGTGCCTAGAAGTGGAAAATCTATGTTTGCAGCATAAGTGTTTTCTGAACTCACCTACTTGTATGTACGCATCTTGCTGTTGGCTTGCTCATTAACAAGCTATAATGCGTCACATCATAAATCTCCCAAGTTGTGTGAAAATCAAATATTTGTGTTTTAATTAATTCAAGTTGTCTTTCAACTAAATTTTCTTAATGGTTTGATAGTAGATTTTGTTTCTATTTTACATCATTATATGTTTCAAACACAAAATCAGCACAAATGATGAGAGCTCACGTTAATTGTGCTGAATAAACCAAAGTGTAGTTGGGTTTCCATTTAGTGCGCTTCCAAGTCAAAAAATTGTAGAATCTTCTGGTCCCATTTACTGGCTCAGATGATTCCTTGGTGCATCATTTTGCATGTAATTTGTAACTAAATATAGCTACGATACATAAAAATGGTGGCATGACATGTTCATTGCATCATTTAGAAGGAGTTTGCTTTAGAGAAATTGCAGTAGTCAGATTACACAATGCAGTTTTTCGCTCAAATCATATTATAGCAAAAGCTTGCACATTATGTGCTTTCCTCAAAATATTTGCCTAATTTATGCAGCCCTACACTTTTGCAGGAGATATAAACTAAAGTAATTTCCATTGTGTATTCAATCTGACAGTGATGAGTTGCTGTAGGTTTGTTCTCCGAACAAAAACTACTTCGGGGTTACAAACTCTGCAACTAAGTGAAGGTGAGCATACAACGAAATGTCTCTTGTCAAGTCAATACTTATGTTTTGAGCATATATGTAAGATTAGTTGGTTAGAATTGCCCTAACTTAGGTCAAAGGAGAGAAGTTTAAATACCATTCCACAAAAAGGTCAATCATATTGTTTTTTTTTTTCCTTATATATGCTTTTAATTCACAATTAATCTTTTGGTTTTGCTTTAAGAGACTTAAGGTATAGGAAAAGTGAAGCTGTACTCATATAAGGAGTTAAGAGCAGCCACTGGAGATTTCAAACGTGGTAATAGAATAGGTGAGGGTGGTTTTGGATCTGTCTACAAGGTACTACATGGTTATTATAAGATTTTTTTTTTTTTTTGGTTAAAACCCACTCATGGGCCTATGTGTTAATATTCAAAAAGCGGTTACAAAAATCCTTAGAAGGATCCTCCAGCTCACTATTGCTCAAAAGAGCTACAAAAAGAAAAGGAAAAGAAAAACCTATAAGCCGGAGGATCCTTTTTCTACAATTACAAAAAGAACAACATAAGGACCTAGGTCTGAGAGTCAACAGCACCCAAAATAGGAAGAGCATAAAATGACCATTCAGCTCCATCTTCCTGCAAAAAAAACTGAAAAATAACAGAAAAAATTAATCGAAAACCAAACAGAGATTACCTTGCGATCATTGCAGCTTGTACCATGAGGATTCATAAGATTCCTACAAGGAGATCTCCAAAAACAGATGTGAGACACATAACATGAAACACAAGCTATACAACCAGAAAAATACTTGAAACACCAACAAAAAGAAAGAGCAGAAGGCTGTAGAAAGAACCAGCAGCCCGCAGAACCAATCCACAACCCAGAAAGAAGGAACACCACGGCTAGCACCTGCAGGAATAACCAACCACAGCCACCCAACCAGAAATAACCAGAAAAAGCACAGAAACAAACACCAGCAGGAACGACCACAAAATTACCAAGCAGCCGGAGAAACCAAAAACACAGAAGAGACCACGAACACCCAGAAAAGAAAAAGACTAGCATCATCCAACAAGCTCTGGACAATTGACATAAGGCAAACCGATTTGATCCAGTTTAATCATCCCTTGAATCAGAATAGGCAACTGCTGAAAATCAAAATCAGTAATATTAAAAAACCTGCTACCCAGCTTAGCCATAACCTGGGCACACAAATTCGACGTAGAAGGAACAGAAGCAAAGGAGAAGTTTATACCAGCTAAAAGCTCTCTGATTTTTCTACGAGTATAGAACAGAGAAAAGAAACAATTACTACCATCCAAATCTAGGATAACCTTTAAATCAATATAGAGTTTGCTTTCTAAAATAATGTTCTTCAAACCCAACCGAAAGCAAGTAGTTAACACATGTACAACAGCCATAAACAGCCCCCCAATTTTATCCTTCTCCCCGGAAATCCCAGCAAAACCACAAACAAATTCATCATTAAAGTCTCTAATAATACCACCCACACACCAATCAAGACCCTCCAGAGTACAGTCAAAGTTCAGTTTAACAAAAGGAAGCTGAGGTTTCACCCAAATAGAAACTCTGTTAGCATAAGACTGGTGAACTAAATCCATAATACCAAAACCATCCAACACAAAATAAAACTTCTCAAAATTCTTAACAGAAATAAGATTAGAAGAGAAAAGCGCTTTAACCTTCACCAAAACTTTAACAATAATAGAATGATGATCCATTTTGATACCATTATAACGAGACTCATTTCTAGCCAACCAAATGAACCAAACAATGAGAGTAGGCACCACATTACGAATGTGACCCTTAGATCTCACCATCCAATCCTCAAACAAATTGTGCACATTAACAAGCGGATTAAAAATACTAAACCGAAAAATGTTATCAAAAAAGGTCCAAACTTTAACAGCAATAGGAGAAGAAGTAAAAACGTGATGCAAGGTCTCACCTTTCGAACAACATTGACATTTCGAAGTGATAAACATCCCTCTTTTCCTAAGTAGGTCATCCGTGGAAATAAAGTTATTGAGAAGCCGCCAACTAAAAACAGAAACCGTGGAAGGAATACTCTTATGCCAGACATTTTAAACATTTTAGAAGAATCCTTCTTCGTTCTGATCACATTCCAAGCATCTTTAGTTCTAAAGAGCCCATCTTTAGTAAAGCTACAAAGTAAGACATCTTTCAACTCCCGGTTCAGGACAATGTTAGTAACCAAACTAATTAAAGAAGCAGGAATAACATTAGAAAGCTTAACCATATCCCAACCATTGGCATTAAAAAAGAAACTAACCTTAACAGAATTAATAGAAATAGTATTAAGTAAATTCTCTAAAGAATGACCGTTAATCCACTTATCTTGCCAAAAAAAAAAACACATTACCAGCACCAATCCCCCAAGAAACGAACGGCTCAGCATGCCAATTAACTAAACAAAGACGATGCCAAACTTTAGACTGACCTTTAGAAAAAAAACACTTGGTAGGATGATTACTCCCACAATACTTAGCCATCATAAAATTAGCCCAAAGGGACACCTTTTCCCTGAATTTAAACCACAATTTAAAAGAAAAAGCAGAAGCTAAATCAGTCATAGTCATACACCCCAAAGCACCTTCTTGCAACGAACCGCAACACTTACCCCAAGAGGACCAATGAATTTTAGAATTACTAGCCAAACCTCTCCAAAAAAATCTGTTAAAAATTCTATCAATCCTAGAGCAAATCGTTTTAGTAGGATAAATAGCTTGAAAGTTGTAAACAGGGATAGAAGCCAGAACACTTTTAATCAGCACCAAACGACCACCATAACTCAGAAACTTGGAATCCCAAGTAGCCAGCCTCTTATGAATCGACGCAATAAGACCATAAAAAAGAAAAGACTTCTTTCTACCTTTAAACAAAGGAATGCCTAAATATTTGATAGGTAAGAAAGCTTGGGAAAAACCAGTAAGATTATTAAGTTCCACAATTCTGTTAGAAGCAGCATATTTAGAAATAACAAAACAACTTTTATCTTTGTTAAAAACAAGACCACTCACCTTCTCAAACTGATCAAAAAACTGAATGATTTTGGAAACCTTATTCTTCGAAGCATTAGAGAAAACAATGAAGTCATCCGCAAAACATAAATGAGAAATATTAATACCACCCAAAGTTCTGAAATACAGACTAGGATAATTACAAAACAGATTAGTAAGCCCCCTAGACAGATATTCAGCCGCAATAATAAATATGGCCGGAGAAATAGGATCTCCTTGTCTCAAACCATGAGAAGCATTACAGTAACCATGATACTTACCATTCACAATAATGGAGAAAAAGGGGCTTTCAATGCACCTACTGATAAGAAAAATAACATTGTTATCAAAACCAAAGAGCCTAAGCATGTTATAAATAAACTTCCAGTTAATATTGTCATAAGCTTTGGCAATATCCAGTTTCATAATCATATTACCCCCTCTAGTTTTCACATCTAAATCCTGGCAGAACTCTTGAGCCAACAAGATATTATCCATAATAGACCGATCTTTCACAAATCCCATCTGATTATGAGAGATAATTTTAGGGAGAAGAAGAGCCAAACGGTTAGCCAAAATTTTGGAGAGTAATTTATAAAAAACATAACACAAGCTAATGGGTCTAAAATCATGCCAATTATTAACCACATTATTCTTGGGAATCAAAACAATAGACGTAGAAGAAAAAAATTTTGGAATAGGCTTGCCATTAAAGAAATCAACCACCGTAGAAAAAACATCATCAGAAATAATATGCCAAACATGCTGAAAAAACTTAACAGTGTAACCATCCGGCCCAGCAAGTATGCAGATTAATAATATAATTAGCTTTGAGTTATTTCTGTAGGGAACACTTAGGAATGGGACCATTGTTGCTATAAAGGTGCTCTCCAAGGAGTCAGCACAAGGAGCTAGGGAGTTCTTGACAGAAATTACTGCGATATCTGACATTATACATGAGAATCTTGTGCAGTTGTATGGATGTTGCATAGAAGGAAACCACAAAATACTTGTCTACCGTTATCTTGAGAACAACAGTCTCGCGCAAACTCTTCTTGGTAACTTCAAACTATTTAAATTTTCTATAGCAAAAACTATTTGAAATAATGTATCATATAGGAAGTGATTTGTTTCTGATTTGAAACTAGGCAGAAATCGCAGCAAAATTCAATTTAGCTGGGTAACAAGATCTAAAATCTGCATTGGTGTAGCTCGTGGGCTTGCTTTTCTTCACGAGGAACACCAACCACCTATCGTTCATCGAGGTATAAAAGCAAGCAACGTCCTGCTTGACAAGAATCTAACTCTTTTGCAAGTCTGTTACCGTCTAATGCAACCCACACGGCACAGGCGTTGCTGGAACATTGTGAGTTCAGTTTCTTAGTTATTTATGATTTTCTGCCTATCCTGTTCAAAATAGTTTTCTGCCATTCTTTTTTCACAGGAACGTTGGTTAGGATCTTAGACGGAATATGTACTTATAGAGTGCAATGATTATGATGGAAATTGACACTGGACTGAAGGGGGCTCGACAAATCCACGTTGATGATCCGGTGGCCGTATTCGGGCACAAATCCAAGAACGCCTTGGACCTAAGTATGCCATACGCGGGTAGGTGACACGAAAGTCGGATGTTTATAGCTATGGTGTTCTGCTATTGGAAATAGTTAGCGGCCGGTGTAATGCAAACGCAGGATTTTCATATGGGGAACAATTTCTTCTCGAAAGAGTAAGTAACTTTTTGTTCAAGGTAGATGTTTTGAACTGCATCAATAATGCTTTTCTTAAACCATACTGTACCAAATTTCCCAAAAAAAAAAAAACCATACTGTTTGTCAGTTACTTTTGCCGTTACTTTTTGCTTTTAAAAACATGCATCAAAATGAATGTTGAGATTCATTAATTCATTAATTCTGTACCCATGCACAGTAGTTATGCTTTCTTCTTTCTAAAGTTTGAATCAGTCACTTTTCTTCTATTTTATGGTCCATGACAAACAAATTCAGTTCTCTTGCAATACCGAACAGCAGGATTCTGTTAAAAGGGAAGAATTAGCTATGAATTGAGGTCTGAGCATACTCTTTCTTATTCTAATCGTAACCAGATCCTTTCTTCTCTCTCTTCCGACCTTCACATTCAGTATTTATCTGAAAGGTTCAATCACTTGTTTGATTGCTCAGAGGGCTAAGCTTTTGAGCAGGTTGAAACTCTTGATTTTGTGAACGGATGCTGTGTAGTTAAATCAGTTTCATCTTCTATATTAGGCTTCGTTTGGGACAGCTTTTTAACCATTTTTTAAAGTAGCTTCTTAGTACAAAAAATTATTTTTTTACTAAAAAACTGTTTTAAGAAGCAGTAAAAAAGCCATCCCAAGCTAAGCCTTAGTCTCCACTAAATGACAGCCCGACGTTGGGAAGTAAATAAAATTATTAGAACAAATAAATCTCTTTTTTTTTTCATTCAAGTTATGCTCCTCATGCCATGGTTTTTTTTCCTGTAAAACAATCATTTCTACTAGCTGGTTTCTGAGCTAAATGTTGGAAATTTGCCTACAGTACCCAGATGCCATGGATGGGATTCTCGTGTTGCAGACATGGGCGCATCATGAACGAGGCACTATTGAGAGGATGGTAGATTCCTCATTAGCTGGTGATGTAAACACCAAAGAGGCATGCAAATTTTTGAAGGTTGGTCTTCTGTGCACCCAAGAGGCATGTAAGTTACGTCCCTCTATGTCCCTGGTTGTAAAATGTTGACTGGTGTGATAAATGTTGAGTCTGAGAATATCACACAGCCTGGCCTTGTTACTGATTTCATGCAAATGAAGATTTGATCTTAGGCCTTGTTCGGGATGGTTTTCTTCTTGCTTTTTAAAACAGCTTTCTAGCACAAAAATTTTTTGAATTTGAAATTTTTTTACTAAAAAGCCGTTTTAAAAAGGGAAAATTTTCGAACTAAGCAAGATTAACAATTAAACTATAAGAATAAGCATGTTAATTTAAAAATTTAAATGTAGGCAAAGTCGGGCCTTTGAACGGCGACTTAGGTGCGGCCAGAATTCCACGTGGCAGCCGATGTGGCAGGCATTTTATTAAAGCCTAAGTCGCCCGTTAAACGGGCGACTTAGGCTTTAATAAAAAATATGCCTTTCCCTTCCCGATTACTTCGTCTCCCTCATTCCCATTTCATTTTCAGATATGTTCGCTGCTGCTCCGCCGCCTCTTCAACGGATTAGGTAATGTAGGCTTATTTTTTGCTTTTTTTTTGTTAAAGAAGTTAAATAAATGTTGATTATTGTGTTTTTTACTTAGAGAAGTAAAGATTAATGATTGTAGAAGTGGTTATGTTGTTTTTTTTTGTAAATTTCTTTGTTTGTGGAGATTATTTGAATATTTGTTTGTTATTAGCATAGATTCATGCTTTAAGCCTTTGAATGGTTAAAAAATTTTGTAGATCTGTGATTTTGGGTTAATTTTTTGCTAAGCTACGCTCTCTTTAGGTATTTGAAAATTTTTATGATTTGAACAATGATATTTTTTTGTGCTTCATGTCATAGTTTTTTTTTTTAATAAAACTGAAGGTTTAGTAATACAAATTTGCTTAAAAAATAATTTGTAGTAGATTGTCTAACCAAATTATTTTGTACCATCATCATCGTACTTAACAATGAACCATAGAAAATAAGTTTTGTCAATTATCATGCTTATCTCCGAAATTTCGTCATCTGAGAATTTCCATTATTAAGAAAAAAGCATTTTAACCTAAAATATTATTATTATTATTATAAGTATTACTATTATTATTATTATTTTTAAGTATTATTATTATTATTATTATTATTGTTATTATTATTATTATTATTCATTTTTCATATAAAATTAAAATTATTTACATTAATTAAATTAAATACATATTAATAATTTATTAATTATTTTTTTTAGTTGTATGCACGAGGATAATAATGAGTGGACGTGGTGCAACTTTCGTGCTTCTGTATGGAGGCGAGTTACAAGTTGATGAAAAATTTGCACCAAGTTATTTTGGGGGTAAAAATCGTCCGTTACATGTGCCGAGAAACATAAACTTAGAGCAGCTTAAGTTGAGGATACTTAGAGCACTGAAGTATGATCCTACAAAGTATTCTGTGAACTTAGTCTGTCGAGTGCCTGTGGGAAACGAGTTTGTCGCTTCACATGTTGAAGATGACGAAGTTTGTAAAGTTTTATTATGTCAGGCTGCAATAGAATTTCTCATCATGTATGTCGATGTCGAAGAAAAAATTGTGAGTGAAGATAATATTGAGCCTCCAAATTCAGAAAGATACGATACTTCAACCCAAGTTGAAAGGGTTCAGGTGGCTAATACTTCAAGGTTTGAAGCAATAGAAGAAGCCCATCATTAGTAAGTTTCTTATATCATGTTTAAGAAATAGATATGTACGAATTTATCTTATTGATTAATTAATGATTAATAATAATTTTAATGTAGTGATATTGAGAACCAACAGATGCAGGATCCTCCTTTAGCGTCTCCACAAACAGTCCCTTCATATCATTATGATTATGAGACTATGAGTAGTGGATCTAGTGAGCAGTGCTCTGATGATGAAGATGCTGATCTATTACCAGTGGTCAACGATGGTGATGCAGTTGATAATGAGGAGATTAGAAATATTGTCCAAGATTATTGTACTAGATCTGTCAGCAGTACAGATACAATGGTAGCAAATAACGACTACGCCGAGACTTGTAGGACAACAGAAGAATGGGATAAGGAAGTTGACATTGATGCTGATTACGATGCGGTGATAGTAGAGGATGAGTTCTCGATTCCGAATGACTTAATAGAAGGGATGTGCTTCACAAGGAAGACAGATCTGCAATTTGCTTTACAAGGTTGGGCAATTAAAAATAATGTGCAATATATTGTCATCGCATCGAATAGGACGAAATTTACAATTGTTTGTGCGAAGCATGATTGCCCAGTATATCATTGCTTATGGCGACTTCACTCAGCTCAGAGTAAACGCTTAGGCGGTGTATGGAAAATCTCATCCATAAAGAACCAGCATAGATGTGTGTCTCCAATTCTTGATAGTGGCCACCGTCAATGCAACTCACAGTTTATAAGTTTCTATATTCTACCAACAATTAGGAAGCAGATGGACTTGAAGCCAAGGGAGATAATCGGTCGTATGGAATCGAAGCTCAATATTAAAGTGTCATACATGAAGGCTTGGGATGCCCGGAGGAAGGCAATAAAAGTAGTTTTTGGCAGTTGGGAGGAGTCTTATCGCACTCTTAATTTGTTCATGGATGCTGTTGCCTCTGTAATGCCTGGTACGGTATATCGAATTCAAAGCACGCAGACAAATAGGTTCCAAAGACTATTCTGGGCATTTGGTCCTTCTATTACTGGGTGGAAATATTGTCGGCCAGTTCTTTCTCTTGATGGCACATTCCTACTCGGTAAATATAGGGGGACATTATTAACTGCGATAGGTATGGATGCTAATAATGGTTTATATCCACTTGCATTTGCTGTAGTTGAATCAGAGTGTAACGAATCATGGATTTGGTTTTTAAGACAAGTGAATGAGCTACTCCCTGTAGTTACGAACAGGCCTAATCTCTGTATCATATCAGACATGCATACTGGTTTGGTTAGAGGTTGCAGGGAAATCTTTCCTAATGTTGCTCATCGACACTGCCTAAGACATCTACGTGAGAATTTCAAGAAAGCAATACGACAGATGGGAATAGGAGACGTTGATTTTTTTGTGTCAAAAAATGTACGCAGCAGGAAATACAGATGATAAAGCCTTTTTTAATAGATGTATGGAAGACATGAGGAGGATCAAAGTGGACATCCATCAATGGCTCGTAGACCGTGATGTAAGTCGTTGGTCTTTAATAAATGATGGTGGATTTAGATTTGGGGTAATGACAACTAATGCTGCAGAGTCTTTCAATGGAGTTTTAAAGCGAGCAAGAGGATTGCCGATACAAGCCTTGATTACGGCCATATACTATAACATTATTTCAATGTTTATGAGGAGGTTGGAATTCATTGCAATGGAGGAGCAACAAAACAATAACTTATTCGTTCCACGTGTTCAGACATTACTAAAAAAACTTGAGGAGGAGGCTAGACGAATGCCTGAGCCAATCCGGCTTAACTTGAATGAATTTCAAGTTGTTGACATGTCCTCTAGATCATACCGTGTCGACATACTAGACGGGAGGAGGTGCAAGTGCAGTTGTGAAAAACCTATGCTGTATCACTCGCCATGTTTACATGTGGTCTGTTGTTTGGCATTGTTAAGACGATCACATTTCGAATATATTTCTCCCTACTACACGACAAGTAACTACAAATTAACTTATTCTGGAGAATTTCACCATATCCCTAAAAAAGGATGAATGGGGAGAGCATAACCCAATCTCTGGAATAATGCCACTACTCCCACCAAATTATCGAAGAATATCTGGTCGTCCACGAACAAATCGTTATCGCAATACGATGGACGAGGCACAAGCAGGGAGCAGCAGGTTATGCGGAGCTTATCACTTAGCTGGACATAACAAGGCCACTTGCCCAACTAGATTCAATCACAGGAACTAGGATTTATTTGTGTCAACTGTTGTATTTTCACATGCATTTAAGTGATTTTTTTTGTTTGTAGTTCTCATTTGCGTTATGTTTTTAGTTCTCATTTGCGTTTATGTAATATTTTCACATGCATTGAAGCTTTTTTGTTTGTAGTTATCATTTGCGTATATGTAATATTTTCACATGCATTGAAGCTTTCAATGAGAACATTGGATTGCTCTATTAGGAGATGTCATTAAAAGTATTGAATTCTTATGTCATCTAGTTGTACGTCACTCAAAATGAGTTGAACATATATGGAGATGCTAAAAGGAGTACCCAACAAAGAAAGATTTGATGAAGAAAGTCGTAGGATTCATGCTTCTATAGCACGAGCCGGTGATACTCTATTAGAGCAAAAGGCGAATGCAAATGAGATTTTTCGGTGTTGTCTCCACAAATGGTCAGAAGAAGAGGATGATAGGCTCTGGGCTATACATGCTGAGTTGATCGTGGTAAAACTTTTCAGGACAAAAAATTTTTTAAATGCTGCAGGTTGGAAATCACTTGAAATTAGGTTCAGAGAGGTTAACGGTCATTTTGTTAGCCTTCACTTCTTGCAGATGCGATACCACGAGCTGAAATGCCACCGAGACGAGGGTTATTCACCACCAGATTTGGACTGTAGTGACCTTGATCATGAGCATGTCATTTTTTATCGTAGTTGGTGTTCGAGATATGACAAACTCATTAAAAATTTTTATAAAGATCGGATGAAGGAGGTAACACCTGATGGTCAGCTAAGAGAGTTCTTCAAACTTGAGGATTGGCAGGACCTACAATATGAGTTTGAGTGCAAGATGAGCTGTTGTCCAACACAGTCACAGCTCCAATCACGTATGCATATGCTGCTTAGGAATTAGTGGACCTGTAGCATCGAACGAACTATACAGATGTGTTATGCATGACTGGGGGGAAGATTAGGATTGTGTTATGCATGAGGTGTTGCTACTTTAATGTGTAAGAATTTTGTAAAATTTATTTTTAACGTGTGGTAACTATTTGCTATATGCTTTGTATATTTTATTTAGAACTATTTGCTACATGCTTTATTTTCTATGATGTTCGGTATTGTGCTAATCTTCAAATTAATTATTAATTAAAGTTTGAAATAATTCTAAATGATCTTTATTATATTTTTTAGGTTTAAATAATAGTTTATTTAAAGTTAGTTTTTGATTTTTATTTAATTTTGAGAACTTCATTAAAATAATTATAAATCATATTCATTAAATTTTTTAAATTTTTTAACTCTAAAAAAATCATAAATTATTGCAATTTATTAAAGTTAATAATTTTTAGCTTCTATGAATAAAACTTAATTTTATTATACTAAATTTCTTATTTTTAGATGCATTTTTAAATATCACGTCGTTTCCAAACTCAAATCTACTATTAGGACCCCATCAACCAAACAATTATATTAAATTTGATTGATTTAGAAATGACAGTAGCCAGTAAGCTTTGTAGAAGCATTATACGTTCAATTTTATATTTGAAAAAAAATCGGCTTGATTTTATATTTATAGCTGCGAATGTGCTCGTTTTTTGATCAAATAAAAGGGAGGTTAATTGCAATAAATTGTATGATTCATTATTGTATTAGTACTACTTCTAGTTAATTTTGTGATTTCAAAAATTTTTATTTTCTTCTAACTTATGTATCGTTTGGGACATTTTTTTTATTGCTTTTTAAAACGGAGTATAAAGCAATAAAAATTAGAAGAAATATGTTAGAAAAACTTTATTTATATTTTGGTCCACTATAAAGCAACATTTTATAGCTTTATTTAGTGCTGAGACTAATGTTTCATTTTGAGATAATTTTCGTACTGTTTTATAAAAAGTTTGTTAGTTCAAAAATTCTTTGAAAAAGAAAATTTTGTACTAAAAAATTACTTTACTATTTTAATCAAATAACATGTGTTTTGTGTTTTTTTCTGTAGCATAATAATATGTAGAATTGATGTATACTCCTGCTATTATTAATTATTATTTTGTTCTCAGGTTAAATGGCATCAGATCAACGACGTCGCAGAAAGAAAAGGACAACTGGTGAGCATTCCGGAGAGGGTACTAGTGAAGCACCCCCTCCAGCTCAGATCCATCCTAACATAGCTTCATTGCTTGGTACACATAGAGCTGCACATCCTGATGGGGTAATTCAAATTTTTTAGTAAGTTATTAAGATTATGCAAAATATTAAAGCTAAATTTAAGTTATTATATGTCTTTGTAGGGAACAATTTTGGAAGCAGCTTCGCATCTTCTAATGGTGCATGATTGGCCGGTGAATTGCCCAAGGTTTATGGAAGCTTTAAGATTGGTTGGGCTAGATTGTGTTAGCCAGATGAGATATTTACGGATGGACCATCATTTGCTGACAGCCTTAGTGGAGAGGTGGTCTCCTCAGACTAATAGTTTTCACCTTACCGTTGGCGAGATGACCATTACCTTGCAGGATGTTGCTATGATTTTGGGAGTCCATATAGATGGTCCTGCACTGGTAGGTCATCCTGTTGTTGAAGCTGGGAGACGCTGGCTTAGTTGGCCAGACTGCTGTGATGACCTGCTTGGGAGCCATCCATTGCCAGATGTTGTATACCGGGACCCATTCGATCATCGCATCACCTCAAGGTTTCATATGGGACAGGCACATTCACAGACTTGTGTTCCCCTCAGATGACTGAGTTGGACATTTTGGCGTGACTCGTACTTAGACCTGAATGATATGGATTTTTGGAGGCATGTTCGGGCTTACATTTTGTTCATATTGGGTTGTCACCTTCTCCCAGATACTTCAGGTTCAGAGATACATTTACAATACCTGACTATTATGGAGGATTTAGCAGTATTCAGTACGTACTCTCTTGGAGGAGCAGTTTTAGCCCATTTGTATAGAGAGTTGGGAGAAGCAACACGGCCTAGTAGAGCCAACATAGCGGGATGCATCCATTTGTTACAAATCTGGGCTTGGGAGCATCTGCATGTAGGACGACCACTGCTTCGTGTTCCTTTTCCAGTGGAGCTTGGTGGACTAAGTGTTGGGTTCAGGTATGAGAAAATTTTAATTATTATATTTTAATAATACTACATGCAATAAATTCTTATTTACAATATTAATGTAATAGGTGGAATGAGGATCGTCTCAGAGAATTGTCGGTCGAAAATCTCATTACCTATAGAGATGAGCTCGATGGCTTACTAGATAGTCAGGTATCTCCTTAAACATCTGAATTGAAAAATTAACTCTTTATTTCACATTTATTAATCTAATTTTTACAAATGTAGGTAATTTGGCAACCATATACGCCCGATATTCAAGCACAGGTTGCACAGATTTGTCTGTCAGGGGCGGACATTTGGACTGCACGAGTGCCTGTAATCAGTTGGAAGAGGGTTGAGTGGCACTTGCCGGATAGAGTCCTACGGCAATTTGGCTTATGCCCACGAATTGACATCCAACCAATGGATCCAAGCTTCAAAAGGGCAGATGGTCGTGGGAAACCTGGCATGGATTGGATGTTGTACCACCGAGCACATATTGAAATATGGGAGAGTAGGCGTGGATTCATTGTTACAGGAGATTTACTGGACCATCATAACACCTACTCAATTCATCAGTACATACACTGGTACAAGTCATGGGCAACACTTTACATGTTAAAAGCACATATCGAGCCTCCAACAACGGCCTATCCAAATTTAATATGCTTTAATTTTTTGAAATAATTTCCTTCTTCCAAAATATTAACATATCTCTTTTGTTAATTCATAGGGATTTTTTCCTGGGTACTGAACAAGCTTTGCAGCAACACTTCAATGGTACTGATAATACACCGCAACAGAGGGACATAAATACAATTGCAGAGTTTTGTCGTGGTTTGCGTAGGCAGTTGTATATTCAAGATCAAGGATATTTTGAGGATAGAGGTGAGCATGATGCACCATTCTCCATGACCCAGGAACCTCCTCACCAGTACAGTGGATATGCTGGACCGTCCTCTTATCCTGATCAAGGGCCCTCTACGGACCTCTTCAGCAGCCAGGTGCCAGCGGATTTGGAAGCATACCTCAGCCCAGATTTCGTACCGAGCTCGATTCATACAGATGACATAGCTGAGGAAGAAGCACCTGAGGAGGAACAACACATGCTACGTCAAAGGCCACGACGACCGCCTCAGCATTACACTCCAGGCACTGATGCATTGCCACAGAGGCCACGTAGGCGACGCTAGTTCAGCTGTTTATGTATTTCATGCTTATGTTACGGATTATTTAGTTTCAATATGCTTATGTTATGGATCCGTTAAATTAGTAGCTTCGACTTTGTTGGATCAATTGAATTACTTACCTCTTATTTCATATATATTATATGATGCACTTTCTATTAAAAAATTTTTTTATTATAACATTAATTATCTTTCAAACAAACTATGCAAAACTTAGCCAAATTTATATAAGTTAATTTTGGCTATACAAAATCTCAATCCAACCCGCAAATAATCATTAACTATAAATTGGTCAAACTCTATCTTTCTTAACTAAATTTAATTCTTCAATTATCTTGCTCTTTCGAAAAATGACTTGCAAAAAAGATAAGAGCGTTTAAAGAAAAGAATTCAATATTTCATCCAAATGATAAAAAATAAATAAATGAATTTTTTTTTCCTACATTTACCTTGTGGTTCTTCCAATTCATAGATTTTCTTTGTAAAGAAAAGAATTTGTATATTATGCCTATAAATTTGTACAAATTATATACAAAATTTTATAATTTGTATATTATATATAACATAACAATGATATCATATTTTCATTGGGACATAACTCGACTACTAATTAATTTCTGATCAATTTTTACCATCTAAAAAAAATTCAACAAGTTATGCAAAATTATCACATAAGTAGTAGTTGTTCATAGCAGGAGTTAAGCAAATGTTTAAGTTACATCAACCATATAATATATCAAATACACACATACAATCACTTCTATTAACGGCAATGATCCGAAGGAATTGATTCTGTATAAGGAGGTGGAGGTTCCCGTGTTTCCTGATTCTTTGTATAACTACAATGAGATGAATATGATTATTTAATAAATGAATAAGAAAAAAATTGTACTAAATAATTAGTAATATGTGATATTGGGAACTTACCAGGCAAGTAACTCTTCTACTGGTCCTACCCTTGAAGGACCAGCGACCACATCATCCCTTTCTGCTGGGCATGAAGTTTCATATCTTTGTAAATTTGGAGGGTTAGTATTATCTCCTAACACCTCAATCTCTTCGACATCAACGTACATTATAAGAAATTCTGTTGCAGCTTGGCATAACAGAAATTCACAAACTTCATCATCCTCAACTTCCGAAGCGACATACTCATTTCCAACAGGCACCCGACATACTAACTTTACAGAATACTTTGAAAGATCGTACTTCAGTGCTCTAAGTATCCTAAATTTAAGCTGTTCTAAGTTGCAATTTCTTGGCACATGAAGGGGTCGACTCCTAACCCCAAAATAGCTTGGCGTCAAATTGGTGTCCACTTTTAATTCACCTCCATACATAAGCACAAAGGTCGCACCACGTCCACTCATTATTGAACCCGTACGTATCACTATGCAAAATGAACAAATTACAAAATACTTAATATTTTAATTATTCTAAAGACTGCTAAAATATAATTAAAATTCATTTAATTTTACAAGTATGAAAAGACTTCATTACAATTTAGCTCTTACAAAAATTATTTTAAAGAATTATAACTTAAACAAATAATTATTATATATTAACAAAAATATAGCTTTTCAATTTATAGCAATATACAAAGACTAATTCGTTAGATCTACCAAGTTTTAACAAAATCTATGTTCTATATCAACTTATCTCTAGTTCTGTCAAACAATATTATAACTAACTCTAGCAAAATTAGACAAACTAATAGATCTACCAAAAAAATTCATAAATAAACTAAAAAGACTCAAATAGGATCATTTTTAACCAAATTTGTACAACACCGATGGCGAGATCAGCGACTAAACATAATAAACCGCAAATACTAAAAATAAAACCTTACCTAAACACTTGATGGCGAGATCGGCGACTCCGAACTTCCCTATGACGACGGCTGCAGAAGGGGAAAGCGAAGGAGATGAGATCGGGAAAGATTTTGGGAATTAAAGTAGTAGCATAAAGTCGCCCGTTAAATGGGCGACTTATAAGTCGCCCGTTAAACGGGCGACTTATAAGTCGTTCGTTAAACGGGGGACTTATAAGTCGCCACATCAGCACCACGTCGGATCTTGACTATTCTAGTCAAAGCATAAGTCGCCCGTTTAACGGGCGACTTTGCTTATTTTTAAATTTTTTTTAAACATGCTTAAGCTCTTAATATAATTTATAATCATGCTTAGTCTTAAAATTTTCCCTTTTAAAAAACAGTACGAAAGCTGTCCCAAACGAAGCTCATTTCTTCAGGGCCC
The DNA here is from genome assembly GCA_022539455.1 of Dendrobium nobile. NCBI lineage: Eukaryota > Viridiplantae > Streptophyta > Magnoliopsida > Asparagales > Orchidaceae > Dendrobium > Dendrobium nobile. Next base: position 32,156,075 of record CM039731.1, read on the forward strand.
ATCACATCAACCAACGTTGAACTTCAAGTACATTTGATCAGGTTAATGAACTCCACTTCATTTGAAAGAAACGAAATGAATCAGCCTACTGATTTTTGTCCATCTTTGCTGATTGATTATGGATTTTAGTACTTTCTTTCGATTCTCTGTCATCACAAGCAAACTATCATAAATTTCTTCATTTTGAAGTTACATTCTCTAGTTCTAAGGAATTGTAACCGGAGTGTTTTCAGAAAGCTGTATGGTGTTGATCAGAGTAAATCCGTAAGAGAGTACATGTAAGAACCCCAAGCTAGCCGGAGCTCTTCTCTGAACCACATTGATGCTACTGGCTTCAGTTAAAATCTGAACAGTGTAAATAAGATTTTGTTTGTGATGACTTTTTTTTACTTTTTCTTAAAGTAAATTTTTAATAAAAAATTAAAGTTTTTATACTTAAAAATTGCTTTATAAGAAGTAGTAAGAAAGCTGTCCCAAACAAAGCTGCTGTGAAGGGCTACAATAGATAATAATTCCATATGACTGCTGTTATGTTCTAAAAGTTACCCGCATTAATATTGGGATTTTGAGTCAATTCCAACCAACTTGAGATCGGCCAAAAGCCATTCAGTTCGATGAGCTGCATCAGGGCTAGCCATAGATGCTTTGATCCAATCTCATTCAACATAAATATGGTCCATTAAATTGTATCCACGACATGATTATTTAGCAAAAATTACGTTGGCTACGAGATCCTTCATTTTTTTCATCTAGGATTTGAGATCTAGCAACGTCAATGTTGGATCAATCATTAAAACTAATTTGATTTTCATATACAAGAAATTAGAAAAGAAAAAGGGCTAAATGTAGATGACCACACCATCAAGTTGGAGAATTTAGACCTGCAATTTTTTTGAATTAACATAGCATATAATAAACTTTCTTTATTATACAATGAATAATTCTGTAAAACTATTATTTTTTTCCTCTTTTATATAATGTGAAGGGGATTTTCATCTTCGAAAAGAAATTAGATTTTCTAATGGATGAAGAAATGACTGATGATATGAGTAATATAATATATTAGGCTTCGTTTGGAACAATTTTTTATTGTTTTTTAAAGCAGTTTTTAGTACTTTTTTTTGTTTAAAAATTTTTTGTACTAAAAATTTGATTTAAGAATCAGTAGGAAAGTCATTCCAAACAAAATCTTAATCTCAAAAGTCGTTCACAGGCATGCAAATAATCCTATACAATAGAATTATGTGTAAATTATTCTTTCATTTTTGGCTTTGCCTTTAAAAAAAAAATTAAAGTTTTGGTGGCACGGTCGAGATTTTTCTTAATGGAGCAAAGCTTGGATTTTGCAGGGAGGAGGAAGTAATGTTGTGGAGGAGCATAAGTTAGAACAAAATAATAGGAGAGATTAGGACAATAATGAAGATTGATAGTATATTTGAGGAGAGGTTTTGGTTAAGTATTTTTAAATGCTACTAAATAAAGCTCAATGTTGGTTTCACACTCCTTAATAAGAGGTTTTGATAACTAAACATAACGTTCAATTTATTCAAAGAGGAAGTCCACATACAAATAAAATAGTGTTGGCGCAGGAGCAGATGATAAAAAGATAGGCCAGTACTCTTTATTTGAACTTGATTAGGCTAATACTCTTTGCTTGATCTTCTAATTCCCTGTAGAAATGATCCAAGATATTTCTCCTCATTAATCCTTAATTCATTCCTAGGTTATAATCTAACTTTGGCTTCGTTTGGGACGGCTTTTTACTGCTTCTTAAAGCAACTTTTTAGTATAAGTTTTTTTTTTTTTTTAATTTTTTTATAAAAAAGCTACTTTAAGAAGCAGTAAGAAAACCGTCCTAATTGAAGCCTTCATTTAGTTAGACAACCTACATAGCTTATAGCTTGAGCTGACTATAACAAAACCCTAGAATGATCATAAGACCTCTTTGGACAAAGTAAATCCCATAGGAGGAGGCCTTAGACCTAGGGGTGTCAATTTCGGGTCACGGGTCGGGTTCGGGTCGAACCCGTAACTGACCTGGGTTCAAACGGGTCGACCCTAACCCGACCCGGGAAGGCAAACGGGTCGGAAATCCGAACCCAGACCCGACCCGGCGGGTTGCCGGGTTGACCCGACCCGACCCGATTCGGGTCGAACCCGCTGCTGGCGGACGGCGACGCGGCGGGCGAGAGCGGGCTGCAGCACTGTGGCGCGCGGAGGGCGCGCGGCTGGCGCGTGGTGGGCGCGCGGCACGAGCTGGGCAGCGCGGGCGGCAGCTCGGGCAGGCGCGGGAAATGCAAAAATTCAAAATTTTTTGAATTAAACGGGTTCGCGGGTTGACCCGGCAACCCGCCCGGGTCAACCCGAACCCGACCCGTTTATCAAACGGGTCGAATTTGTGAACCCGAACCCGACCAGTTTATCAAACGGGTCGGGTCCAACCCGGATTTTCCGGGTCGGGTCCGGGTCGGGTTTTCGGGTCGTGTCAAAAGTTGACACCCCTACTTAGACCTTTCAATTCTTAAACAAATCAATCCATTTGATTATGTTCAACCAGAGCTATCTCTAGGTTAAACCAGGGGCGGAACCAGCTTCAATTTTGAGGGGGGCAATATAAAAATAATTAAATATTAAAAATTATATATATATATATATATATATATATATATAAAAGTTATTTAAAAAAATTAAGCAAGAAAAATAAAGAAAAAAATGTAATTAAATTATCATGAAAAACACGAAAGAAAATATTAGAACTAAATTTGAAGAAATATATAGACACTTTAGGACAAAATAATTTTTTAGGGGAGGGGGGGGGGGTAAAAGTAATTTTTTAGGAGGGGCAAAAAAAAAATTTCTCTCCTATAAAAAACATTTTTTTTTTTTTGAGGAGGGGGGGGGGGGGGGGGGGGGGGGGGGGGGGGGGGCAATTGCCCCCCCTAACCATAACGTGGTTCCGCCACTTGGTTAAACTCAACCCTACCTTAACCTTGATTGGTCCTAATAGCATTCTTTTGAAAAAAAAAAATTGAGGATGTTTAATGCATGGTATTTATTTATTTTTAAATATTTGAAAAATTTCTAACACTTTTTGTCCATATTTTAAATTTTTTGTATAGAAAAAAAAATTATAGTTTGAAATTATTACTTCACCTTGCTATAACATTCGAACCCAAAACCTCTTAGTTGGTAGTCAAAGCTTCCAACCAACAGACCACATTGAGCTGCGTAGTATTGTTATAAAAGGAGATGCTGGGCAAAGACCCTATTGGGATGAAGCTATACATATGCACTAACTAGAGATGAGAAAATGATAATGAATCGACGTATGCCTAATAAGTTTATGTAAGTTTAAATATATCATAATCAAAATATTAATTATCTAAACATCGTATGAATGCTAGTAATATAATTCTTCATCAGGATAAGTATAAGAGAAAGGCTTTGTGATGTGAGAGAGAGAGAGATAAACAAGCAAATTTTTTTATTTTATTTTTATTTTCAATTTTCATGTTTTAATGTAAATGAAATTAGATTATTTTATATATCGTATGGTACATTTTATTTATTTTAATTGTATTTTTGTTATTGCACTGCTAAGTGCTATGGGCATCTCCCACACAAAAACTCATTTTCACTCCAAATATAGTAACACTCTAAAATGTAGTAACTCATCTCCAACTGAATTCCATTTCATAACACAAAGATAATATTTTGGATATATTCTTTCTCATATTTTTTTATATTTATTTTTAATAATACTTACATAGTTATAATTTTTTCTCAAAAATAAATCTAGTTATATTTATTAATTCTTCAAATTAGACATACTTATTGCATTTTAAATTATTTAAAAAGAAGAACCTATAGTTAAAAAATAATGCATTTGGAGCTGGATCTCATCTTAATAATGAAGAACCTACATTTTGAAATAAATATATTAATCTAATTTCCTGATTAAAAAAAAAGCCGTTTGTGAACAGTGCAACATCAATATTGACATTACACTTTTCATCTCGCGAAAATGCCACTTAATCTCACATTCGGTTGGAGCTTACGGAGGACGTCAAACTCTCATGTTCGGCTGGAGATAGCCTAATACAATATGTTTGAATGTAATAATGTGTGAAATGAAGCTGGACGATTAAACTATAAAGGAGTATAAAGGAGCTCTTATATATCCAACTTTCTTAAGAGATTTCTTCAAGTTGATGGTAGATTTTTATCAGAACTTTGATTACAAACAATGGCCAACAAATAGTCAACCAAATATTATTCCATCCAAGCAAACAAGAGAATTTTTCATCAATTTTTTTGTTCAATGAGGCTTCTGGTGAAACTTCTAACCTCACTTATTAAGCTATTTCTGTATTTCTAGTAAAAAAATCTACCAAAAATCAATGTGTTAGATTTTTTTTGAAGGTTTTTTGGGGCCCAAGAAAAATTTTCCAAGGAATGAAAATTCGCCAATAATGAGTCGGAATTATTTGATGAATTTTCATGATTTTTGGCTAAAACGTTTGTCAAAAAGCTATTATTTTCCTTCTATTGATGCCTCCATATACGACTGCCTCTAATGCCTTTGTTGTTGCTTTCAAGCTTGGCTGCTGCCACCATTATATAGCTTGACCTTTTAGTCATCTAAACTCTAGCCTCCAACTCTGACTTCAGCTAAGAAAGCTCCACACTGCTAATATTTTAAGAGTTTTTATTTTTATTTTTATTTTATACTTTTCATCATTAATAAAATTAATTTTGTTTTTATTTGATTTTTCTTCAATATGACAATATATATTATTATGAAAAAGTATATGAAACTATACTTAATATAATTGTCATTTGATATTACTTTTTTATTTAAATACTGAATTCATTATTAAATGAATCTAAGCATTCAAATGTCAAAATCTAAACAATATTGCTAATTAATATTAAGTGTATAGATCACTAATTTAATTTTACTTGCATAAAAATGACAAAATAAGAAAAAAATAAAGTTGTTATGATAATTTGGTTATTAATTATGATATTAGTAGAATAAATTGTAATAACATTAATTATAATTGAACAACTTGTTATGATAATTTATGCTCATTACAATATTTTTTTATTAATCAATCAAAATAATTAAATCATTAATAATTAATTGATTATGGGGGATTTATATAACAACCACTAAAATCACTATTACTTATGAATTTAACAAAGCTATCATATTTAATTGCATTTCATCTAAATCTTTTTAACACAACAAAAATACCACTCATCTAAATCAATGTCCCTCAAACCTATTTAATGAGCAAAGAGAACAAATTTACCTCTCAAATTTCTAACCAAATATGAACATTGGATGTGTTCTATGCTCAAAAATTGCATTGAGAATTGCTATTTTTTAATTAGTATTAGTGACAAAATTAATGGTTTCTACGCTCAATTATGAACATTGGATGTTACATGAAAGATTCAACAACATCTATTGGTCACCTTGTGCTGCACATTGTATGAACTTAATTTTAAAAGACATCAGAAGCATGTCTCTCATAGAGGATCTAGCAAGAAAACTTCAAATGTGACAAATTTTGTTATAATAATATATTTATATTTGCATAGCTTAGAAAAAGGCCAGGTTGGAAGGAGATTGTATGTCTATGAGATACTCGTTTTGCAACGACCTTCATAACTTTGAAAAATATCTATGAGCATCATCATGACCTACAAGTATTGATTACAAAAAAGTTTTATACATATTTAAAGATATCCAAAACCTCCAAAGGAAAGGAGGTGGCTTCAATTATTTTCGATTTAAAGTTTTGGAAAAATTACCTTATAATTTCAAAGATATCGGGCCCTTGATTTGGTTGTTGTGTATTGTTGATTCGGATGAGAAACAATCACTTGGATATCTATATGATGACATGCACATGACACAGAAGACAACCAAATCTATGTTCAGAAATATATATTCGATTTGGTTGTTGGGAATTTTTCTTCGATTTGGGCGCCACATTTTTCGATGTATATCTATCCGCCAAAAAATTCGACGATAATGACGGATTTTCCTGTAATGTATAAAGAGATCAAATAAACCTTTTACCACTGTAATAAAAAAGAGATGGGGTAATCAATTAAGATAAGAAGCATATTTTTTCTCATTTTGAGTATGATAGAGAGAACTATTTTCAAAAGTTAAAAATTTTGCAAGGACTAGTTGAGTTAATTGGAAATAAAGACACTTGTTTTGAGCCCACAGTTGCAATGAATGAGGTTAGATTATTCTGTGATATCTTAAAAAGCTTTGGAAAACAAATTGCACTAACGTTGCCAAAGGAAATGTAACTTGATAATTTTCTTTTAATGTCAACATATAGTTATATACTTATATTTTTATTTATAAAAATGCATACTCACTAATCTTTTTAACTTGATAATATGTAGATAAATGATGGAAGACATTTGAATCAATTGCTCCAAACTTGCAGAATTAGCTACAAGAATTTTAAGCCAAACATCATCTCATCAAGATGCGAAAAATAGTGGAGTATTTTTTAATAAATCACAATTATTTGGAGCATCAAAGACTATTTGATCTTGTATATATATGTTCGATATAATTTAAATTTAAAGAATATGTATAATCTTAAACTATATTAATATTTATGTGCAAATGTCAATTTAAAGAGAATGTATGAACTCAAGTAAAATTTTTTTCTTCATTTTATAGGTTTCAACTTTAAAAAAAAGATCTGGATTATACTTGATACGACATTGCAAAATTATCTTGATCGGGCATGAATCTCGAGGCAAAAGCTAGTTGGAAACTTCAAAAATTAATTTCGGGAGCATATGAACTCCGATTTCAGCGAGCTTACAGTCAAACTGAGCGTCTCGGAAATACGAACCCAACGACACCAAGATCAACCAAATCCAAGCCCAAATGAGTCTGAATCAAGGGTTCAAAGCGCTGTTATAAGGTTCAAACCGCAATTTTAGTTACCAAACGGTCTCCGATTTTGACGAGCTTATACTCGAATCGAACGGCTCGACGAGACGAATCCAACGAGCCCAAGATCATCGAATTCCAACATCATTAAGGCCTTCAAATGTCCAACGAATGGTGCATGATCAAAGGATTCGATATCGGCCGTCCATTCAAACCACTCCCAATTCGCCCTTGATCTCACGCCTATTTACGGGCTATGCCACTTCAGAAAAACTATAAATAGAGCCCTCATTCTACACCAAAGGGACTCAAGTGAAGAGAGAGAAGAAGAAGAGGAGAAAGGGAAAAGGAGATTCCTCACCTCCTCGACCACCGCCGCCAGAGCTCTTCCTGCCGCCTGAAGACGCCGGAACTCTGCCGGATTTTGGAGAAACGCCAGGAATTCGCAGAATTTTGTAAACTTCCTAGGAGAAACAAATTGTATTCTGATTATCCCAACTTGTGGGACGAATCAGCCATTTGTAATCTGCAAAATCACTAGTAGAACTTTACAACTGGGCGAGGCCCCGTGATTTTTTCCCTTTTTGGGTTTTCCACGTAAAAACTCTGGTGTTCACTTTCTCTTTTCTGTTTGTGTGCGAAATACTCGTGCAATGCTAGGACGCAAATTTACAAACTCTACCGCCGCGTATATTCTCGCACGCAACAATACTTATGTTGAAATGGTTGATTTCAGGGTACTTGAAGATGAAACAATGCCATAACTTGACTTACAAGACTTGAAAAATGAGATATACAAAAAGGATGCAATGCCAATTGTTGAAGAACAAAATATACCGTCCAATCTATCAACCAATGCATAATAAGTTGATAATGAAATATGAATATATCATTTAAGTAAAATAAAAATTAATGTCTAATTATATATTTCTTATTTGTTGGTGAAGGTGATTTAGAAAATGAAGGAGATAGTGATGATATAATATCAAATTCGATCAATCAGATTCTTTTGGGTTAGCATATTTGGTGAAGCGAGATCTGAAGACTCAACTTATGTGAATAAATTTGATGATGCAAATTTAGGAGATCTTTAATTTTTCTCGTTTGAAACTATTGAACTGAGAAAGTGAAACATATTTAACTCATCTTTATATCATGAATTTATTTTCTTTTTGTTATCAGTTAGTATAAAGTGTTAAAATTTTTCTATAATTAGTTGTATTTTCAAGTGAAATATGTTATTATGTTTTTTTTTATTTACTCTATATGTCTTTATTAAGTTTACAAATGTAATACTTATATCATATATTTTTATTTTATTTTTACTTATTTCAAATATAATAGCAACATTCAATGCTCATATAAAGGAACTCCAATATGTGTAAATGTATAAAAATAAAGATAGATTACTTGTTTGCTTATTATGTTAATGACCTTAAAAGATCAAGTACTCTCTAAAGCTAGAAACGAAATACATCCAATAAAACAAATGAAAACCTCAGTGGAAGGTGACATCTTCATCTCATAAGAAGCTTATGCTAAAGAGGTTCTCAAAAAATTCAAGATGGAAAATTGCAAATTGGTAAGCTCCTTGGTGGAAGGTGGCATCAAATTATTGAAGCATGATAAAGGCAAGGCAATGGATCCAATCAACTTCAAAACTTTAATTAAAATTTTAAGATATTTGACATGTACAAGATTACACATTTTATATGGAGTTGAAATTACAAGCCAATACATGAAAATTAATTGAGATACACTTGAAAATATGAACCAAAATGAATAAGTTATTGTTAGAGTTTCTGAAAATTTCTATATGAAGATTGGAAGTTGTATTAAATTAGGATTTAGAATCCTCCATGCTAGAGTATTTCAGAAAAAATTATAAGAATTTTACTGTAAAAATATTCAGAATAAACGAGCTAGTAGGTAGTAGTTACATGTTGGATGAAGAATCCTCCATTAATAGTCTAAATAAGCTTTCTGTCTTCTTATTTCAACCAAGAGAAAATTCAAGAGCAAACAGTACGTGAATTATTTTTTCCTTATCCTCCACACAAAATTTCTCTCACATTGCACACATTTTCATTTCCTTAAGAATCTATTGGAGGAAGAAAGGATCAATCTACAGCCTGCTTTCACAGAATACATAAAGCTCTCTATATATAATTTGGTTAGAAGAACTATATACAATTTTCTGCAAATATTAGAAATTTCCTGCAAGAATTGAGAAGGCTTGCTCATATAAACATATACAAAGTTGGATCATTTGCAGAGGATTATTGTGCCTTGCAAGGTTGTATATTTTATATTTTATTTGTCAGAGGATTTTGTTGGAGACTTTATCTTGTGCAGGTTAATTGGTTCGATGATTATGGCTGTATGTTCCACTTTTTTGCGAAAGGTTTTGCTAATTGAGTTATATTTGATCTTTTTTTCTGGGTGCTGTCTCGTTACCGCCCTAGAATATTACAAATTATTTTTGTATTTTGGCATAGTGGGGACATTCGGCTCTTAGATTTTTATTTTATTTGTTTTTGTAGTCTTTCTGAGCAGTAGTGAGTTGAAAGTTCCCTTAAGGACCTTGTATTTTTTTATTTATCTTAACTTGTAGGCTCTAGGGGTATCAATTCGGGTCGATGGGTCTGATCGAACCCGAGTTGACCAGAATTTAAATGGGTCAACCCGAACCCGACCCATTTTTACAAACGGATCGGACATTTCAACCCCGGACTCGACCCGTGCGGGTTGCTGAGTTGACCCGACCCGACCCGGATCAAGACTTAAACCCGCGCGGCAACGGATAAGAGTCCGCGGGTGAGTTCTCGGTGCCCGAGTGCACGGTGCGCCAAAGCTGGGTTGTGGGCGGAGTTGTCCGTGGGAGGGTCGAGGGCTTCTGCGGGCGGAGACGCAGAGTCATCCGTGGGTCGGCGAGTGCGCCAAAGAGGACGGAGTCGTCCGGGAGGGCGGGACTGCGAGTGTACGTGCAGGCGAACCCTCGGTCCGCGGATGACTCCCCGTCTCTGCGGACCGCAGGTCATCCGCAGACCGCGGGTCCGCCAGCGAGCCGCAGCAGACAGATTCCGGGTTGATTTCGGGTTTCCGTGTCAACCCGAACCCGACCCGTTTTTTTAAACAAGTCAAAAATCCAAACCCGAACCCGACCTGTTTGCTAACGTAACCGGGTCAACCCAAACCCAGTTTTTTCCGGGTCGGGTCCGTGTCGGGTTTCGGGTTGTGTCAAAAATTGACACCCCTAGTAGGCTCCTATTTGGGTGTTCCAAAAAAAAAAAATGCTATGAAAATCCTCATGTAGTGCAGTATGCTGCCATGAAAATTAGGAGTGAAACTGCATTGGAGTAAGAGTACTGGGCAAATGCTCAATTAGAAAAGTTCTTAGAAGTTTGCCCATCCTCAATTTACAGTTTTGTCCAATCATCACCAAAAAATGTACAACTTTCATAGTTTCATTTACTCTCAATGGATTGATTAATTAGTTAATACAAAAGCACAAGCTTTCACATTTTTTATCTACTTATATTTTTCTCCTATAATTTGGGGCATTATTTGCATTAGTTGGTTGTAATCTTTTGCTTTAGAGATGCTAGTTATTTTATGTATTTTCAGTCAATAATAATAATAATAATAATAATAATAATAATAACATAATTATTTAAAATAGTGCTGGTTCGGCCCCCTGGGAAAAATGCTTTTCAATTTGATTTCAACACGATTTAACTTTCCTTAATAACAGAAAGTTAAGTCTAAGGAGAACTTCCATGCTCTACTTAGCCTATAATAATAATATTAAAGTGAAAAAAAAGATAAAAAAGGGACCGAATGAACTGAATCATTAAAAAAAAAAGAAGAGAAAGACAGGGGGAAGAGCAAGATTGTTTTCTTGGTTCTTCGGTCCTGAAAATTATTCTGTGTGGACGCTAAACTCCGTAGGAGATCAACTAGAATACGCCACGTTATCTTAGCTATGCACCACGACTTGATACCGCTGATGTGGTTGCACCCGATTTGCCTCCGAACGTAAAGCTACAATCGGCCTCTGCACAGAATAATTTCTGCTTCGCTCTGCACAGAATAATTTCTGCTTCGCCCTCCACTTTAGCAGAAGGGAAATTAGTTTTTATGTGAATTCATTTATATGATAAAATAATTAACAAGGGAAATTAATTTGAGGTTAATGTGTGCTGATCTATACTTATTCTTTAAAATTCATAATTATACGAGTTCTCATCATCATTCCCAACCCCCCGAGTGGTGTCAGAAATGTGAAGAATGATCTCTCTGATGCTCTCAGGAGAGCATATATTAGAGCTTGGTAGGGTTGCATGAGGTGTGAAATGTGAAAGGGATATATATTTAATAAGCATAAATAAATTAAAATTTTTAAAATTCACTTAGATTTTTCTAATTTAATAAGATAATGACATTGTTAAAGGACTAATTAAGGCTAAGTTATGATTAGCTTCTCACAATTAATCTTCCATATGAAATTGATCTATAATATTTTCTTACACTATATTTCTCATGTAAATAGTACTGTTTATTTAAGTAACCAACGCACATAAAATTCAATTGAAATATAGAGATTAACTAAATCTTTTGAATTGATTGGTTTACATATACTTGTGGAATACAATGAGCCAGGCACAAATTATGCATTACCTAGCAATCCTTTACAGTATTCCCCCTCGACTTCTACTCTACCAAAACCTTCTCACTTACAAGAGCTGAAAGAGAGAGAGAGAGAGAGAGAGAGAGAGAGAGAGAGAGAGATCGAGAGAGAGAGAGAGAGAGAGAGAGATGCTTAACTCCATGCACGCCACCCACAATAGCCAGTCTTATTAGATTGAACCATATGTGTGGCATACAGGGAGCCAGGCATAATCTTTCTAACTTCTCTTCCCCTTCCTCTTTCCAATAAACAAGAAGGAGAAACAAAAATAAACCAAGCAGAAAGAACAATTAATCTAGCTTATCAATGATCGCCAATTCAGGGAAAGCATTCACTTACCCTTTCTCGGTTTCTCCTCAGTACATCAAGCTCAGCTCTTCCTCTACCACAGCAAGACAAATACTTCTTCTCTCCAGTTTCCCTTCAAATCATAGAGAAGGAGAAATAGATAGGAAAAAGTCAGAATATTTTTTATCTATTTGGGATGAATATAATATATAAATAACTAATATTACGCTGTAATCACAGAAAATATAACGAAGGTCTTTGAGACTTATCGTGATCATGATAATATCTTGATGTAGATAGAGAGAGAACGACAGATCAAAGAACCCAAATAACATGGCCATTGCTCCTCCACTGAAGAGACAGGTGAAACAAGACTGCCAGGGAAGATAGACAGATAAATGGACCAAAGAATTGAAGTGATGGTGGTGTGGCTTTATAGGCCTTAGCAAATGTTTTCTCTCTCCGCATTGCATTTTCATGATATAGTAATCATCTTATAATAATCATATACTTATATTCCTTAATAATGGTAGCTAAAAGACACGTCGTAGACTTGAAAAGTTTCCACCACTAGCCGATCAACGTTGAAAACCCTAAGCTAGCTGCAGGCTGCTGGACTCTATTTCCTGACTACTGGTTTTTTATTTCGATTAGGACGCTTTAAAAAGGCACTCTTGACTAGGGGTGTCAATTCGGCTCCACAGGTCGGGTTCGGGTCGAACCCGAGCTGATCCGGATCTAAACAAGTCAACCCGAATCCGACCCATTTTTGCAAATGGGTCGGACATTTCAACCTGGACTCGACCCGCTCGGGTTGCCAGGTTGACCCGACCCGACCCGAGTGCGGCTGTGCCGGATCGCGAGCGACAGCGGCGGAGTCCAAGTCGCGACTCGCGAGGGCGCCTGCGGAGCGGAGCTGGTGCGGGCTGAACACGGCATTTGCCGAGGTGCCGAGTGCGGGCTGGTTGCCTGGTTAGGCTGGACGCGGGTCGCGGGATCCGCCGAGGCCGAGAGGGGCCGAGTGCGGGCTGGTCCAGTTGGACGCGGGATCCGCTGCTCTGCGGCTGTGCGAGCTCGCCGGGCTAGACCCGTGCCAGTTCGCGGGACCTGACGTGGACGTGGGACGCTACCTGACGAGCTGACGGGACACGACCTGAGCAGCTGGTTTGCGAAACGGGTCCCGCGGGTTGTCGGGTCAACCCGAACCCGACCCGTTTTTCAAACTGGTCAAAAATCTGAACTCGGACCCGACCTGTTTTCGCAAACGGGTTGACCCAAACCCAAATTTTTCCGAGTCGGGTTTCGGGTCGGGTCAAAAGTTGACACCCCTACTCTTGACCCATCGAAGTTTAGGGTGGTTGGTGGGCGAGCATGGTTGGGAATCCTCAATCCTGGGTTCGAATCTCCTCTACTACGGCCTCGCCTCGTCAGTGTGGCAAAACAAGTGTGGGCCCGATGCCTGTGGATGGCCTCGCTAGGTTCCGCCGAGGGATTATTTACGCAGCAAATCGCTCCATTTGAAGTGGTAGCAGGTGGATACCCCTATTCCAAAAAAACAAAAAGTCACTCTTGCAACTGCAACCCTAATGGTAAATCCTTCTTAAAATTCTCTTAACAAAGATAAAATATATGAGTTTTAAACTCGTAGTGCATAGGTTGAAAATTAATAAACTAGATAATCTTAATGAGCTATGATACATAGTCAAAAAATTATCTTGATCGGGCACGAATCTCGAGGCAAAAATCAAGCTGGAAACTTCCGAAATTAAAATTGGAACCATATGAACTCCGATTTCAGCAAACTTACAATCAAACTGAGCGTCTCGGAAATATGAACCCAACGACACCAAATTCGACTCATTTCAAGCCCAAATCAGTCCAAATCAAGGACCCGAAGCGCTGTTGGAAGGTTCGAACCACAATTTGGATTACCAAACGATTTTTAAACATAACAAGCTTATACTCGAATCGAGGAACTTTTATTACGTCCGGCGTAAGGACGCAGAGGAACGTCCGGTCGGAGGCAAAAATTTCGTCAAAAACTCGGTATTTGCTCAGTATTGCTAGGTATTATTTGATAATAACGAGGAATACCGCTCTGTGAATATCAATACCGAGTTATACCGAGCTGTACCGAGAAATACCGAGTTGTACCGAGTTTTTTCTAGGAAAACTCGGTACAACTTTTGTATAACTCGGTATTTGCTCGGTATAGCTTGGTATAACTCGGTATTGGGTCTTCACATGATGGTATTCCTTGTTATTATTTGGTATTGCTCGGTATTTACTCGGTATTTCTCATTTTTTGGCCGGAATTTGCCTCCGACCAGACGTTCCTCTACGTCCGGTCGGAGGACGTAATAATTGTTCCGAATCGAGCGGCTCAACAAGACGAATCCAACGAGCCAAAGATTACTGAATGCCGACATCACTAAGACATTCAAATGTCCATCAAACGATTCATGATCAAAGGATTCAACATCGGCCGTCCATCTAACCACTCCCAACTTACCCTTGATCCTCCACCTATTTACGGGTCATGTCATTCCCAAAATCTATAAATAGAGCTCCCTCTCCTTTTGAAAAAGGACCCCCTGAGCCTATGGAAAAAAGAGAGAGACCGGAGATCGCTCTTGCTTCCTAGCCTCCTCGACCACCGCCGGAGTTTCGCCGGACCACCGTCGGAGTTCAGACGAACCACCGCTGCTCCACCAACGTCGGACATCCGCCGGGCCACCACCTGATGCCGTTGTTCCGTCGGACCACTACCTGATGCCCTGTGCTCCGCCGGACCACCGCCTAACGTCGTTGCTCCACCGAACCACCACCTGATGCCCTATGCTCTGCCGGACCACCGCCTAACGCCGTTGTACCGCCAGACCACCACCTGACGTCTCGTGCTTTGCCGAACCACCACCTGACGCCGTTGCTCCGTCGGAACACCACTTTAGGTCGTCACCTCCGCCGGACCACTGTCTGACGCTGTTGTTCTGCCTGACCACCACTTGAAGCCCTGTGCTCCACCAGGACACCACCTGAGGCCCGACCTTCTACTGGGCCACCACCTGTAATATCAGTTTTTGCTCCAGGTTCGTCCGGGACGAAGTTGGATCGTCCGGGACGATCGGTACAGGTTGTGCAGAAAATCAGTTTTGGTTGTATAATTCGTCGGGACGAAAATTGGATCGTCTGGACGAAAATTCTCCCGTGAACCCTTCGCCAGGGACGATATGTGATTTGTCGTCTGGACGAAATTCCTCTCTTCATGGATCGTCCGGTACGAAGCTCGATCGTCCGGGACGATCAGTCTGGATATATATAGAAATGAGATATTTTGAAGAGAGAGAAAAAGCTGAGGAGAGAGAAAAACGAAGGAAAAAGTGGAAAAGCGGATTTTCGGGCGACGCCGAGCTGTTTTCGTCCGAGGAGACTGTTGAGGAAATTGCTGTGCACGAAGTAAGGCACATTCTACCTTTCTCAATTTTCAGTTCCGTCGTGTTTGGCGGTATATTCTGTCCGGGTTTTGTTTCCGTTAGCGAATTTCGTCCGTATCTTTTGATCGGTTCAGTTTTTACCGCGTAACTTTCTGTATATTGTTGACGTGCCGAGTGTGCACATTTTGGTTATTTTCTGAAGATTTTCGTCCGGGTATTTTTGATTCGACTGTGTTTTTAGTCGACCGGATTTTTCTGTGAAATTGGAATTTATCTGTGCAGTAGAATAAAGATTCTGAAATGTTGATATCTGTATTCTGTGCGAATTCGGTAAATTTTCTTTGCAGGAATTTTTGTGTAAATTCCGTATACTGCCGTTGTGCTGCCCGATTTTTTGGGTAATTTCTGAATTGTCCGGATTTCTTCTGAATTGAAATGCTATGTGTATAAGCTATAAAAAGGGAGTTATAAGGGGCCTGGATCCTATGAGATTCAGTTAGTGAAACGGGAAATCTGAAATGAGCTCAATCTGAAATCTGATATCTGTTCTGTTCCGGATCCGATGAATTCTGTTTTGGTGCTATAAGCACATCTGTTTTGGTGCCGTGAGCACAAAGGGAGACATAAGGGGCCTGAATCCCATGAGATTCAGTCAGTGTCTGGGAAGGGAGGCATAAGGGGCCGGAATCCGTAGAGATTCCGTCAGTGTCAGGGCATTTAGCTATATGTATCTGTATTACTTTCTGTATCTGTTCTGTTATGTACGAAATTGTGATTATGATATGATATGATCCGTACGATTCTGATTTCTGTTTCTGACTCTGTTGATTTGTTCTGTTCTGATACGCTCTGTACGATCTGTACGACTCTGATGTGATTTGATATCTGTCCGTAAGTTTTGATTTCCGATTCTGTTCCGACTTCTGATCTGATTTCTGTCTGATAAGTTTGGTTTTGTTTTCTGAGGATTTAGATTGGTGGTTTGTTGCTTTGCTGAGCTGTTGAGCTCACCCTTGCTTTCTGGTGGTTTTCAGGTTCTGGGAAGGGCAAGGAGGTCCAGGATTAGATTTCAGAGTCTGATCAGATTAGGTACTTTTGTACTTTTGATTTTTGTACAGTCATGGCTTTCCTGTTCTGTCTTTCTTTCTGTTGAAAGCCTTGTACTGTTCTGTAGATGATTATTTTGAGGAAATGAAAAGATAGATGTTTTGTTCCGCTGCATTTGATGTTTTTAGTAGCTCTGTTGTTCTGTGTGCTTCTGTTGAGTTAAGAATTTGGAAGATCAGTTCAGTAACATAATCCAAAGCCAGATCCTGGTTAGCTATTATTCCCCGTCGCGATCCGGCGCGGGCGGGATCCGTCTCGTCTCGGGTCGGGTCGTGACAAGCTTTTTTGGTATCAGAGCACTGGTTTTGGAAACAGGTTGGATTGTAAAACAGAGCTCTAGGAAGTGATCAGTGCGTCTGTCTGGGAGGTAGTTTTGGGTCGTTTGGCTTTTTATTGTGTTATTTTGTGTTGTTTTGTGATAGTTTTCCGGATTTTCTGGATTTTTCTGTATGGATCAGCCAGACCCAGACATGACAGACGGTCAGAGTGACGATCAGGCAGCACCAGTGGGGAGTACAGCCCCAGTGGTCGGTGCTGATACGCTTTCACAGTTTGCTTCACTTGTTGCTCAGATGATGAGCGAGACTCAGAGCAGAGCTTCGACTGTTAGATCTGAGGACATTGATCGACACCTGCAGTTATTTCTGAGGTTGAAACCTCCGAGGTTTGAGGGCGCTGTTGAGCCCAGAGCAGCCGAGGAGTGGCTGAGGAGATTGGAGAAGACTTTTGACGGGATGCAGTGTCCTGCAGACAGGAAAGTTCCGTTAGCTGTTTTTCTGTTGGACGGAGAGGCTGAGCACTGGTGGGATGGCCAGCAAGCAGCCAGATTTCAGGGCAGACTGAACTCCTTGATCACTTGGGAGGAGTTCACTGAGGTATTCAGAGACTGGTTTGTTCCCCCTTCTGCACGACAGCAGATGCAGGAGAGTTTTCTGAGGCTTGTTCAGGGGAGCAAGACGGTGATGCAGTACGAGGCTGAGTTTACTGCATTAGCCAGGTACGCTCCGCAGCTGGTTAGCACATCTGCTGAGAGGTGCTACAGATTTCTGAGGGGATTGCGAGACACTTTGAGGCAGCCCCTGATACCGTTCCGGATTACTGATTTCTCTGAGCTTGTGGAGCGAGCTCGTCTGATTGAGAATGACATGACGGCTACTCAGCAGCGGTGGACTGCGAGTAGGAAGAGGTTTGGAGGAGAGACATCTGGCAGTGGTTCCTCTGGGAAGAGGAGATTTGTTCCTGGATCTGGATCTGGAGATTCCAGGAAGAGCGGAGGATCGTCTGGTACTGCTACCAGTACGACTAGTTCTGGATCTGTCAGTACGGCACCTGTGTGCCAGAGTTGTGGACGGCGACACCATGGCCAGTGCTACAGGATGGCTGGTCTGTGCTTTCGATGTGGTCAGCCGGGACATAGGATTGCAGAATGTCCGCAGATGGGATTTGATCAGCGTTCTGAGCAGCGATCTGAGGGCTTTGTCAGACCTGTTGGTTCAGCAGCAGGAAGACCGAGGACTGTTCCTCCACGCCCTGAGGGATTTGCTGGTAGAGGTGGTGGTTCTAGTTCTGCACCACGGAGACCACCTACGATTCAGAGGGAGCAGAGTAGTTCTGTCGCTTCAGCTCCTGTTCCAGTTCAGCCACGAGTTTACAGTCTGAGTCAGCAGGAGGCTCGTGATGCTCCGGATGTTGTGACAGGTACGGTTTACATTTCTGATCAGCCCTGTCGTGTTTTGTTTGACTCTGGAGCGAGTCATTCTTTTCTGTCCGAGCATTGTTTTGAGATTTTACATTTGGATTCGATGGTTTTACCGGTTTCTTTGTCTGTGATTTTACCGGCTGGGAATCCATTGATTGCTCGACAGTTTTGTTTGTGTGAGATCGAGATTTCTGGCAAGAAGTGGAAATCGAGTTTGATTCGATTGCCGATTTCGTCGTATGATGTGATTCTGGGCATGGATTGGCTGAGTCAGTATGAGGCCCAGATAGACTGTCTGAAGAAGCAAGTGAGTTTGCTTATGGCTGGAGAGAGAGTTGTATTTCAGGGATTACGAGGTGTTCTCTCCAGTCTGGTTTCTGCGTTGGAGGTGAGCAGGATGTGGAAGAAAGGATGTCCGGTATTTTTAGCTTCGGTGCGGGATCTGAACCTAGAGGTTGGTTCTGTTTCTGAGATCCCTGTGGTACGGGAGTTTGCTGATGTTTTTCCTGAGGAGTTGGTTGGTTTACCTCCGGATAGAGATGTGGAGTTCTCTATCGATGTTTTTCCGGGTACCGCTCCGATATCGAAAGCTCCGTACAGGATGGCACCGAAAGAACTTTCTGAGTTGAAAGTTCAGCTTCAGGAGTTGGTTGACAGAGGGTTTGTACGTCCTAGTGTTTCGCCCTGGGGAGCACCTGTATTATTTGTGAAGAAGAAGGACGGTACACTCCGTATGTGTATTGATTACAGAGATTTGAACAAGGTCACGATCAAGAATAAGTATCCTTTGCCTCGGATAGACGACTTGTTTGATCAGCTTTCCGGATCTTCGGTATTTTCGAAGATTGATTTGAGATCCGGATACTATCAGGTGAAGGTGAAGGAAGCTGATGTGGTGAAGACTGCTTTCAGTACTCGGTACGGGCACTACGAGTTTTTGGTTATGCCTTTTGGGGTAACCAATGCGCCTGCGATTTTCATGGATCTGATGAACCGAGTATTCAGGGAGTATTTGGATCAGTTTGTGATCGTCTTTATTGACGATATTCTGGTATATTCTGCATCTGAGGATGAGCATGCCAGACATTTGGGAATTGTGTTGGAGACTTTGAGGAGGCATCAGCTGTATGCCAAGTTCTCTAAGTGTGAATTCTGGCTGAAGAGCATTTCTTTTCTGGGGCATGTGATTAGCGGAGAAGGCATTTCTGTAGATCCCCAGAAGATTCAGGCTGTTGCTGATTGGCCAAGGCCGACTACGGTATTTGAGGTACGTAGTTTCTTGGGCATGGCCGGGTATTATAGGAAGTTTGTGAAAGGATTTTCACAGATTTCGACTCCTCTGACGAGACTGACTCAGAAGTCAGTACCTTTTGTTTGGACACCGGAGTGTGAAGCTAGTTTTCAGAGATTGAAGGAGTGTTTGACCTCAGCTCCAGTGTTGGCACTTCCGTCAGGTACGGAGGGTTTCCAGGTGTTCAGTGATGCTTCACTGAAAGGATTGGGTTGTGTTCTGATGCAGCATGGCCAGGTAATTGCTTATGCTTCGAGACAGTTGAAACCACATGAGAAGAATTACCCGACGCATGATCTGGAGTTAGCTGCAGTTGTTTTTGCTTTGAAGATTTGGCGTCATTACCTGTATGGCGTCAGATGTGAGATCTTTACTGATCATAAGAGCCTGAAGTATATTTTTACTCAGAAGGATCTGAATCTGAGACAGAGGAGGTGGCTCGAGTTGATCAAGGACTACGATTTGACTATTCAGTATCAGCCTGGGAAGGCGAATGTGGTAGCGGACGCTCTGAGCAGGAAGTCTTCTGGATTCTCAGGTATTCAGCTTACCTGTGATGACTTTCTGATTCGTGATTTGGAGAGATTGCAGTTGGAGGTGGTTTCCTCCAGTGATTTGAAGTTGGCTCAGATGAGTATTCAGTCTTCTTTGGAAGCACGGATTCAAGAAGCCCAGAAGTCAGATTCTGATTATTCGAAGTTGATAGCTCAGATTAGATCTGGTAAGACTCCTGAACTTCGAATTTCTGATTCTGGTGTTATTTTCTGTAAGAACAGGTTTTGGGTACCTGTGTCTGGAGACTTGAGGCAGGAGATTCTGTGTGAATCTCATCATTCTGGCTACACTGTTCATCCAGGCAGTGGTAAGATGTACGCTGATATGAAGCTTTTGTTTTGGTGGCCTGGGATGAAGAAGGATGTGGCAGAGTTTGTGTCGAGATGCGAAGCCTGTCAGTTGGTGAAGGCAGAGCATCAGCGACCAGGTGGACTGTTGCAGTCGTTGCCTATCCCTGAGTGGAAATGGGAGGAGGTAACGATGGATTTTGCGATGGGTTTTCCTCGATCTAGACAAGGACATGATGCCATTTGGGTGGTTGTAGATCGATTGACCAAGTCAGCCCATTTTCTTCCGATCAGACAAACGGATTCAGTTGATCGCTTGGCACAGATTTATGTGAAGGAGATAGTCAGATTGCACGGTGTGCCTCGTGTGATCGTATCTGATCGAGATGGACGTTTTACTTCCAGACTTTGGAAAGGCATTCAGCAAGGCTTGGGTACGAAACTGCATTTCAGTACAGCCTTTCATCCTCAGACCGACGGACAGTCTGAGAGGACGATTCAGGTACTGGAAGATCTGTTGAGGCTTTGTGTTCTGGACTTTAGCGGAAGTTGGGAGGATCATATTCCGCTGATTGAGTTTGCTTATAACAACAGTTTTCAGTCCAGTATCGGTATGGCACCGTACGAGGCTTTGTATGGCAGGAAGTGTCGTACTCCTTTGACTCCGACCTCCTTCGGAGATAGACAGGCTTTGGGGGCCACTTTTGCTGATGAAACTGCTCAGAAGATCAATTTGATAAGAGAAAGATTGAAAGCCGCTCAAGATCGTCAGCAGAAGTATTACAATCAGAAGCACAGATTTGTTGAATTTCAGGTCGGTGACTTTGTGTACGTCAAAGTCAGCCCGATGAAAGGTGTGAGCAGATTTGGTCAGGTAAGCAAGCTTAGTCCAAGGTATGTTGGACCTTTTGAAGTTTTGGAAAGAATTGGAAAAGCTGCTTACAAGTTATTGCTTTCTGAATCTATGCCGGATGTGCATAATGTGTTTCACGTATCCACTCTGAGGAAGTGGGTTTCAGACTCTGGGAAGAAGTTGTCAGCTGGTGAGGTGGAGATTCAGGAGAATCTGGTGTACAAGGAAGAGCCAGAGCTTATTTTGGCGTACGACGTCCGAAAGTTAAGAAATAAAGAGATTCCGATGGTTAAAGTCCAGTGGAAGCACCGTACTGCACGGGAAGCCACTTGGGAGAAGGAGTCTGATATGAGACGGTCGTACCCGTACTTGTTTTGACTGCGTTTGGACTGGATAATGTCGAGGACGACATTTTTCTGAGTTGGGGAGATTGTAATATCAGTTTTTGCTCCAGGTTCGTCCGGGACGAAGTTGGATCGTCCGGGACGATCGGTACAGGTTGTGCAGAAAATCAGTTTTGGTTGTATAATTCGTCGGGACGAAAATTGGATCGTCTGGACGAAAATTCTCCCGTGAACCCTTCGCCAGGGACGATATGTGATTTGTCGTCTGGACGAAATTCCTCTCTTCATGGATCGTCCGGTACGAAGCTCGATCGTCCGGGACGATCAGTCTGGATATATATAGAAATGAGATATTTTGAAGAGAGAGAAAAAGCTGAGGAGAGAGAAAAACGAAGGAAAAAGTGGAAAAGCGGATTTTCGGGCGACGCCGAGCTGTTTTCGTCCGAGGAGACTGTTGAGGAAATTGCTGTGCACGAAGTAAGGCACATTCTACCTTTCTCAATTTTCAGTTCCGTCGTGTTTGGCGGTATATTCTGTCCGGGTTTTGTTTCCGTTAGCGAATTTCGTCCGTATCTTTTGATCGGTTCAGTTTTTACCGCGTAACTTTCTGTATATTGTTGACGTGCCGAGTGTGCACATTTTGGTTATTTTCTGAAGATTTTCGTCCGGGTATTTTTGATTCGACTGTGTTTTTAGTCGACCGGATTTTTCTGTGAAATTGGAATTTATCTGTGCAGTAGAATAAAGATTCTGAAATGTTGATATCTGTATTCTGTGCGAATTCGGTAAATTTTCTTTGCAGGAATTTTTGTGTAAATTCCGTATACTGCCGTTGTGCTGCCCGATTTTTTGGGTAATTTCTGAATTGTCCGGATTTCTTCTGAATTGAAATGCTATGTGTATAAGCTATAAAAAGGGAGTTATAAGGGGCCTGGATCCTATGAGATTCAGTTAGTGAAACGGGAAATCTGAAATGAGCTCAATCTGAAATCTGATATCTGTTCTGTTCCGGATCCGATGAATTCTGTTTTGGTGCTATAAGCACATCTGTTTTGGTGCCGTGAGCACAAAGGGAGACATAAGGGGCCTGAATCCCATGAGATTCAGTCAGTGTCTGGGAAGGGAGGCATAAGGGGCCGGAATCCGTAGAGATTCCGTCAGTGTCAGGGCATTTAGCTATATGTATCTGTATTACTTTCTGTATCTGTTCTGTTATGTACGAAATTGTGATTATGATATGATATGATCCGTACGATTCTGATTTCTGTTTCTGACTCTGTTGATTTGTTCTGTTCTGATACGCTCTGTACGATCTGTACGACTCTGATGTGATTTGATATCTGTCCGTAAGTTTTGATTTCCGATTCTGTTCCGACTTCTGATCTGATTTCTGTCTGATAAGTTTGGTTTTGTTTTCTGAGGATTTAGATTGGTGGTTTGTTGCTTTGCTGAGCTGTTGAGCTCACCCTTGCTTTCTGGTGGTTTTCAGGTTCTGGGAAGGGCAAGGAGGTCCAGGATTAGATTTCAGAGTCTGATCAGATTAGGTACTTTTGTACTTTTGATTTTTGTACAGTCATGGCTTTCCTGTTCTGTCTTTCTTTCTGTTGAAAGCCTTGTACTGTTCTGTAGATGATTATTTTGAGGAAATGAAAAGATAGATGTTTTGTTCCGCTGCATTTGATGTTTTTAGTAGCTCTGTTGTTCTGTGTGCTTCTGTTGAGTTAAGAATTTGGAAGATCAGTTCAGTAACATAATCCAAAGCCAGATCCTGGTTAGCTATTATTCCCCGTCGCGATCCGGCGCGGGCGGGATCCGTCTCGTCTCGGGTCGGGTCGTGACACCACCTAATGACCATAGATCTACCAGAGTACCGCAATACTACAACGGTCTCCTGACGACTACGATCCTTCTGACCTCCGTCGCCTACTATGGTCCTTCCGACCTCCATCAACAGAAAACCGTCTTTCTGACCCCAGTCTCCTGCCGACTACGGCCTTTCCAACCAAACAAACATGTCTATGTTGATTATTGTAACTCCCATCATGTAATGCGCTTTATATGACGTACATTTGTAACATCAAGCCAAGGCCTTCTCCCTAAGAAGGGCCTCATTTGTAATCGACTACAAATACTAGTGGATTCATTCAAATTGGGCCAAGCCCCGTGGCTTTTTCCCCTTTTTAGGGGTTTCCACGTTAAAACTCTGGTGTCTCTTATGAATGCTACACCCTCTCTCACTTATCTGATTGTGTGCTGAATTTTCATACAATGCTAAGACGTTAAACTATATATTTCTCTACCACCGTGAATACTGCATAACGCAACAAGCTAGATTCGAGCGCTCATCATGTTAGAAGATGTATTAGCTTAATGAATTTCAAACTCTTTTTTATTAAAAAAAAGGCAAAGCCTTTTGCTTGAAACTATAAAAAATAATATTGGAATATTTTGATAGTTTTTGTATTGTATCAAAATAAAAAAGGTATCATAATAAAATATAAAAAAGAAATCCATAAGTTATTATTGAACACTTGTAAACTTTTTAAGAACAAATGTATTTTTTATTTTTTAATAACTTTTAATTAAAAAATAATTTAAAATTTTATTAGTTTATTGTTTTACTCTTATTATTGAGCTAGCTAGAATATTCTAATTCAAATTTATTTAGAATAATAGAGTTTCTAATCATTTAATTTATTTTTAAGATAGAATATAATAAATAACTAATCACTCAATTTTTATATATATTGAACTCATCTCACAATATTTATTTTAATCAAATTTAAATCAGAATATTCTTAGCTCATTTTCTTCACAAAATGCAAGCCTAGGATGAGTTGGGTGGAACCCACTCAACCAACCATCTCCATCATTAATATTTGGCCATGCCGACATGAACAGCAAACCTTTCATAACATTCCTATCTTTTCTATCCTCACCTTGTGATTGATCATCAGAAGTTAGCCCCTTCAACCCTAATCTTAAAGATAATAAGATCCCAAAGATTTTATCGGATATATATATATATATATATATAAAATTTAATTTTATCGGATATGAATCTCGATGCATATTCCAATAAGAAAACTTCCAGAATAAATTTTGTACCATCTAACTTTAGTTTTAGCAAATCTATAACTAAGCTTAGGCTTTGTTTAGTGCAACTTTCTTGTTGCTTTTTAAAACAACTTTCTAGTACAAAAATTTAACTTTTGTACTAAAAAATTATTTTGAGAAGCAGTAAGAAAGCCATCACAAAAAAGGCCTTAATGTCAGGACACGAAAAAAAATCATTAACATCAAAAGTGATCCAATTTAATTAAAATGAGTTCAAATCAAATATTTGGAGCATAATTAAAAAAAAATCTGGATATTAATAGAAGAATCGAATGATAGATCTATATTTCATGCATGTTTATTGTCATTAAGTATCTCAAGTAGATAAATTCAAGAGACTCAAGATTATATATTTCAGTATTATTAAGGTTGTTAAATATCGAAAGGATAATTTATAATTTAAAAATTCGATATGAATGATCAAATGAAAATTTTTAGGATTTGAAATAGTTTTCTTGAAAGAAATATTGAAAATAGTAAAGGCTCTCTCAAATAAAGTCTTTGACTTCATTTGGAGTAGCTTTCTTTTTGTTTAGGATTTAATAAGTTTTTAATAAAAAAAATTTTAAAACAAAAAATTTTGTATTAAAAAATGATTTAAGAAGTAATAAAAAATGACTTATTTATTGCTTTATTAAATAATTTTTTATATATTAAATTTCCAAAAAGCTTCTTCTGAAAGTATCAAGAAATTATTTTAAATGAAGTCTTAGAATTTGGTTGGAATGAGTTTTGATCACTATTTTTTTTGCAAATTTTATAAAAATTTTATAAAAAATTTTTAATTTAAAAAATAATAGAAAAAAAACTCCAAACAAAACCTTAATCTCTTCGTATGAAAACTAATTTTGTAATTTAGCACCATAACCTTTATTTCGATTAAAAATAAGGCAGATTCCGTGGTCTGATGCACTGCACCACTTTAGTACAAATAGCGAGAGAAAAGGCTGCATCTTTCATTTTTTCCCCCCTCAATCTATATTCCAAGGAATAATGCCCTTTTCCTTTTCCACTTTTCTATGCCGAGGCTTGTCCCTTCTGCTTGGACCAATTGTGATGCTTTTAACCAACCCTATCCATCCAATCAAATCTGAGTTGTTTTTTTGAACCGATATCTACCCGTTGTAACTTCAAAAGAAGTGCTTGCCAGTGTAGCTAATCCTTTGGCGAAACCTAGCAATGCCACCCACCGGCATTGGACCCACATTGCTTTGCCCCACTTAAGAGGCGGGGCGGTAATAGAGGGGATTCGAACCCGAGATGGAGAGTTCCCAATCAAGTTTGCCCACCAACCACCCTAAGCCTCGGTGGATTTTTTTAAAGTTTTAATGCTCATAAAAATAATACAAGTTTCTAGATCAATGGTTCTATATTCATAAAATTAACATTTTTAAAAATATCAAAATTATATGACATATCTTATAAAATAAATATATATTATGTGTTCGTCTGGTTGTTGTTGGGTTTGCTTATGATAGATTCCTGTTTTCTGGGCTGTGCATTGGCCTTTTGGAGGTTTTGGGTTTGAGTCTGACCTGCCTTTTTTGTTTATTTCTTGTAAGTATTTAAGGATCAGTAATTCTTTATATTTTCTTTCTCCTTTTGATTGTAGCTCGTTGAGTATTTAGTGAGTTTTGGATTCTTTTAAGGACTTTGTAACTGATTTTTGTGATGATATAAAATTTATATGTCCCTAAAAAAATTATGTGAGGAGATGATGGATTAACATAACAGCTTTTAATGACAAATTAAAAAGAATGTTAAACATATAGTTATTGATTTGATATATGTAGTGCTTTGTATATTTCTAATATATGGCAAAGTGTACTTCTCACCTAGTTGATTTTTTTTCAAAATAGGCACAATGTATCTATGATTTGAGTTAAAATTTAATAGTCAAAGTTCTTAATTGTTAAATTAAATGATTATTTTGAGTATGTATTTATTTATATAAAATAAAGTATGAGTAATAATTTTTTATCATAATATTATTTGAAGTTTTTGATTTAATATTTTGTCTTTTATATCTCATATCTTCAAATTTTCAATTTTGTTAAGTTGAAATAAAAAAGCCAAATTTTGTCAACTACATGTGAGTTATGTGATAATTTTTAAATATATGAGGGTGAAGAATAAATGAGATAAATTATAAGAAGTTGAAGCAGGCTCGAAGCCAGAATTTTTTTTTTGATGTGGGGGCGTAAATCATTAAAGTAAAAAAAAATCCTCAACCTTTTTCATACGGGCTTGAGACCGATATTTACGGTTTTAGTTTTTAAAAAAAAAAACATTAGTTTCATTATAAAAAAATAAAATATATGTCAAAATAAAAAACTTGCATATTATTTATAATTTCTCCTGCCGAGTTTTCATTTTTTGAAACCGTTGTATAATCAATTCATTGTCAATGCTATTAAATATATCATTCTCAATATAAGTAAACAATCATTCATCCAGGAATCTCTCATACGATTGCACAAATCTTTCTTTATAATATTCATTACATAAAATACTCGTTTGACTTTTGTTGTAGCAATTGACAATATAAGAGGAAGCTTTATAAGTAAGAGAACTTCAAATGATAAATATCATTCTTCTTAGCCTCCACTATTTTCTGAGGAAGTTCTCCAAGTCCTTTTAAATTCTTAAATGCATCATTCGATCTCATACCAACAATAAATTTTAATTTGATTTTCTAATATGATGATATCTATTTTAGAAAAATCTGATGGATAAAATTTGGCAAGGGGTAGTAATCATTTTTTATCAAAAGCTAAAAATGACTGATATGGATTCAAAGATGTTACACACATAAGTAATTCTATATTAATTTCATCAAACCTATTATTGAGCTATAGATGTTGCATATCTATAGTAGTGTAAAATAACTTAATTTGATAATGATGTCTATTTGTTACATTTTCAGTACGGTGTCTTGATCTTTCTCACATCGCAAATGTATCAATCATGTTTGAAATATTTATGTTATTCTTCTCATAAAATAATTCAAAATTTTTTAAACAAAATGCCCCATCCGTGATTTCTCATTTTTTTAAGTCTGTATTTAGAAATATTTACCAAAGTCGTGACATTTATATTGTCATGATCCTTTCTTTATTTATGATGGTTTTGTTTAATTTTCTTAATTTGTATGTAAAAATTAAACCAACATGCTATTTGATGAATTTTGAAGAAATTGTCCGACCATTATCATCAGGATGCCACCACATGATCATTGCATTGATTGCCTTTACCTGAACCCTATCATTGTACCACCACCGCCACCCGACCTTTATCCTTGAACTATTGATGCTTGCCTACCGTCTCTAAGCCTACAACACCTGTACCACTACGTAACATTATTTTGGAACCACCACTACCACCACCAGATCATCATTGGTGGTCATTTCTCTTATTTTATTTGTCAGAACTTTACACAAAACTACGACGTTGAATTCTCTCTTTACATAGCAACTCTTGTTGGATGATCATTGTCACACGATAATGGTTATATAACCATAGTTAGGTGACAATAGTTAAAGAACCTTAGTATGGTGATAGTGGTTGGTAGACTATAGTTGGTAATATTGATTGAACGATCATAGTCGAGCGACGATGATTGTGATATGATAATCGAGCAATGGTGATCAAGGGATTAATGTCAGGCGATAATCTTTGGTAGATCGAAGGAGGCAGTGGTCTAAGGATTAAAGTTTGGTGATGATTGTTTGAGGATCATAACTAGGCGACGTTGGTTATATAATGATCGAAGGATCGCAGTTTGTCAATATTGGTTAGAAGACTATAAGCGGCTATAGTGGTACGAGAATTGTAGTTGGGCGACATCAGTTTAATGGTGATGGTCAAGTGGCAGTTTCCTAATGATGATGATCAAATGGTAGTGGTATAATGATGGTGGCTGAATGACAAATAACGGTGGTTGGAAAACAACATAATGATGGTGGTGGACAACAATGGTGAGCTTGTGGTGGATGGGTGGTGGTCCAATAATAATGATCTTATGGTGGATTGATGGCAACGATCAATCAATGGCTTGGTAGAGCTCTGAAATTCTTCAAGTTATTTAGTTCTGTTGAATCTCAAAGCAAGGGTCTCATTCATGCATAGAGTGCAAGTTAATTTATAATTTTTGAGATTATAATGTTTCATATGTATAACAAAAATTCAAAACACTCCGACCGACAACCTATATTTATTCTTTTCATCATAGATCATTCTTTCAACATTTAAGTACATTAATAGTGTTTGAATTTAACAATCTTGGACTCATTTGGTTGGTATCATCAAGCCACTCAATTTGATTATAGTATGCATGATCTAAATCAGATCATTTGATATTATAATTAATGCCACAATTTTTAATTATATTTCAAGAGCTTGATTTGGGAATCACCATTGGTGTGGATGGGTTCATCTTGTCAAGATATGCAATTTGAATGTAAGTTGCTAAAATTGAAGTTTGGATGGCACTATGCTTCAGAATTAGTGCTCGATTAAGGGGATTTTTTTTGTGAAGATGTTCAATCAAATGACATAATCAAGAAAATTATAGGAGTTTAAAAATATTATTTTAAACTAATCAAATGAGTCTATTTGGTTGCTTGAATTTATAAATTAAACAAGTTTTTTCACAAGGATAAATTTCTTAAAATTTCTATTTGGTTGAGTTTAGTTTCAAATCAATATCAATTCCAAACTCATAAATTCCTTCAAATTTTCTTAAATGACATTTAGATACTTATGGGAGCCAAGGTTGTAGCATCCAATGTTTGTAGCCTTGTTAGTCCTCAAATGAAAATCTTAACTATTGAGATCCTCTCTAATTGAGATTTGATGTCATTGCATATATCATTAGAGAGACTAACTATGGCTTTTGTTTATTATGGTGGAGTTAGTATTGGGCTTGATAGCCATCCAATTTTCTCTTGGTTCCATATTAGCCTTTTTGGTTCACTAAGAAATTTTTTATACCCATATTGAAGCTTCTTTCACATCAAAGATATGGCATAATCTTGACCAAATCTACAAATTTTATCAAGAAGATACTTCTCACACAAATCATATTTGGGTCACTAGGTAATAAAGCTATCCCTAATCCAATATTCTTTTAATTTGTTGGATTTGATCTTTATACTTACTTGATCAAAGACTTTTGAGCATATTGAATATTTATCTTTTTATCTATATTAATTAGAGCATATTGAACATCAAACATTCTAATGAGCATTCAAATAGAATGGCTTAATTATCAAAATAATCATCTTGTATCAAAGTCATCTCCATCGTTCAATTTGGACTAGCTACACATCATGCAAATTAATATTGATTCGTTGAAATGGAAAATCAGAACAAATCAAAACCCTAATTTTTAAATTTGTATTATTTTCTTAATTAATCTCCTCGATAAAAATTCATTAAATATGCGAGTCAGGTCATATGAAAATCATGTGAAGCCTCTTTGATCCTTAATTATATAAGAATTATCTTTTCTTAAATGTCCTTATTATTAATTATAACTAAATGAATAACCAAAAAGAATATCATCTATATGTCTATAAAGATAGACTCAAATAAACAATTTTTCTCTAAATTACTTGAAGAGTTTTTTTGTTTTTTTTTTTCAAGCACCATAAATTATTTTAAACACTCCATCTTTATAAATAAAGGTCTCAATCACTTGATGATCGAGTAAAGGCTTCATTTGGTACAATTTTTTTAAGCAATTTTTTATTATAAACATTTTTGATTAAATAAATTTTTGTATTAAAAATCTGCTTTAAAAAAATAGTAAAAAATTTATCCCAAAAGGAAACCTAAATATTTTAAATGGTCAAAGAAGCTTTTCAAAAGAGAGTTAGAATTGCATTTGGAAAGCAATTCCTTTCCCTTTAGAAAAACAAAAGGTTGATTCTTTGATATATTGTCTCAATCATAAAAGATAAACTATGCTTTAGAATTGAAATAAGGACAAGGGACATAAAGATCCTTTGGTATGAAGGAGAAATCTTCACGTTGGTTTGGCATAGCTTTTCCACTTTTTGTGGTAGATTTTGTCGGTGAAAAGAACTTTTCATGAATCACTTTTCTAATTTTTTAATTATGAAATAAACATGTCTTTATTATTTTAAGTATTTTATTATTATTTTTTAATG
The DNA here is from genome assembly GCA_022539455.1 of Dendrobium nobile. NCBI lineage: Eukaryota > Viridiplantae > Streptophyta > Magnoliopsida > Asparagales > Orchidaceae > Dendrobium > Dendrobium nobile. The sequence continues at coordinate 32,186,853 of CM039731.1, forward strand.
TTACATAAAATGGTGATGGCTGGCGGTGATAATATGCACTGGCGGATAGTTTTCATTTAAGAAAATTTAAATAGCTAAAAATAACCTAAAATTTATTTTTTTTCAATAGCTTAATTTATTTTAAAATATAAAATATAAAAAAGATGAAAAAGTAGAAATTAAATATTAAAAAAATAAAAATGATCGCAAATCGCCCTTAAGAGATCTTGAGGATAATTATTTGGGGACTTTGACCTATTTAAAATATTTTAAACTAGAGAATTGATCATAAAAGTGTTTGTGATTTAGATCAAATCAATGTTAAAATAGTAGAGGTAAACCTAAAAAGTCTTATCTTTAAAGCATTAAAAATAATATTTTTATTAAATTTAAATGAGAATATAACTCTTAATAAAACAAAACAGAAAAAAAAACTTATGTAGCCAATCCCACAATGTGGGATAAAAGCTTATTGTGAGCCCCTCCATCAGTATGGTGGGGCCCAAGTTTGTGATGGTTGAACTAATTTTGATCTGTAACTTTATCCAATCTTCTATGAAATCATGCTATGATTTAGGAGCCTTTGATTTTAAATTTCAATTTAATTGAATACATATAAGAAATGATGTCTGATTAAAGAATGACTTGGCTCCCGTCTTATAGAGTACAATGGATAAAAGTACAAGATAGAGAGACTAATACAAGTTACAGGTACATAGGTAGGTACTACACAATTTTACAGGTATCCTTTATTACGCCCCCACAAGCTAATGGAGTATCAATGACAGTAAGCTTGTCACGAAGCAGTTGATAGCGGTTGGTTGAGAGTGGTTTGGTAAAAACATCAGCAATTTGATCTTTGGTAGAGACAGGGTAGATTTGTACAGTTTGCCGCTGAATATGATCGCGAATGAAGTGATGATATATTTCAATATGCTTTGTTCGTGCATGAAAGACAGGATTATTAGCCAGAGCTATAGTTGACATGATGTCGAAATATAGACTTGTGGGAGAGTGAAGTTGGATATTAAAGTCCAGCAGGAGTCTTCTCAACCAGATGATGTCGGTGAGAGCTAATGCGGGGCCTTGTACTCAGCTTCAGTTGAAGACCGAACGACCATATGTTGTTTCTTGACCGTTCAGGAGATAAGAGTTTGGCCCAAGAATGTGCAGTAACCGGATGTCGATTTTCTTGTCTCCTCCCAATCCGCATCCGAGAAGGATTTTAGCTCCAGGGTACCTGACACGATAGGAATACCGAATGATAGTGTGCCATAGATATATCTTAATAAACGATGAAGTAAATAAAAGTGATAAGAGGAAGGATTGTGCATATTTTGACATAGTAAATTAACCGCATAGGAGATATCTGGCCTTGTTAATGTGAGGTATTGCAATGACCCCGTGATTTGTCTGTAGGCTTTCGGATCGGTGAGCAGCTCAGCAATAGGGAGAGGTTCAGGCGCCTTTGTGCACGACGAATTAGACAGTGATTTTGTGTTTTCCATGCCAGCCAGCTTGAGAATAGAGGCAGCATAGTTGGTTTGCAATAGAAAGTAGAAATTCTATCCCGTTTTGATTTGGAGTCACAGAAAACTGTTGGCAAGTCCAAGATCCTTCATGGAGAACCTGTTATTCAACTAAGCAATAATATCAGTAAGCATAGAAGAATTATTTCCAGTTAATAATATAGCGTCCACATATATAGCTATGTAGATATGAGTGTTATTGTGATGAAGAGCAAAGAGAGACGAATCAGCATTTCCATGAGAGAATCCGAGAGTGTGTAGATACGCTGAAAACATGTTGAACCATTGGCGATGAGCTTGTTTAAGTTCGTATAGAGCTTTATTGAGTTGAAAAACATGATTGGATGACTGTCGTCTTCAAAGCCTTTCGGTTGTCTCATATAGATGATTTCATCAAGATTTTCATGTAAGAACGCATTGGTTACATCCATTTGATGTACAGGCCAACTATTGGTGAGAGCAATTGTAAGAAGAACACATATAGTAGGAAATTTGGCTAATGGGCTGAAGGTTTCCAAATAGTTTATGCCGTATTGTTGATTGTTGCCTTGGGTAACTAATTGAGCCTTGAACTTGCAATTGTGCCATCGGAGTTGTATTTTATTCTGAACGTCCAACGGCTGCCAAGTATAGTCATGTTTGGAGGAGGTGGTACCAGCTGCCAAGTTCCCTAACGTTGCAGCGCATGAAATTCTTCTGCCATGGCTGTTCGCCACTCTTGAGTGTTTGCTTGCTTCATGATAGTTGCTGGGTTCAGGTGGCGTAGAGGAAGAAGATTGGTTTTGAATGTGGAGGAGATTGAGTTTTTGAATTGGTTTGAGTGAACCAGTTCGGAGTCTTGTAATCATAAGGTGACCCAAAGTAATACTGGGATTAGCAGGAATAGAGCACGATATCAGGGGAGACTGTGAAACATTAGTGTTATTGGAAGATACTGTTAATTCAGTTGAATTGGATGGCATAGATATCAATTCCTGCTGAGGTGCCGGCTGAGAGATAGGAGGCTGAAGTTTTGCAATAGTATTGTGATGATTGGAATGATGTGAATTGGATGAGGGATGAGAAGAGATGAAGGAAGCAATGGAGAAGGTTGTTGGAGCTGAGAGGAAATTTGTTGTTTATATGGAAAACAAGTTTCATCAAAGATGACATGTCTTAAAACAAAGATTTTATTGGTTGTTGGATCAAGACACTTGTAGCCTTTGAAAATGCTAGAGTAACCGATAAAGATACATTACCTGGATCTAGATTTAAGATTGTTTCTTTGAATTGGTGGAATCCAAGGAAAGCACGTGCAACTGAATATACAAAGAACTTTGTAATCAGGTAATTTGTGAAAAAGAAGGTAGAGTGGAGAGGAGAGATGATTTGTGGCTGACGGTAAGCGATTGATAAGGTAGGAGGCAGTGAGAACAACATCAGGCCAAAATGAGTGTGGGAGAGAAGAATTGTGTAACAGAGTGCGTGTGATGCCCCAGATATCAATAGTGAAAGGATTCGTCTGACATTCTGATCGAACTCCATTCCAGTTGCCTTGCTCGGACCTGAAAATTTTAACCACATATAATGAGCTTACTAGCCCAGCAGGTCACCAAAGCCTACAACTGAAATCAAAGCACGGCGATGCTATCAATATGCAGGTCAGTCAATCACAGTCAATCAATTCTATATCAGTCAATGGTCAATGAGTCTGTGCAATACGGAAATTCATAATCAATAAAATCAGTCAATGCAGCAGCAGGCGAATCGATAAATCTAGCTCAATCAATTCATGTCAATCTCGAAGAAATCCGTACAAAGAAGAAAATCAGTCAATCCGTCAAATCAATCAAGTCGTCGAATCAATCAATCCGTTAAATCAATTGAGTCGAATCAATCCATGAACTCAAATTAAATCGATCAATAAAATCAATGAATCTACACAATATCTATATCCATCCATGCTCATATCAATGTCAATAGTCAATAATCAATAATCAATAGTATCCATATATCAATGCTCAATGTCGATGCACATCAATCAATCAGTGAAATCAATGAAATCGTACGATCTAGTAAATCCAATCAAAGTCGATAAAGCAGGAATCTATAAAACAATGAATCTATAAATCAATACAATAAACATGTAATTCAATACTATATACTGGACAAGTAAAATCAACTGGCTATGTTGCTGTTGTAGAATCCGTTGCTGTTGTAGATCCGTACGTTGGTTTTAATGAAAAGAGTCGTCACTCTATTGCCCGTCGGCCGCCCGTCGGCATATCTATGAAACTCCTTATGACTCCCAATCGTTATATCAATGATCAATGATCAATGGTTTAAAGGAAAGCCCGTCGGCCCACCATCCTGTACAGGTCAAATCAATCTCCAACCAACGTTCAACCAGGTTCCACTTGGGTTCCAGTATCAATAGTCAATCAATAATCAGTTCATTAATCAATCCATAATCGATGTAATAATCAATATTAAATCAATCCAATACAATCATATCAATAGTCATACACATTTCAATTCAATCTATCAGTTCCAAAAAATTCGGAAATCATACGAAAATCGGGCAGCGTAATAGCAGTCGGTCAAATTTACACAAAAATCCTGCAAAAAGACACAAATTCCAAATTCTTCCAAATTACAGTCAAATATCTATAACATCAATACAAGACTATTGTCCTATAGAAATCAAATCAAATCAAGTCCTGATATTTTTTTATTCGATTAAAATCGCGTAGAATCAATTCAGACCGGTAAAATCGTCGTAGAAAACACTCAAATCGTGTGTAATAATCATATCTATAACATACCAAAAGTTGTGCGGTGAAAGTTGTGTCAAATCAAAATCATGTCGAAAATTCGACTACGAAAACACAAAACAGATCACAACTCGGTCAAAACTCAATATCTTTGAAAACAGAGATAGGGTTCGGAGTCCTTACCACGAGATCTACACTTTTCCCAACAGCTACGTCGGACGAAAAGCGCTCCGCGGCCTCCAAAACCAAGCTTTCCTCTTTTTCCCTTTCTCTTTCTCTCTCTAAAATCAGATATTTTGATTTTTAAATGATTTTCTCTCTCATCAAAACGAGCTGATTTTCTTATATCTTGAAGCTGATCGGCCCGGCCGATCGCCAGATCGTCCTGGGACGATCAGACCAAAATAATCGTCCTGGACGGTTCCCAGGACTATTATCAGGACGATATTTTCTACAGTGCAGATCGGCCTGGACGATCTCACTATCGTCCCGGACGATCCTGAGAGGAAAATCCAAATCAAAGAGGAATAGTAAGGGAACGAGGTCTCACAATCTCCCCACCTTAGAAAAATGTCGTCCCGACATTTCCCTACAGGTACGAGACAAAAACAACGCAAAACAAATCGATCCAAATCAAAACTCGTCGAAATTCATACAAACACACAATGCAATCAATCACATGTCATTCACTATGTATGCAGAGTTCATTCTATCAAACTATCAATCAAATCCTTTCACTACACTTGCTCTGATACCAACTGTGATGCCCCAGATATCAATAGTGAAAGGATTCGTCTGACATTCTGATCGAACTCCATTCCAGTTGCCTTGCTCGGACCTGAAAATTTTAACCACATATAATGAGCTTACTAGCCCAGCAGGTCACCAAAGCCTATAACTGAAATCAAAGCACGACGATGCTATCAATATGCAGGTCAGTCAATCACAGTCAATCAATTCTATATCAGTCAATGGTCAATGAGTCTGTGCAATACGGAAATCCATAATCAATAAAATCAGTCAATGCAGCAGCAGGCGAATCGATAAATCTAGCTCAATCAATTCATGTCAATCTCGAAGAAATCCGTACAAAGAAGAAAATCAGTCAATCCGTCAAATAAATCAAGTCGTCGAATCAATCAATCCGTTAAATCAATCGAGTCGAATCAATCCATGAACTCAAATTAAATCGATCAATAAAATCAATGAATCTACACAATATCTATATCCATCCATGCTCATATCAATGTCAATAGTCAATAATTAATAATCAATTGTATCCATATATCAATGCTCAATATCGATGCACATCAATCAATCAGTGAAATCAATGAAATCGTACGATCTAGTAAATCCAATCAAAGTCGATAAAGCAGGAATCTATAAAATAATGAATCTATAAATCAATACAGTAAACATGCAATTCAATACTATATACTGGACAAGTAAAATCAACTGGCTATGTTGCTGTTGTAGAATCCGTTGCTGTTGTAGATCCGTACGTTGGTTTCAATGAAAAGAGTCGTCACTCTATTGCCCGTCGGCCGCCCGTCGGCCGCCCGTCGGCATATCTATGAAACTCCTTATGACTCCCAATCGTTATATCAATGATCAATGATCAATGGTTTAAAGAAAAGCCCGTCGGCCCACCATCCTGTACAGGTCAAATCAATCTCCAACCAACGTTCAACCAGGTTCCACTTGGGTTCCAGTATCAATAGTCAATCAATAATCAGTTCATTAATCAATCCATAATCGATGCAATAATCAATATTAAATCAATCCAATACAATCATATCAATAGTCATACACATTTCAATTCAATCTATCAGTTCCAGAAAATTCGGAAATCATACGGAAATCGGGCAGCGTAACAGCAGTCGGTCAAATTTACACAAAAATCCTGCAAAAAGACACAAATTCTAAATTCTTCCAAATTACAGTCGAATATCTATAACATCAATACAAGACTATTGTCCTATAGAAATCAAATCAAATCAAGTCCTGATATTTTTCTATTCGATTAAAATCGCGTAGAATCAACCGACCGGTAAAATCGTCGTAGAAAACACTCAAATCATGTGTAATAATCATATCTATAACATACCAAAAGTTGTGCGGTGAAAGTTGTGTCAAATCAAAATCATGTCGAAAATTCGACTACGAAAACACAAAACAGATCACAACTCGGTCAAAACTCAATATCTTTGAAAACAGAGATAGGGTTCGGAGTCCTTACCACGAGATCTACACTTTTCCCAACAGCTGCGTCGGACGAAAAGCGCTCCGCGGCCTCCAAAACCAAGCTTTCCTCTTTTTCCCTTTCTCTCTCTAAAATCAGATATTTTGATTTTTAAATGATTTTCTCTCTCATCAAAACGAGCTGATTTTCTTATATTATGAAGCTGATCGGCCCGGCCGATCACCAGATCGTCCTGGGACGATCAGACCAAAATAATCGTCCTGGACGGTTCCCAGGACTATTCTCAGGACGATATTTTCTACAGTGCAGATCGGCCTGGACGATCTCACTATCGTCCCGGACGATCCTGAGAGGAAAATCCAAATCAGAGAGGAACAGTAAGGGAACGAGGTCTCACAGTGCGAGTGGTTTCTATTAGATGCCTGTTTTTGTGCTCAGCCAGACCATTCTATTCAGACGTGTATGGACAAGATGTTTGATGTTGAATTCCCTATTTAGTAAGAAAATATTTGAAATTAGAATTTATATATTCAGTACATCCATCATATCTCAAGCATTTAATATGATAGTTGGTTTGTTTCTCCACATAGCATTTGAAATCAAGAAAGATATTATAGACTTCAGATTTGTGTCGCATGGGAAAACCCCAAGTTAATCTAGAGTAATCATCAATGAACACAACGTAATATAGAAAACCTTGATGGGATGGTACCTGGGAAGGACCCCAAACGTCAATATGTATAATAGCTAAGGGAAAATATGCTCTATTATGTTAATTAGAAAATATAAGCTCGTGTCCTTTAGAAAGTTTACAGCTAGAACAAATAGGAACCTTAACATGTATATTTAAAAATTTATTGTGAACAGAAATGGAATAAACGGTTTGAGCATTGGGATGGCCTAATCTTTGGTGCCATATGGAGGAGTCTTGATACTTGGCCACCAGAGCAGTGTTGAAGGAGGTAGGAACTGTCGGCCTAACAAGGTAGAGACCTTTGTTACTTGGTCCCGCTAGCATAGTTTATCTTATCGTCAGATCATTAATGACAAAACCATGTGAATCAAAACAAATAGATACATTATTATCATGAGTGAGGTTAGAAATAGATAATAAATTATGAGATAACTTGGGAACATGAAGAAATTGATTGAGTTTAAGCTTACTATACAGTGTTGGCAGAATTCCATTGCCTCAGTGATGGTGATATTGTCGGAGCCGTTGTAAGAGCTGGCTTGAGAAAGATTGTCTATGGAGTTTGTAAGATGTGCCGACGCGACTGAGTCAAGATACGATTCGGTGTTAGTTTTGTTATCATTAGCAGCGACCATGGCCTTGGAGGACTGTGTTGAGTTTGCTTCCGGAGGATTGACCGTAATGTTCAGGAGATGCCAGTAAATGTTGGTAGAATGGCCACGTTTGCTATAGATTTGACACTGAATGCTGGGAGGAGGATTTGTTCGTGATTGAGCTGTGTTTCTTCCATGACCTCGACGTCCCCTGCCACAGTGAGAATATAAAGCTGTAGAGGAATCAGCTATTGTAATGTTTTGAAGATTGTCCGCCTGAAGATTGATTTCTTCGCTGATTAACAACGAGTACAGGGTGTCGAGATCTATGGGAGTGATCATCGTGCGAATAGACGTCTTGAAGGCATTTAGGATTGTGGAAGACCGTTGAGAATGTATAACATGATGTCTTCTTGATCAAGAACCGCTCCGGCTGCAGTAATGTTATCCATGATGGTTTTGATTTGAGTGAGATATTGCGATATTGACTGGTTCTTCATTTGAACGTTGTGTAATTCGTTTTTCAGCTGTATTACACGGGATTTGTTCGAAGATTGAAGCCGAAGTTCAATGGTAACCCAAATGTCGGAGGTAGATTCAAGATTGATAACGTAGGGAAAATCGTCGGTGAAAGCATGGTGCACAGAGCCGCCGCGAGATTTTGATGAATAAGAACCCATTCTTGATGTTTGGGATTGGGTTCTTGGCTGCCGTCTTGATGATCGATGTAGCGATCAGGAATAGATGCCTTTGGGAGAAGAAAAAAAGCAAATCCATTGGCATTAAGAAGTTTCAAGATTTGAGATCTCCATACCGAATAGTTGTCTGCAGAGAGAGGTGTATGAACTATGATCTTGATGTTGGAAATGACGAATTTGAGAGCAGTTGGGATGTGGACGCTGGCATCCTTCTCAGAATTAGGATGAGTCATAGTCTGAGATGTAGAAGATCCCTCCATCTAGCGAAGAAGACGAAAGAATGAGAAAAGAAAATCGAGAACGAATAGCTCAGAGATGAGAAGGGGAGGAAAGCTGCTCTGATACCATGAAAATAGAGAAGAAATGATGTCTGATTGAAGAATGACTTGGCTCCCGTCTTATAGAGTACTGTGGATAAAAGTACAAGATAGAGAGCCTAATACAAGTTACAGGTACATAGTTAGGTACTACATAGTTTTACAGGTATCCTTTATTATTAATTTTTATTTTTTCACATTGTGAATCTTTTAATAATAAATTAAGAAATAGCCTCATTTTTTTGACAATTCACTTGAACTTTCACTATTAAAAGTTATAAATATAAATGTTATATTAAAAAAAAAATACTACTATAGTTTTTTTAAAAAAATTAAAAATATTAGTTTGACCTTTAATAAATGCTATGACTTATACTCCGTTTGAGATTATTTTTTTATTTCTTTTGAATCATTTTCTTAGTTTAAAATTTTCTTAAAAGCAAAAAAAAAAAAATCTAAAGTTATCCAAATCACATACCAGTTATGAAAGTAGAAGTATTGGATTTGACTTATATAAAGAATGGTAGAGGTAGACCTAAAAAGACTTGTTAGAAAATATTAGAAATGATCTTTCTTTATTAAATTTAAATGAGAATTTGAGTTTTAACATAACATAATAGAGAAAAATGATTCATGTAGCTGACCCTACATAGTGAGACAAAGGCTTGATGATGATGTTGTTGTATTATTAGTCCATAAAGATACATCGGTAATTAAAGCTAAAAGTTATATGAGGAGCAAAAGAACATTTAGAGTCTTCTCATATATCCCTAACTGTTTAAAAGAAAGCTAGTGAAATTATATTTTAATTGTATCTTTAATGAAAGAAGAATCACTATAAGAGAAAAGGAGATTTGAAAGAGATGAAAAACTTATTAGCAATAGAATTATTCATAGAGAAGTGCTACTTTACATATCCATTAGAAATGGAGAAAGAATTAAGGATCTAATTAGGGGTGTCAATTTCGGGTCACGGGTCGGGTTCGGGTCGAACCCGAACTGACCCGGGTGCGAAACGGGTCGACCCTAATCCGAACCGGGTAGAGAAACGGGTCGAAAAACCGAACCCGGACTCGACCCGGCGGGTTGCCGGGTTGACACGACCCGACCCGGTTTGGGCGAGGTCGGGCGCGGTTGGGCGCGGTCGGGCGCGGGCACGCGGGCGCGCGGCGAGGTCGGGCGCGGTCGGGCGCGGGCACGCGGGCGCGCGGGCGCGCTGAGAGGCGCGCAGCGGCGCGGTCGGGTGCGGGCACGCGGGCAGCGCTGGCAAGCGCGGGCGGGCAGCGGGCAGAGGCGGGATTCGAAATTTTTCGAATTAAACGGGTTGGCGGGTTGACCCGGCAACCCGCCGGGTCAACCCGAACCCGAGCCGTTTTTGAAACGGGTCGGTTTCTGGAACCCGAACCCGACCCGTTTTGAAATCGGGTCGGGTTCAACCCGGATTTTTCGGGTCGGGTCCGGGTCGGGTTTTCGTGTCGTGTCAAATATTGACACCCCTAGATCTAATATTAGCAATGCCTAATCTATCAGAGAGGAGAGTGAAAAGAGCAAATATTAAAAACTTATAATCATGCTATAAAGAAGAAATAAAAAAACCAAAGTACATAAAAATGAAAGATTTTTTTTTGGTGTGAAGATGTTCTTAATAATTATTAGATATATATATATATATATATATATATATATATATATATATATATATATATATATATATATATATATATATATATATATATATAGTCGATTGAATTTGATTCACATCAATGATAAAAGTAATCAAATCTTCTATTACTCTCTCTCTATTAGGAGGGTGATATATACATGAAAAATAGAGCCTTGAAAAAAATGAGAAAGACTCTAAGAATTTATTTGGGAAAATTTTTTTACTGCTTCTTAAAACAGCTTTTTAGTATAAAAATTAAATTTTTTGTACTAAAAAGCTCATTTAAGAAGCAGTAAGAAAGCCATCACAAACAAAACCTAAGACACAAAATTGGATAGGGTGACTAGCTTGCCACATAGGCTAGTCATTTGACGACTAAGCGACTAGATCACAATGCAGGCAAATCTGTGTGGCAAGCCACTTTCCTAACAAATGGGCTACTTATTCCTTTCAATATTTATATATGATATGCATTCGCATCCAAACTTCATTTTTTCAAAAAAAAAATAGTAATTAAGATAGTGTGATTCGATAAGATAAATCTCCAAAAAACCATATAAAACATAATCTATAAATATAATATTTATGACCTTGACTGTTAAATACAAATGGACTGATAAATAGTTCAAGTTGCATACATTAATGGCACTGATACCCAACACAATGAACCACAAACCCCCTTATTGGTCAGACAAGTTCAAATTATACATCATAGAAACAAGACTTAGGTTGCGTTTGGGACTACTTTCTTACTGTTTTATGAAGAAATTTTTTAGTACAAAAAATTTTTGATTTACTAATTTTTGCACTAGAAAGCTGCTTCGTAAAGCAATAAGAAAGCTGTCCCAAACGATGATTTATACTTCATTTGGGACATCTTTCTTACTACTTTCTAAAACAGTTTTCTACTATGAAAATTTCTAATTCATGAAACTTTTATACTAGAAAATTATTTTAAAAAACAGTAAGAAAAGCATCTCAAATGAAGCTTACTGAAACAAAGACATCTAAAAAAGTTTCATTTCAATCACTGATTGATTAATTAAGCCTAAGCTGCTGCAATTTGCTGCTTGGCTTCCAGGGCTTTCTCATACTCTTCAATGGACTTGAAAAGCTCAGAGAAATTACCTTTGCCGAAGCCTCCACATCCTCCCTTCTGATATACCTTTCCTTCTTCATCTTTAGTCATGCAGCCAATCCTCTGTATGATCTCAAGAAATAGTGTTGGCCTGCAAATCCAAACAAGAAATTTCATGAAATACAGGAGAGAATTTATTTTTAAATATTAGATATTGTATAATAATTTTATTGTTCAGTATATAGGATTATTTAAAAGGATTAAAATGAGGAATTATGAGATTTTGAGAATATGATAATTTAATATTTTTAATATATTCAACAAATATCATGTTGAACCGATTAAATATTATAATTATTGAAATTAGATTAATAATTAATTAAATTACCTTAGTTTAATATTAGTAATAATTAAAACTATTCTAAGAAATTATTTAAACCTTCTAATGATTAGTAGAGAAAAAAATTATTATACATAATTTGATTCTTCATTACTGGTTAAGTATAGATCATAAAATATATTAAAGATTTTTTTAATTGATCTTTAACTTTATGTATAAACCGTTTAGTAGGGGTTTCAATATTTGACACGACCCGAAAACCCAATCAGAAAAAATCCGGTTCGGGTCGACCCCACAAGGAAATGGGTCGGGTTCGGGTTTTTTTTTAGGCCCCGTTTGTAGTTCGGGTAGGGTTCAGGTCAACCCGACAACCTGGGTTTGACCTAAATTGACCTGCCAAATTGACTGGCTGTCACGCTGTCACGTCGAGTCGTCGACTGCCGTGCATGTAACGTCCTCGCTCTACACGCCCAACGCTTTCGCTACCACTGACTGCATCGCACGTCGTACGCGGGCCTAGCACAGACCGCTACTGCTGACTGGCGACTGCAGCGCACATCACGGGCGGCCCTGCGGAATGCCCTGCATGCCTGCACTCCCACTCGACCTTAGACAGGCCGGACAACACCCCACACTCGCACCAACGCACTCGACCCTAGTGCTAGACGCACGCACCGACTGCCTGACTCCCATTGGATGATTGAACGTCCACGAAACCACAACGATTGTCGGCTTTACTGGATGTAACCTAAACCGTATTCAGGGTTGGGTCGGTTCAATCCGGCAACCCTTGTAGGTTGAGTCTGGGTTGGACATCTTCATTCGTTTAGCTAAACGGTGTGGGCTCCGAAAATTCGGCCCCGGCCTCCCCGCCGCGGCTTTTTCTTTTTATTCGGCGAGGGGAGTTTTAACGGAATATGTTCCGGGGTAAATTTTGGAAGGCAGATGGGTTTGTAGATAAGACACTACCCAGAGATTTCGCCCTCATTTTGCGAGGACTTTATGATCTGAGTTCTGGTTTCCTATAGGCGCAAGCCCCTATAGTTAATTACCCCTCCCGATCACGAGAGAGAACTTTCGATTAAGGCTAGTCGTCAATCAGATACGTAGAGAATACGTGTATCTGACATATAGTAGCAGCAATGGGTTTGAGATTTGGAAGTGTTTGGAAGTTTGAGAATTTGGGAAATTTGATATTTGAAAATCTGAAGGTTTTTTATATTTAAAATAGAAATTTTCACTATCTCGTACTCAAAGCGGATGGTGGGGGAATGGATGATAGACCCGATCTAGATCCCATGGTTTCGTCGTCCCGAGCCATCGTGGTCCCTGGTCTACTTAGTCAGAGGAGGTAGTCGACCCAACCTGATAGAAGGATCCTTGTCGGCAGCCATGGGTTGCTTCGTCCAAGGGGACCTTGTAGACCGGGGGTGAATGTTTGTCTAAGGGGACAAATTTGAATCCACCTTAGCTTATAGAGGGCTTTGTGTCATATCGATCATATCCTATTGATTCATATCTCAAGGATTTAACGCCACTAAGGAGCGTATTGGCTCTAGCCATAACCGCTATCTGTGGTTCCATTTGGCGGCAAAACCACTCGGTTCAGAGGGCCCCGGGTCATAACCGTTTACTTGCGGTGCCATATGGCGGCGAAACTGCCGGTTAGAGGACACGTACCACGTCCTTACTGGCAATAGATTGTTTTGAGAATGGATCCTAGTGATATTTTCGACTAGGCATTTAGCTCTTTGTGAGCTGAAGTAAACTTTAATTTGTCTGCCCCGGCAAACTGTTGCGGAGGGCGGATGGATTTTGCTTTAAATGTTTGATAGTTAGATTTCCATCTTTAAATATTTTTGGAATTGTCTGGATTCTGGATGATCTTTGAAATTTTTGGGTTTTTTTTGGATTTGAACTTTGTGGAGTTTAGATTTTCGGGCATTTGGATGGAATTTGAAAGTATTTGTGAACCCCTCCGGTTGAGATAACCAATCAATACGGCCATCATCAGGGTGTTTGGGGTCATTTCTCTTTATGGATTGAACCTTGTCACTCTGTCGGGCTATCGACAGAGGATCGGGTTTCGTAGGCTTTATGCCCTTTGATAGTGAATTCTCGTTGTTATAGGCCTTTAAGGCCTAATATGGATGTTTTGAGATAAATATAACGGTCGCCACAACCGTATATTTGTTTGTTGGTTTGAACCCTGTCGACTTCTATTGACCCGTATAGAAGGATCGGTTTCGAACCTGAATTCACTTATAAACCCGCACAGCATCCCTAGACGTCACGTGTGTACCAATAACACGCTCGCTGGGGCCCATGCGGGTTTTATAATTATTTTTACCCCTTTTAGTGTTCATATGTGTATACAATTTATAGTGCACGTGCAGGGGTACTCTTGGAATAGACGCCTTCTGTCTGCTTGTACGAATGTTGCAGATCCGGTGGCGTGGCGTAGCAGCTTCTGGATAGAATTGTTCTCTGCTTCGTACAGGTAGACTGTCGTGCACTATTGTTGCTTTCTGCAGGTGGATCGTAGTGCACCAACTAATCTCCTGTCTTAGCTTGTAGAAGCTCGTAGGAATTTGTAGTCTTTATGCATTCTGCTGTGATTTTGATCTTTATAATGCAACCACTACTGTTGGAGGTAGATGTATTCATTCTTAGACCGAAGTTGACTACAGGATACTGTATTTACTGTAGTCTTTATGCATCTACCCATGGATGGATGTTGTACATACATTTGTATTCGTAGATAGATTGTACGCATTGCAGATCACCTATTCTTACTTGTAGAAGGTTGATATATTTGACTAATGTTGAGTGGTTATCAACTGTATGAATGATTCAATTTGTGATAATCATGGTGGACTTGTATCGTTGATCTTTGCTTGCAATCAACTATATGTACCCTTCCAATTTTCATTTGTTTGTTTACATATAGATGTTGATTGTGAAGGTACTTCTGTATTCATCACATACAAAACCCTTCCAGTAACATTTGATTGCATGATAAATATATATATCACTCTCTTTTGAATACTTCGAACCATCTGAATTTTATCGTTCATCATTTGCATTTGTTTGTAAATGTTCATCTGAAGCTTCAGCATAAGTACTTTGCTCTGTTAATTAATGCTTCTCTAGATGACTTGGATTCCTCAACTATCTCTTTCATATCAACTAGTGAGTTATTGTGTTTTTAATGTCACCTTGATGTTGAAAGCATTGTTGTAGGTGTTTCATTAGACATTATATTATATTTCATGATGCTCATTCGCTTATTATTTGCTTGCAAATACGAATCATTCAAATGCTTGAGTTTCATCATCCCTTGCATATGAGCTAAATGGAATATCCTTGTGCCTCCATTTGTGACTAGATCACATATCCTTATGATTATTCATTGCTTGTAGGCATATTATAATTGTGAACTTTCTTGTCTCCACATATTGTTTGCAACATATATGAAGAGGTCACATGCATCTTTCATTTGATCATAAGAAAGTTATATCCCTTGAAAGCTTGTTAATTTTAATAATTGATACTTGTGATCTTTGAGGTGATTATACACCCATTGAATTGAAGTTTGAACTTGGATCCACAAGTCCTTATCACCAAGCTTATGTTCTTTGCTTAGTTGAGTACCACTTACAAGTTCAAGTTCCAAATGTTTACAAAATCAAGTTCACTTGAATGTTCAGATTGTTCGAGTCATGTTCTATGTCCACTGTAGTCCGAGTCTTCTTCAATTCTTGCTTGAGTTCAAGTCCAAGTCTTTTGTAGCCTTTTGAGTTCAATGTCAAAGTACAACTTGCAAGTTCAAGCCATGTCCACTTGATGTATAAATCAAGTTCAAATTTAAGTTCAAGTACATTTAGTTCATTTGATTTGAGTTCTGAGCATAGTCCCAAGTCCTTGGTTGTTCAAATGTGTCCAAACCTTTGTTTTCTTTGAGTTCAAAAAGGTCCGAGTGTAGCATTGCATTCACCCGAAATTTCGGCAGCCTTCCGGCGTCTCCCCCGTTTAGGGGAAAACTACGGAAAACTGGGCCTTTCCCACCACGCTAAGAAAAGCGTGTATGGTAGGTGCCCTCTTTCGAGGATACCGCGGCCGTGTAATTTTCGATCCCCCACCACGCTAAGAAAAGCGTGCATGGGTGTTTTTGCAAAAAAGTATTTATTTTTTTTTTTTTTTTTGAAAATATTTTGTAAGCAAGGCAGTTGTTTCCCCGCAAGCGGATACTTATGGGTATCCCCGCTTCGTCGTGCGCATCGCACCGGGATCCCTTCCCACCACGCTAAGAAAAGCGTGCATATGCGGGGTTTCCAAGGCGATACGAACTTCGAATAAGGAATTAGGTGATTACCCGCTTCGTCGCAAGCGTCAGGACGCACGTCCTCCCACCACGCTAAGAAAAGCGTGTATAGGTGGTCGTTTTGTTTCGACGAATGCGTTGAAACGGGTTCTCGGAGTTTTAGGGTTTAGGAGTGATTATACCTGCGCGAGGTCGGCGACGTTGGCACGAGAAAAGGGAGAGAAGTGTTTAATTCGTAATTAATTATAAATCATATATAATTAATTATATTTGACATATAATTAATTATATTCAATTCACAATTAATCATGAACTAACAGATATAATTTATAATTAATTATAATTAATATATAATTAACTATATTTAATTTAAAATTAATTATAAAATTCTTGAAATTTATTCTACAATTAAACAAAATATAATTAATTATATTTAATCTATAATTAATTATTCTTAATTTAAAATTAATCATAACCTAATTGGATTTAGTTTATGATTAATTAAAAATTAATTATAATTAATTATATTTTAATATACAATTAATTATATTAATTTAGATTAATTATAAATAAATCATTTTAACTTATAATTTCTGATAAATTAATTATAATTAATTTAACTCAATTATAAATCAAAATAAGATTAAGCCTAATCTTATTAAACAGAGAGTTTAATTCTCTTAAACTCTCTGTTTAAGAGATTTGGCCGAAGAAGCACGCGTGAGGGAGAAAGCCACCTTCACAGTGGGAGCTCCCGTCGTTAGCTTCCGATCCGACAAGAGGAGGAGTCGGTTTGGTCTCGGTAAGAGGAGGAGGTCGGGTAGAGCAGTTCGGTCGGCTTGGGCTTGCGACTCGGGGCTTGAAGTCGGAGATGGGAGATCGGGGCTGGATGGAGATCGGAGGAGGGAGTTCGGCGCGCACCCGTGAGTGAGGTAAGGATTTGATCTCTCTCTCTCTCTCTCTCTCTCTCTCTCTCTCTCTCTCTCTCTCTCTCTCTCTCTCTCTCTGCTTGTGCCATTCGGCCGAGAGGTCGGAGATGGAAGAGGGAGTCGGCTCAGGCGACTGGTGCGGGGAGAGTGGGTTTCGGCTACGGGTGGAAGAGGAGGAAGAGTCGGTGTTGGAGATGAGATCGACCAGAGCAGGCGATGGGTTGGGGAGCTCCTGCGATCGAGTGGGATCTGCGAATGGGAGAGAGTCGAGATCCAGTGAGTGCCGAAGCTCTCACTTGGTCCGGTATTTAACGGCAACTTGGGCGCTCGATCGAGGCGAGATCACCGATTTTGAGGAGGATTTCACAGGATTTGATCGGTTCGGCGCCGAATGTACAGTAGTATCGCGGGATTTCGGGCAGGATTCTCGGAGAACTGAACTAGTCGTCGTATACGAGGTATGCAGGATTCATGATTTCATTCCTCTTTTGTGTGGTTTACACAGAGGTTAACAAACGGGTCGGGTTCGGGTCAACTTGTTTATGCTTGGGTCAAGTCGGGTTGGACCTGAACCTGACCCGTTGACCCGAATTGACACCCCTACCGTTTAGCCCCGCTTCCTCGATATTTGGAATGTAAAACTTCATCTCTATAACCATTTTCAATTTTTTTAGGATTTCATTCATTAGATTTTGTATATTTAGAATTGCACATAAATTGTCTTTTGCATCCATCACTTTACTAGATTTAGCATTTTTTTTAGTTTTATTTATTTATTTATAATTATTTTTATTTGAGATAGCATTACATACAAAATGGTTCTTATTTAGGAAACATCCACACCTAAAATTATAATATTATGGAGGGTGACATATATATTGTTAATTTGTTATGTTAAATAGTAATTATTTAGGGCTATTCATGAATTAGATCAAAGCTTATAATTATATTATTTTAATGTTTAATAGCAAAGTTACATTCACTAATTGCAGTAGAAGATTCTTAAATAGTGGTGATGGAATGTGGTTGAAAGAGAGCAAAAACATTAGTATAATTTCAACTACTCATATTTTTTTGTTTTATATTTGTTAGATCAAGTTATATATGGATATTCGAAGTCAAAGGTCTTAAATATACAATAGATTGTTACCATGGAGAAAGGCATTAGCAGATGAATTTGTTCTAGATTGAATATTTTATTCGCATAACATGTCAACTACCTTCATTTTTATCAGATAAGATATTTAGGTGTCCTTATTCAAAGTATAAAAATCATGCATACCTTACACCTGATGAGGTTAGACTTGATTTATATCGTAGAGAATTTGTGCTAGGGTATTAATTTTGGACCTCATATGGAGAGTATGAGCCACATCCAGACTCTCAATGTGGTCCCTCCATAACTTCAAAAATAATAGAGGATAATCATAATAGAAGGACGTACATAGAAAATCCCACTAGGCAGCCCATGCATGAGATTAGGGATATCATTAGGAGCAGGTACGATTCTCCTTATCTATCTTGGAAGAAAATCCCACATAATATTCATGATATGTAGTTCAGGGAGTTTGAGAAAAACCAATAGTAATTATTATAAGTCTAAACGTTTTTATACAAGGGCTACTAATATCTTCTATTTTGGCTATTTTAAACAAAAAGACTTTAGGTGGTTGCCTCAATATAATACAATAATAAGAAATATCTTTGAAAAGAGATGTTCAAATCGCCTGTAAGAAATGTTTATTGATATTAGAAAGTCAGGAAAGCGCCTCTTGTGGCTTGAAGAGGGTGTATGGGGTGAATTGATCAGAGCTTGAGCCAGCCTAGATTACAATAGGAAGATGGACAAGAATAAGCAGAATAGAGCCTCCAATTGTAGGGGTTTAGGAAGCTATCTTCATACTAGTGGTTAAGTTCGTTACACCGAGCATAGGCGACGATTGGTAAAATCTTAACACTTAAGACATAAACAAGTTAACCATCATCTATTAAAATTATTTTTTTGTTTATTATTAACAAGATTTTTTTGAAGAAAGATGTACTTTGTAGAGAGTCTATCACATTAGAGTTGCATGCACGCATACACATCAATGCCAAGAGGATTACTGGTTGGTTGATCACAGATCAAAGAAAGCTTATGTGAGTTTTAAAATTTATAGTGTCCATGTGTATAAATTTTATCTATATGGATTTATATGTATTCATTTTCTCCTAGGATGATTATATACGAATTTGGGAGAGTCAACATTCCACTGGTGCGAGATCCTCTTTAGGATCTACACAAATCTTTGGCTATAGCATGGGGTCATAGGCAGGAAAAAAAGGGAGAGTGTATGGATCAAACTTTCAGGCCTAGCATATGAGACACAACCGTCCAACTCAAAAATATATGGTGCTAGCGACGACATTAAGGATATAGTCAGCCAAAGGGTGATTGCTCTCATTGAGATAGAGTGGATGCAACAAGTACACATCGATATACTAACACAACAATTGAGACGGAGACGGAGACGGAGTTGATATCATATAAGAAACAACAACAAAAGAAGAAGGTTCAGGAGCCTGAGGAAAATTAGGGATGTCAAAACGGGTTTACAGGTCCGATTCGGGTCCAACCTGAAAATGACCCTTCACTATTTGACCAGACCTGATTATGGAACCATATAAAAAAATCATAACCTGGACCCGACCCGCTCCAAACCATAGTCAACCCCACCGACACATTGACTCGGGACCAGAGCCAACGTGGGTTGTGCGTTGTAGGGTGTTGGGTGCGACGCCAGTGCTGGTTCGTGAGGCTGGCAGTGTGCGCGGGTGCGGGCGCTCGATGTGACGCGAGTGTGTGAGCACAAGGAGGGCAACACATGAGGGTGCAAGCGCTAGCCGCTAGTTGGGATGTGATACGATTGTGGATGCGCCAGGATAGCAGTGCGCACGGGGGGCCAGGGGCGAGGCAGGTCACAGCCGCAGACAAGTTTCAAGCGATGAGCGTGATGCAGTGCGCTAGTGCTCCTACAATATTAGTGGTGAAAAAAAAAAAAGTTAATCAATGAAGGAAAAAAGGATGCAAATTACACTACAATGAATTCAGCAGAAAAGAATAAATTTACCCTCCTATTTTATTTTTTCTTTGAATACTTTTCATGTTTTTAATTTTAATTTTACCCTTCTAGATATACAACCAGAGACAGTAAAAGCGCCGTTTGACTGTGCTACAATGTTTTCCATCATCTTCAAGGTAGGTGGATTATGGGTCCTTATTTACCACTATAGTTCTATATGCCCTTCAATAAGAAAACATAGAACTTTAAAGTCCTCCCATTTCAAGATCTGTACATTAATAAGGTTTCATATGTTCTTGAATGTGGGCATGCAGTCCCTCTGTTCTAATGTTAGGATGAATAATGCTCCTTACAAAAAACTTCATTGATTACATTATATTTGGAAAACAATATTTTAATAAAGACCTGAAACAAGCCTAAACTAAAAGCAAAGAGGGCTAAGGCTTTGTTTGGGATAGCTTCAAAGTCAGTTGAGAAAGTAATAAAAAAGCTGTCTGAAACGAAACCTAAATGACAAAGAAACTTGGATGATGATATTTTTTTATAAGACCAACAGTTTTGCAAAATGTGGGAATTGAGTAACATCATGATATGCTGATAGGCCATGCAGAACTTAGCGTGCTCAGATATCTCAAACATTCCATCACTCAATAGGAATTAGTTCAGATAGTCAACAAAGGCGTAAGAGCATCAAGAAAACATTAGAACATACAAATAATTTTTTTTATACTCTGATTAAGGCTCAGGATTGTGGTTGCATGTAAGGAACATGAACGGAGACTCCAAAGAAGCATTAACCGAGTAAAGCTGAACATCCATAAAGATCGAGCTAACCCAAGATGGTCAAAAACACAATTTTAGTTTATAATAGGCTTAAGGCTACGAAGCCCTTTAGCACGGTGTTGATCTTATCCATGATCAGCTTGGTTTGTCCTTATAAATTTTTTTGCTAGAAGGCGTAGTTATATTTGAACACAATTTAGTTAAGACAACCTAAAAGGGCTACAAGACATGAAGAACTCAATCAACTTGAGCACTTCATTACTCGAATTGTTACCTCAAAAGTTCTACTTAGATTAAGCCTTCAAATCAAAAAAGTAATTTCGAAACTTGTCTCGTCCAAAATCCTTGTAGGCCTTGAGTGGAAATCAAGAAAGCCAATTCAAATGTTCATAAACCTTTACTTGCAAACTCAGAATGGTGGAGCTTTTTCCATTCAAAATAAAATGACCCAATTGAATGACATCAACTTCTTAAAATGCATTATCGAATGACTCAAATAAAAAAAAAATGCTAAATGACCAACAAACAATTCGAGATCCTCTAACTGAATTTCTTGAATTCTGCTATTAGGATTTCTTGAAGGCCACGTAGCTCTTTTTTATCAACATGAACAACTGGAATGAAAACATACTCTGACCTAATAAAGACCGAATAACACAACCTAAAATGGTTCATCATAACACTCAAGTTTTGTAAAAATCCAATGGAGAATCCAAGTGATATCAAAATCAAAGTGGCTGTAAATCAAGTTAATCACTTCTAAAGTAAAACCTAGTGCTCCATTCACCTGTTAAGCCTAAGGAATTGAATCACAAAACTTAATGGATAAACCTTCAAGGTGAATTTGCTAAAGCCTAGGTATCAATCAAAATTCTTTTTTAAAATCACATTATAATTTTAAAATTTTTTAAGGTTTCAATAATTTAAGAAGTCAAACAGGTTTAAGTTCAAACTTAACTTTAATTATACAGTTTATTTGTGTTTGAGTGAAAAAGCATTAAACATTTAAACTACATGTTTATCTACGAAATGAATCATAAGTCAGAGTTCAGTTCACTATCATACAGTTAGCATGTACATCCTTATGACCATATTATAAAGGGATTTTTATGTACATATCACCTAAAATTATTGAAAATACATATTTAACATCTAAACTTCTATATTTACTAATATATCATAAAATCCCATTTTCCTTCTATTCTACCACTCCATTGAAGCGATCAAATACTTGTATTCACTGTGAAAATATGTCATTGACGGGGAAGACAGTCGTTGATAGTGATTTTTGACGGAAGGTTTAAACGGAATGTTAGAATTGATTAAAAGAGAGGTTTCAAGTGATATATTAGTAAATATAGAAATGTAGGTGTTAAATACATATTTTTAATAATTTTAGGTGTTATGTATGTAAAAAATCCTAATATGATAAAATGCACACAAATGGTAGCAGGATGAATTAAAATGATCCTCACCATACTAGTCAACAAGGCCGATCTAATAAGAAAAAACATTGAAGATGCCTGAGACTAAATAAAACCCAGCCTGAGACTAACATAAAACCCATGTCTTAAAAAATCTTCTTTATTTCAAACCTATTTCTCAAATAGATCTTGCAATAAAAGACTCAACTTCCTCTCTTTGGGAGTGCAATAAGTTTTAAACTATAGGCTGAGGTAGACAGGAAACTATTGTTGTAAATAAAATAATTACGTGTAGGTGCGGTTGGCTGGTTGGCCTCACTAGAATTTGACAAGTGCTAGAAAAGATGCATCAATTACGTGTAGTGTAGGTGTGGTTGGCAGGTCAGCCTCACTAGAAATTGACACCTGCTAGAAGAGAAACATCAATGGACAAATATGACTATTGAGTACCTATAAATGGGTATGACTACAAAGGATTAGTCAGCAAAATTTGTGTCAAATATTGCAAATTAAATACCAAAAATCAAGTTCTGATAAGGGTTAAGAACATATAGGATACCTTCAACACTCAAAAGGGACGCAAGCAATAAAACATTGCAAGCAGCAATGGAAGTACGTGTCCTGAAAGTGTCCAATTGCTGCTGGCAATGTTTCAAAATTCTAGATGGAATTTATTAATCATCCTCCTCTTTCAAAGGAGAGATTTACTATTCCATACATTTAACGCATGTAAAGTAACGACAAGGGTTCCTAGAGAACCGCCCATACGCCAATTTAAATGCACTATTATCCCAGAAAACTAAGGTAAAATGTGCTTTATAATCCAAGTGATTATAACTCACAAAACAATCATATTTATTGGTGGCGTAAAATTTATGATCACGATCATAAAGAGATAAAGAGTTTAACATCTTAATTTTATACAAAAATTTAGCACGCAAACAAATAATAGAGGAGTTACGAGAAGTATTCGATTTTCACGCGAAAAGTCAGAAAAGGGAAAAAATGTGAGGTCATGCCAAAATAAAATTATTCTACTATTATTTGTTATTAGTTACATCAATGCCCTTCCTTGGGGAAGGCATAGATTCAAAATAATAAACAAACAATATATAGAAATTACTATGTGGTTGAAGTTGGAAAAGTCCTATGACATGAGAGATGTCTTTAAAGATTATTTGCGTGATCATATTCCTTTGAAAATATGAGACCAGATACCAAAAAGTCCAACATAAATTCTAATGTAGATGTTGGGAGTTAGAGTTGATGTCGATACGACGGCATGTTATGACATTACTCACGATGATATTAATAAAGTTAGCAAGTGTTGATATAGCTAGATGACAATGATCAGAAGATTGTAGGACAAAGTACCGTAGTTTGGTGACGATTGTCATAGGGTAACAGTCGGGCGATGATGGCTGAAGGATTGTGGTTGAGCGACAATGGTCGGAGGACCGTAGTAGTTAGACAGTGTTAGGATGACCATAATTGGTTGATGGGGTTTGGATTATCACAGTCGGACAACAGGGATCGGGAGATCGTAGTCGGGTGACAGTGGTCGGAAGATTCAGGAAAATGATGGTCAAAGGGCTGTAGTCTAGTGAGGTGGTCTGATGACTATAGTTAGGTAATGGTGGCCAGATGATTGTAATATGGCGATGATGGCTAGATGACTGTAGTTGTGTGATATGGGATGGATGATTGCAAATGGGTGACAATGAGGTGGTCAGATGACTGTAGTTAGGCAATGGTGGTCAGATGATTGTAATATGGCGATGATAGCTAGATGACTATAGTTGTGGTATATGGGCTGGATGATTGCAGCTGGGTGACAGTAGTCAGATGACTAGTCAGGTGATGATTGTTGGATGACTATAGTTAGGTGAATGAGGTTAAAGGACCGTTATTGGTCAGAGGACCATAGTCATATGACAATGGTTGAAAGATCATAATTCGGTGACGTTAGTTGTAGGGCTTGAGTTGGGCGGTGGTGCTCAAGTGGATCTTCGATGTTTTTAGAGCCTCTAAGGTGTAATAGCCCATATTTTAACTTGGTTTTTTTTTTGAGTCATTATACCTCCAAATTGAAATCCGTTTTCGCCATAGTATTTTGATCGTAGTAATTTGCTTGGACGAACTGTTTTGTAATTTTTTGGCACCAGTGAAAATCTTTAAGAAATTAGTACATGTCGGTACAAGTGAGGATTTCGGGACCATTAAGTGTCCTATTTGCAAACTAATTTCACCGATATTTTTTAAGTAACATGATTTATTTTATGCATATTTTTCTGTAATTTTTGAGATTCTGAAATGATTTATTTGAATTCTAAACTAAAAAAAAAATTGATTAAATAAATAATATAATATGAAAATATTATTTTAATAAAATATCTAATGTAACTAATTAAAAAGCTTTTAAATCCTTTTTTCCCATTGAATTCGGCAACAGAGACGTTTTAGAGAGAAAATGAGAGAAATATAAGGAGAGAGAATAAAAACTTAGATTTGGAGGCTGCGGTGCAATTTTTATCCATCGAGCTTGTAGGAAAAATTGCTCGTCTAGCTGTAAGGAGCATTTACCCTATTTTTGATTAAAAAGTTTGTGTTTTTTGTATTTTTCTGACTAAATTTATGTTTTCGATATCCAAAAACACGAATAATTTTGTATTGGTAAAATTTTCACTATGTAAGTTTTTGTATGCTATAGAGACCATGATTATAAGCATTTTTAAATATTTATTTGAGATTTTTAATAGGTGATTTTGAAAATACAATGATTTTTGTCTACCCAGAAATGTATTTTGACTTCTAAAAATAGGTAGTATAATAAAAGTATTAAAATATTATTTTATATAATTCATATTATTTTGCTAATTTTCTGAAAAAATGTGTATTTTTGCCTAATAAGATTTTTTGTTGTCTACCGTTATGACATTTTGACATCTTCTTAATTAAGTTCAATTATGCATTATTTGATATAATGTATTGAAAATGGATGTTGATATGTGTTTGAATAATAATTGGTCGCTATTACTGTTATAGTATTGTGATAATAATACACGTGTGTGAAGCAAACAAGTAAAAACTGGTTGACCCATTGGTTGGAGACTGATTAATCTGTATATAATGGTGGGCCGATGGACTTTTCTTTAAATAGTATGATTTGATATTATCCTTTACTAATTCACGTGATACACTGGTTTGGAATTATAAAGAGATTATTACTTTATTGACGAACAAAGAGTGACGACTCTATTTACTGAGCCAATAGTTTACTAATACTAACAGTGAAAAACATCGTGATAGTTAGGACTTCTTACTTGTTTAGTATGACAATTTAAATGCATGTTCTTGAGTTATTTTTTTATTATTGTATGGATTTATTGTTACTGTATGGATTTACTATTATTATAATATTCTACTGCCCCTGCCACTAGATTGTTATTATTACTGATTTAGATATTGATATTATTTAATACTAATGATTTACTGTACTGATATTAAGAATGTGATATACTGAGCACGTGATATAGAATGCATGGATAACATATATAAATCCGACATACTTTTCTTTAAATAGTATGATTTGATATTAACCTCTACTAATTCACGTGATACACTGGTTTGGAATTATAAAGAGATTATTACTTTATCGACGAACAAAGAGTGACGACTGAGCCAATAGTTTACTAATACTAACATTGAAAAATATCGTGATAGTTAAGACTTCTTACTTGTTTAGTATGACAATTTAAATGCATGTTCTTGAGTTATTTTTTTTATTATTATATGAATTTATTGTTACTGTATGGATTTACTATTATTATAATATTCTACTGCTCATGTTACTAGATTGTAATTATTACTGATTTAGATATTGATATTATTTAATACTAATGATTTACTGTACTGATATTAATAATGTGATATACTGAGCACGTGATATAGAATGCATGGATAACATATATATTAATATATGATTTTATTACATTAATTTGATTTCGATAGTGTTTATCGATATTTTGATTTGATATTTTATATAATTTTTATACTAATTGGTATTACTGATATGACAATTGCATTATATATTTGACACTCGTACTGGTTTATAACTTTAGTAGCTTATATATCGTAGTATTTTAAGTTTAAAGATTGTACTACAATTGCATTTGAGATTTACTATTTATACACTGATTCAATAATCATATAAATATAATCATTATGATTTGATTATTGACAAACATATTGCTTCTTTATCATGATTTGAATTCAGTTATAAGTTTTGGTGACCTACTGGGCTTTTTAAGCTCATTATATGTGGTTAAATGATTTCAAGTCAGGACAGGGGAACATGAGTGTAAGGTTAGTCAGGATTCTTCAAGTTCTATTTCTTTTTATTTTTCTTTCGTGGTCAGGATATAGTAGTTATGATATAATTGTGTAGATCCTGAGTAGTGTATATGATTTTTGAGAATGAATATAAATGTGTACATTAATATTTTGATTTATATAATATTTTTTATTGTTTATTACTGATAGATAATATTAGATAGCTCTGATTGTTATTTATTAAAAGATTAAAAAAAATAATTCTTTCAATTTAGAAATTGAGACACCACAATAAGGTCTCTTAAATATTAAGTCCAAGTCCAAACTCCAAGTCCCCCCTTTTATGTAGAGAGTATGTACATATTTCTATATTCTTTAGAGTGAATTATCCTGTAAATATGGAGGAAAACCTGAATACTCTACTGGTCGACCAATACTTATTTCCTTCGTCATAAAGCATTTGTTCATCATTTAAGTGCTTTAATGATGTCAAAATAAAGATATCTTTAGATTGTTGGATTTATATTGTCGAGATGCTTGATATGTGTATAAGCATATAAGATTTGAATATTATTTAGTCATTCAATTATGGGTGTCAATTCGGGTCAACTAGTCGAGTTTGGGTCAAACTCGACTTAATCCAACCATAAATGGGTTGACACTAACTGTCATGACCCAACCCGACCGGGACGGATCCCGCTCGCATCAGGTCGTGGCCAAACTCAAACTGACTGAACTGATTACAGGATCTGGCTTTGGAATTTGTTTCAGAACTTACTTCCAAACATTTACACACAGAAACATACACACACAGAGCTACTATAAACATCAAAATACAGCGGAACTGATCATCTATCTTTTCTTTCATCAAAATAATCATATACAAATACAGCTCATGGCTTTCACACAGAAATAACAGAACAGAACAGAAAAGCCATGACTGTACCAAAAATCAAAAATACCAAATACCTATAACAGATCAGACTCTAAACTTTTACTCCTAGACTTCCTTCCCTTTCCCAGAATCTGAAAACCACGTAAAAAACAAGGATGAGCTACAACAGCTCAGCAAGACATCAAACCTCCAATCAAAATCCTCAGAGTCCACATCAAACACATCAGACAGAAATCCGTCCAGAAATCAGATCAACAGAACAGAACAGAGATCACAGAAATCATAATTCCAGGATTCAATCAGAACAGAATCATACAGATCAGATCAAATCAGAACATAACAGATTAAATATCAAATCAGAACAGATAAAATCATACGGAAATCAGAATCAGATCATATTAGAACAGGACAGAATCGTACAGATCAAATCAAATCAGAACAGATTAGAATCGTAAATCATATCAAAATCGTATCAGAATATATACATTCAGAACATATCAAAAGTCAAAACATATCCCCTGACACTGACAGAATCCCAACAGATTCTGACCCCTTATGCCTCCCTTCCCAGACACTGACAGAATCTCTCGGATTCTGGCCCCTTATGCCTCCCTTTGTACTCATGGCACCAGAACAGATGTGCTTATAGCACCAGAACAGAACTTGTCATCGGATCCGGAACTTATTTTCAGAAACAGATTTCAGAGCTCATTTCAGATTTTCCTTGACACAGATAGAATCCCATAGGATCCTGACCCCTTATAAATCCCTTTTCATAGCACACAATCATATCATATCATTTCAGAACAAATCCGGATAATTTCAGAAATCGTACGAAAATTCGGCGGCATAACGGCAGTATACGGAATTTACACAAAATTCACTAAATCAGAATTTTACCAGATTACCACAGAACATTCACAACAATATCATAAGACTTTTATTCTACTGCCCAGACAAATTTAGACATCGTCAAAATTTACAGTCGAAAGAAAACATCGCCAAATCAAAATTACCCGGTCAAAATTCTCCAGAAAATAATCAAAACGTGCACACTCAGCACCTTAGAAACATATCAAAAGTTACACGGTAAAAACTGAACCAATCGGAAAATACGGACGAAATTCGCTAACGGAAACGAAATCCGGACAGAAAAATCGTTAAAACTGCACCGTTCTAAAAATTGAGAAAGGCGGAATGTGCCTTACCTCGAGTCGATCAACTTCTTTAACTACAGCAACGGACGAAAACGGACCGAAGTCGCCCAAAAATCACTTTTCTTTCTTTTTCCTTCGTTTTTCTCTCTCCTGGATTTCTCTCTCTCTCTTCAAAATATCTCATTTCCTTATATATCCAAACTGATCATCCTGGACGATCGAGACGATCGTCCCGGGACGATGTGGCTCTGGAAAAATTTCGTCCAGACGAAATTAATTACCGTCCCCGGCGACTTGTCCTCTGGAAAATTTTCGTCCAGACGATCCAGATTTCGTCCAGACGATCTGCTCAGTTTCCACAATGTTCAACACAACCTGTACCGATCGTCCCGGGACGATCCAACTTCGTCCCGGACAATCCTGAAGCAAAGTGATCTTTACAATCTCCCCAACTTCAAAAAAATGTCGTCCTCGACATTGCCAATCCAAAAATGCAGTCAAAACAAATATGGATATGCTTGCCTCATATCCGACTCCTTCTCCCAAATCGCTTCTCGTGCTGTTCGATGCTTCCACTGAACTTTAACCATCGGAATCTCTTTACTTCTCAACTTACGAACATCGTAAGCTAGAATCAACTCGGGTTCTTCCTTATACTGCAAATTCTCCTGAATCTCAACCTCGTCAGTAGAAACTTTCTTTTTAGAGTCAGATATCCACTTTCTCAAAGAGGATACGTGAAACACATTATGCACATCAGACATCTGATCGGATAACAACAGCCGATAAACAGATTTACCAATCCTTTCAAGGATTTCAAACGGTCCAATATACCTTGGACTGAGCTTACTTACTCTGCCAAATTTGCTCACACCCTTCATCGGACTGACTTTAACATACACAAAGTCACCAACTTGAAATTCAACGAACCTGTGCTTCTGATTGTAATATTTCTGCTGTCGATCTTGTGCAGCTTTCAACCTTTCTTTAATCAAATCAACTTTCTTAACAGTTTTATCTACAAAAGTGGCACCCATCTCCTGTCTATCTCCAACCTCAGTCAGAGTCAAAGGAGTTTGGCACTTCCGGCCATACAGAGCTTCATAAGGTGCCATACCAATACTGGACTGAAAACTGTTATTGTAAGCAAACTCTATCAGAGGAATGTGATCTTCCCAGCTTCCGCCAAAATCCAGAACACACAGCCTCAACAGATCTTCCAGTACCTGAATAGTCCTCTCAGACTGTTCGTCAGTCTGCGGATGAAAAGCTGTACTGAAATGCAACTTCGTACCCAAACCTTGTTGAATACCCTTTCAAAGTCTGGAAGTAAACCGTCCATCTCGATCAGAAACAATCACCTTAGGCACACCGTGTAATCTGACAATCTCTTTCACATATACCTGTGCCAATCGATCCACCGGATAGATCTGCCTGATCGGAAGAAAATGAGCAGACTTCGTCAATCGATCCACAATCACCCAAATGGCATCGTGTCCTTGCCTTGATCGAGGAAAACCCATAGCAAAATCCATCGTTACCTCCTCCCACTTCCACTCAGGGATAGGCAACGACTGTAAAAGTCCTCCTGGTCGCTGATGCTCTGCCTTCACCAAGTGACAGGCCTCGCATCTAGCAACAAAATCTGCTACATCCTTCTTCATTCCTGGCCACCAGAACAAACTGTTCATATCTCCGTACATCTTGCCACTTCCCGGATGTACAGTGTTGCCTGAATGATGAGATTCATACAGAATCTCTTTCCTCAGATCTCCAAACACAGGAATCCACAACCTGTTCTTGAAGAAAATAGTATCAGAATTAGAAACTCGGAGTTCAGGCTTCTTACCAGATTCAATCTGAGCAATCAACGTCGAATAATCAGAATCTAACTTCTGGGCTTCCTGAATCCTTTCTTCCAAAGAAGACTGAATGCTCAACTGAGTCAAAACTCCAGAATTCAAACTACTGGAGGAAATCATCTCTAACTGCAAATGTTCCAGATCACGAATCAGAAAATCATCAGAAGTGAGCTGAATACCTGATAATCCAGAAGATTTCCTGCTCAGAGCATCCGCTACCACATTAGCCTTACCAGGCTGATACTGAATCGTCAGATCGTAATCCTTGATCAACTCAAGCCACCTTCTTTGCCTCAAATTCAGATCCTTCTGAGTGAAAATGTACTTCAAACTCTTGTAATCCGTGAAAATCTCACACCTGACGCCATACAGATAGTGAAGCCAAATCTTCAAAGCAAAAATGACTGCAACTAGTTTCAGATCATGTGTCGGGTAATTCTTTTCATGTGGTTTTAACTGTCTCGAAGCATAAGCAATTACCCTACCATTCTGCATCAGCACACATTCCAAACCTTTCAGTGAAGCATCACTGAACACCTGAAATCCTTCCGTACCTGACGGAAGTGCTAACACTGGAGCTGAAGTCAGACAATCCTTCAATCTCTGAAAACTAGCCTCACACTCCGGTGTCCAAACAAAAGCTACTGACTTCTGAGTCAGTCTCGTCAAAGGCGTAGCAATCTGAGAAAATCCTTTCAAAAACTTCCTGTAATATCCAGCCATGCCTAAGAAACTACGTACCTCAAATACCGTAGTAGGCCTTGGCCAACCCGCAACAGCCTGAATCTTCTGGGGATCAACAGAAATACCTTCACCGCTAATCACATGCGCCAAAAATGAAATGCTCTTCAGCCAGAATTCACATTTGGAGAACTTAGCATACAACTGATGTCGTCTCAGAGTCTCCAACACCAAGCTCAAATGTCTGGCATAATCATCCTCAGAAGCAGAATACACCAGAATATCGTTGATGAAGACGATCACAAACTGATCTAGATATTCCCTGAATACTCTGTTCATCAGATCCATGAAAATAGCAGGTGCATTGGTTACCCCAAAAGGTATAACCAAGAACTCGTAGTGTCCGTACCGAGTACTTAAAGCTGTCTTCAACACATCAGCTTCCTTTACCTTCACCTGATAATATCCAGATCTCAAATCAATCTTCGAAAACACAGAAGAACCAGAAATTTGATCAAACAAGTCATCGATCCGTGGTAAGGGATACTTGTTCTTGATTGTGACTTTATTCAAATCTCTGTAATCAACACACATACGGAGTGTTCCGTCCTTCTTCTTTACAAACAAAACAGGTGCTCCCCAAGGAGAAACAATAGGACGAACAAATCCTCTATCCACCAACTCCTGAAGCTGAACTTTCACTCAAAAACTTTTTTCTGTGCCATCCTGTACGGAGCTTTTGATATCGGAGTTGTACCCGGAAAAATATCAATAGAGAACTCCACATCTCTATCCGGAGGTAAACCAACCAACTCCTCATGAAATACATCTGCAAACTCTCGTACCACTGGGATATCAGAAACAGAACCAACATCCAAGTTCATATCCCGTACCGAAGCCAAAAATACCGGACAACCCTTCTTCCACATTCTTCTCACTTCCAATCCAGAAATTAGACTGGAAAGAACACCTCGTAAGCCTTGGAATACACATCTCTCTCCTGACATAAGCAAACTCACTTGCTTCTTCAGACAGTCAATCTGAGCCTCATACAGACTCAGCCAATCCATGCCCAAAATCACGTCATATGAAGAAATCGGCAACAAAATCAAACTCGATTCCATTTCTTGCCAGCAATATCAATCTCACAAAACCAAAACATCCGAGCAATCAAATTACTTCTAGCCGGCAAAATCACAGAAAGAGAAACCGGAAGTAAAATCGAATCTAGATGCAAAGCATCAAAATAACGCTCGGACAGAAAAGAGTGACTGGCTCCAGAATCAAACAAAATACGATAGGGCTGATCAGAAATATAAATCGTACCTGTCACCACATCCGGAGCATCTCGAGCCTCCTGCTGACTCAAACTGTACACTCGTGGCTGAACTGGAGCTGGAGCTGAAGCTACAGAACTAGGCTCCCTCTGACTAGCAGTAGGTGGTCTCCGTGTCACAGAACTCGAACCACCACCTCTACCAGATCCCTCAGTCACAGGACGTGGAGGAACAGTCCTCGGTCTCCCTGCTGAACCGGCAGGTCTAACAAAACTCTCGGATCGGGACTCAAATCGTCAATCAGATCCAGCCTGTGGACACTCTGCAATCCGATGTCCTGGCTAACCACATCTGAAACACTGACCAGTCATCCTGTAGTACTGGCCAAAATGTCGTCGTCCACAACTTTGGCACACAGGTGCCCCACTAACAGATCCTGAGCTGGTTGTACTGGTCGTAGCAGTACCAGATTGTCCACTCTTCCTGGAGTCTCCAGAACCAGAAACAAATCTCCTCTTGCTAGAGGAACTACTGCTCGAATCACCCCCAAACCTCTTCCTACTCACAGTCCACTGCTGCTGAGTAGCCATCAGATCGTTCTCTATCAGACGAACTCTTTCCACAAGCTCAGAAAAATCAGAAATGTGAAATGGTACCAGGGGCTGCCTCAAACTATCTCGTAGTCCTCTCAGAAATCGATAGCACTTCTCAGTAGAAGTACTCACCAGCTGCGGAGCATAACGAGCTAAGACAGTAAACTCTGCCTTGTACTGCATCACCGTCTTGCTCCCTTGAACTAACCTCAAAAAACTCTCCTGCATCTGCTGCACGACAGATGGGGGAACAAACCAAGATCGGAATACCTCAGAAAACTCTTTCCAAGAGATCAAAGAGTTTAACCTGCTCTGAAACTTGGTTTCCTGCTGGCCTACCCACCAGTGCTCAGCTTCCCCATCTAACAGAAATACTGCCAAAGGTACCTTCCTGTCTGACGGACACTGCATGCCGTCAAAAGTCTTCTCTATCCTTCTCAGCCACTCCTCAGCTGCTCTGGGCTCAACAACGCCCTCAAACCTCGGTGGTTTCAATCTCAAAAACATCTGAAGATGTCTATCAATATCCTCAGATCGAACAGTAGAAGCTCTACTATGAGTCTCGCTCATCATCTGAGCAACCAATATGGCAAACTGGGAAAGTGTATCTGCACCGACCACTGGGGTTGTACTACCCACTAGTGCTGCCTGACTAGCACTCTGACCATCTATCATATCGGGGTCTAGCAGATCCATACAGAAAATCCAGAAAATCCAGAAAACTAATCACAAAAACAACACAATAAAAATCCGGACAACCAAAACTACCCCAGACAAACTCAGATCACTTCCTATAGCTCTGTTTTACAATCTCAAATTCCAAAACTATGCTCTGATACCACCAAAAGCTTGTCACGACCCAACCCGACCAGGACGGATCCCGCTCGCATCAGGTCGTGGCCAAACTCAAACTGACTGAACTGATTACAGGATCTGGCTTTGGAATTTGTTTCAGAACTTACTTCCAAACATTTACACACAGAAACAGACACACACAGAGCTACTATAAATATCAAAATACAGCGAAACTGATCATCTATCTTTTCTTTCATCAAAATAATCATATACAAATACAGCTCATGGCTTACAGACAGAAATAACATAACAGAACAGAAAAGTCATGACTGTACCAAAAATCAAAAATACCAAATACCTATAACAGATCAGACTCTGAACTTCTACTCCTGGACTTCCTTCCCTTTCCCAGAACCTGAAAACTACGCAGAAAATAAGGATGAGATACAACAGCTCAGCAAGACATCAAACCTCCAATCAAAATCCTCAGAGTCGATATCAAACACATCAGATAGAAATCCGTCCAGAAATCAAATCAATAGAACAGAACAGAACAGAACAGAGATCACAGAAATCATAAATCTAGGATTCAATCAGAACAGAATCATACAGATCAGATCAAATCAGAACAGAACAGATTAAATATCAAATCAGAACAGATAAAATCGTACGGAAATCAGAATCAGATCATATCAGAAAAGGACAGAATCGTACAGATCAAATCAAATCAGAACAGATCAGAATCGTAAATCATATCAAAATCGTATCAGAATATATCCATTCAGAACATATCAAAAGTCAAAACATATCCTCTAACACTGACAGAATCCCAACGGATTCTGGCCCCTTATGCCTCCCTTCCCAGACACTGACAGAATCTCTAAGATTCTGGCTCCTTATGCCTCTCTTTGTACTCATGGCACCAGAACAGATATGCTTATAGCACCAGAACAGAACTTGTCATCGGATCCGGAACTTGTTTTCAGAAACAGATTTCAGAGCTCATTTCAGATTTTCCCTGACACAGACAGAATCTCACAGGATCCTAATCCCTTATAACTCCCTTTTCATAGCACACAATCATATTATATCATTTCAGAATAAATCCGGATAATTTCAAAAATCATACGAAAATCCGGCGGCATAACGACAGTATACGGAATTTACACAAAATTCACTAAATCAGAATTTTACCAGATTACCACAGAACATTCACAATAATATCATAAGACTTTTATTCTACTGCCCAGATAAATTTAGACATCGTCAAAATTTACAGTCGAAAGAAAACATCGCCAAATCAAAATTACCCGGTCAAAATTCTTCAGAAAATAATCAAAACGTGCACACTCGGCACCTCAGAAACATATCAAAAGTTACACGGTAAAAACTGAACCAATCGAAAAATACGGACGAAATTCGCTAACGGAAATGAAATCCGGACAGAAAAATTGTTAAAACTGCACCGTTCTGAAAATTGAGAAAGGCGGAATGTGCCTTACCTCGAGTCGATCAACTTCTTTAACTACAACAACGGACGAAAACGGACCGGAGTCGCCCAAAAATCACTTTTCTTTCTTTTTCCTTCGTTTTTCTCTCTCCTGGATTTTTCTCTCTCTTCAAAATATCTCATTTCCTTATATATCCAAACTGATCGTCCTGGACGATCGCGCCGATCGTCCCGGGATGATGTGGCTCTGGACAAATTTCGTCCAGACGAAATTAATTACCGTCCCCGGCGACTTGTCCTCTGGAAAATTTTCATCCAAACGATCCAGATTTCGTCCAGACGATCTGCTCAGTTTCCACAATGTTCAACACAACCTGTACCGATCATCCCGGGATGATCCAACTTCGTCCCAGACGATCCTGGAGCAAAGTGATCTTTATACTAACCCTAACCAATTTTGCAAACAAGTCAGATTTGTCAACGCAGACCAAACCCGTGCGAGTTATCGGGTTGACCTTACTCAATCTGCGAGGGTAGAAATCACCTGACTCGATTCACATAGTGGAAGTTGGGGAGCCAATGTGAGCCCGCCGATTAGGTCTCGACTCTCGACCGAGGTACTAGAGCTAGTACGGGGCTGCGGGCGAGACAGATGGAAGCAGCGGTAGCGCATGAAGGATAGTAGCTTCAACAGCACATGAGGGACAGACGATGGCAGTGGTAGCTTGGGCACGAAGGTAGTAGTGATAGCGCCGGTGGGATAGACGGTGGCAGCGACTGCGTGAGACGGACGGAATGGCGGCAACGGTGCTACGGCTGGCGTGACAAGATGGGAGACAACTTAGATAAGACGCCTGAAGCCTGACGTAGTGACATGATGATGAAGACACTGAGTGAATGGTCTCGCGCTGGTGAAATTTTGAGATGCGGCAAGAGGGGGTGAATTAGATATTTAAAAAATCTTCTTTAATGAAAAGAAATATCTTTTTATCACTTAGTGTGGAAGCAAATTAAACTCACAATAGAAAGATATATTATCAATTTCACCACACAGATAATCGCAATAAAAATAAATGCAAAAATAAAGTGCGACAATAATAAAGGAACGAACACACAATATTTATAGTAGTTCGATCAAAACTTGACCTACGTCTACTCCCCGGAGGCGCCCTCCGAGTATTGCATTAAACTTTAAGTGACTCTCCTTTAGCCTCCACAGCTAGGCGGAGAAGCCCTTATACAAAATCACTTCCACCTTCCCCGGTGCGATAGAGGAGTCGGGTCCTTTTACACCAAAGAGATATTTTTTTCCCAAAACTTCTCTCAAGACGGACCTTGAATTCGATGGTACTGAGGTGCAAGCTTGTCGGAGCAATTGTATGAAATCCTCTCCACACTCCCTTGAAATCCCCTCAAAGGATCTTCTCCCTCTCTCAAACTTCACCCTTTCCTCTCTCCCTTTCAAGTTCTCTCTTCAAGCTTTCTCTAGAAAATGGAAGCTCCAATGGATGCCAAAGACTCTTACAAAGTCTTATGAGAGTGCGTAAATAGAGGGCTAAAAAAACCCTAAAAAAACTCAGTTCAGTCGTCAAAGATCGCACCATACGATGTGCAGAAATTGACCTGTTAGTACTGTACGATTACTAGTTAGTATTGTATGAACAGTTCAATTGCTTGTTCGTACTATACTATATCCAGTTAGTACAGTACGAACGATTTAATGAAAATGCAGTACGATCACCAGTTAGTGCTGTATGAACAGTTCAGTTTGCCTATTCATACTTTATGATGTCCACTTAGTATTGTACGAACAGTTCAATAAAAATGCAATTCGTCCAAGACGAAGCATGGGATGGCCAAAATAGTCTCTGTTGATCGTACAGTACGATACTGTTAGTATAGTACGATCAAAATATCAAAATTAAGTCATTTTGATTGAATAATCATAATATTAAATTAAGCAATATTTTAAACAACATACAAATGATCATAACAACTTTTCAAATTCAAATTTTTGCTTAATTTAATGGACAGCGGGCTTTCTAATTATAACAGATCATCCAGTACGATGTAGTGATCATACTATACGATTAGTTATATTTTAAATATATTTTTCAACAAAGTAAAATATTTTAATTAATTTATGTTACACCAGATCGTATAGTACGATCCAAATTGTACAGTACGATATACAGAAAAATTAAAATATTTAAAATCATTTTTTGCTCCCCCTGTGTGTGTGCACGTCACCAATCTAACATACATCAATACAAGACTTGACTCAAGAAATGAAAATTACAGACTCATTTAATATAACAAATTCTACATAATCTTGAGCCTTGAATCTTCAAAGAACGGTGAATAGTGTACCTAAAATATTAGTCAACACACATACAAATATGCACTGCAAACAGTAGGAGAAATAAAAGATTAATCAATATTATTTGTTATTATCAAAATCATAAACTCAAAAGCCCAAGTTGCAATAACTGGATGATGAAAGTAGGTCAATCAGGGTTGGTTTCGGGTCAACCCGAACCTGACCCACTTTTACAAATGGGTTGGAATTACAAACCTGAACTCGAGTAGTATAACAAATGGGTTGACCCCCGAATGTGAAATTTTCCTAGTCTGATTTTGAGTCATGTTAGATTTTGACACCCTTACATCCAATTGGTGCCCTAGAGTTTCCAATTATGCTTAAAGTGCTCATTGTGGCTTATTCAAGCTCAAATTAAACAACTTTTTATATCATTGGGTTTGCTTTGTCAAGATGTTCAGTTTGACTATAAATTTATTAAAATTGAATTTCAAATAGTATTGAATTAATTTTAAAAATTTCTCATTCAAATATGAATTGAGATTCACACTTAATAAAGGCAATGTTTTATGATGCTAAATTAAAGAAATGAAAATAATCATCACAAAAGTGTCATAAATAAAATAAAAATACATCATCATATTATTTAGAATAAAAAATAGTCTCTTATCTTATCCAATGTTGGAACTCTGCCCGACCATCATTATCAAACCTCTGTTTGGCCGCCTCCGCCGGGTCACCACCTAACCTCTGTTGCCCACCGACTATAATCCCTTTAACCTCTATCGCATGCTGATTAGGGTCCCTCTGACCTCTGTCATATGAGAATAGTCCCATCGACCCTTCGTTGCCCAACTACAGTACCTCCAACCTCAATCACAAGCCGACTATTGTCCCTTCAACCTCCTTCAGCGGTGTCGAAGGTGCCGAGCCAGAGGCGGGTGCGGATCTCGGCGACCCATTTTCCCCAGTGACGCTGACGGAAGCCGCGGTAGAGCTTGGGAGGCTTCGCCGGGAGAAAAGTTACCTGCAGAACTTGCGAGCTCCCATCCTTACTTCCGATGAAAAAAATGTCGAAACTTCCAATCCGACAGGCAAAGGGAACGTCGTCGAAGGAGCGAAGTTGAACAAGAACAAAGGAGCCGAAGACGCCACTCGTGCAATCTTACACCTCCTGCGAAGTAATGAAGCTGAACAACAACGACGATGTGAAGATTTCTTCATCGAGAGATTTTAAAACCCGCTCAATACGAGCGGGTTTCTAATTCGCACAAAACACACCCCGTAATACACTACTAATGCTTCAGAGGATTTCCTTTTGTTCCGCTCAAATTTCACCAAACAATCGAATTTAGTAAATACCTGTAATTGCTTTAATATACACTCTTAATTTAGGCAAACCAAACAACCCCTAAATGACAAGCCAATATCCTCTTGAGAATAATTCTCATTCCATTGGATTCTTCTAATTCTAACCATGTATTATGCTCTACATGATGTATCCCTGTGTCAACATCTTCCCGAGAGGAAAAACATCCTTTGTAATCAATAACAAACAATAATGAAATCATTTTTACTTGATAAGACCCCATAATTTATCATGTTTCTAGGGTTTCCACATAAAAATTGTCTCTTATGACTCTTGCGTCCCTTTTTCTTATCTGTGTGTGTGATGAATCTTCATACAAAGCTAGGATGTTAAATCCTATATCTCTCTAATGACACGAATGTTCCAGCACACAACATTTATATTTCTATAATAAGCAAATAATATAATAACAAGGGTTGTTATGTGACCTACTTTAAAAATACATAAGCATAAAATTCAATGATATATATTGTAAGGGTTGAAAATTCTTTCTACTTTATTATTAATTTAGAAGATAGATCTCAAGTTATTTAATATATTTTTAGAAACGATATATTTCTGGAAATCTCGTTTCTGTAGGCCCCATGTGATATGTGGCAACCCCGTTACCCCAATATCGATAAGATCGAGGATTATAAAGCATTTAATTTTATTAAAATAAAATACTTTATTACCACCACCCGTTCCATGCACGAACCCTAATCCCCAAAATAAACTTCTAGAATTTCGGCTTTACCTGTCTCCGACCGGTCTGGTAAAGATCTGGAGCAAAACCCCTTGATCATCCCTATCAACAAGGACGCCCAGTTCCTCGCACTGCTTCATCTGCTCCTCACTGAGCACATCGCCGGCGCGTCGCCGGAGATTTACGTAGTATGTCGGAACTGGCGGGGGCATAAACTCAAAACCGCCCGCCGGCGACTTCGCCCTCATCTCCCTTAACGTCTGGAGCACATCATCAGTCGCCAATGCGAGGTGTTGCACGCCGGCTCCGACGTTATGATCCAGATAAGTCTGAATCTGACTCCTCCGCTTCGTCCCGTGTACCGGCTCGTTCATCGGAATCAGCACCGTCTCCGCGTTGTTCGCAAGCACTACCGAGTTCAATCCGCTCTCCGCGGTGCCAATATCCGCCGCGGTAAACTCGGCGAACTCGTGGAATCCGGTGAAAGCCGCGACGTATTTCACCGCGGAAGCGAGATCTTCGACGTTACCGACGGCGTGGTCGAGGCGGCGGATGCCGTAGTCGAGGCAGGGGGAAGGAGTGGGAAGGTCCTCGAATCCGGGGAGGAAGGATGGGGAATAAGGGGAAGGTGAAGGATGGCTAATGAATCGGAGGACGACATCGCCGTACAGCTCGACTTCGGAGAGGGCGAAGCCAGCGCCAAGATCAGCGGGAGGAAAAGCAGGACGGGCGCCGTGGGAGACACTGATGTGGAAGGCGGAGAATGCGTCGGATACGCGAACGGCGATGGCTCGAACGCCGAGGCCGTGGGTGAGGGTGAAGCGGTGGGAGGCGGAGGGGGAGAAGGAAGGAAGTGGGGATTGGAATTGCGAGGAAGGTGGGGGATCGGATGAGGTAGGAGCGGAGAAGAGAAATTGAAGGGAGGAGCTGCGAAGGAGGAGTGAGGAGTGGATTGTGTTGCCCGTGGATATGTCAGATCGAGCGGCGAGGCGCATGCCGAGTCCGAAGGAAAATCGGCCGGCGGTGTTGGTGGCGTCACCGCACCAGAATTCAATGTGATGGAAGCCTAGGACGGGGAAGCGATCGGTTCGTGGATTTTTGCGCAGAAAGTTGGAGTATCCCACTAGCTTGAAGTCCTTTTTGCTGCTGGAGGCGGAGCCCGCCACCGCCGATTCCGTCCCCGCCACTGTCGCTTGCCCCATTTCTGTCCCTGTTTAAGGCGAAGAGTAGAATTTCCTTCTGGATGCGGGGGAGGGAAATATATCAGATTATTAATAATCTTAATCATTTGATTAGGTTAGAGATATCTTATTAATAATATCTTAATTTTGATTATTTGTTTAAGCTAATAACATTTATTATTAATAATTTCTTTGTGGATGCCACGTGGACGTGTGACATTGAGATTATCGAAGACGGCATGTTTATTATTATTTTTTTTTATTTTGTGTGCCAATGGGGAGAAATTATTAACCTAGCATGCGTCAATATTTGATAGGTTATGAAAATTTGACGAAAACATTTTAGATTCTGACCTCATTTGAAAAATTGGTTAGATTCGGGTTAGGGTGGATCCAGCTTTTTTTTAGAGTGTATAAAATTTTAATTAATTAAATGACAACAAAAATAATAAAATAATAATAAGAAATAGTAATAATAATAAAATAAATAAAAAATAGCAGACATAATGCTATCAAATTCATTAGAGAACATTTTTTATCATTTATTCAAAATGGAGAAATGTTCGAAATTTCAGATGGATGGGCAAAGAACACGAGATAGTCATATTCGGGCAAAATTACCCCTCTTATACAATAAATATATTTTTTATTCTCACATGAGTGGGTATTCGCCCATGGAATCGGGATACATATTATGACCCGATTGTAATTTTGGGCCAATTTCGTGTGTCAACCCAAAAAATTGAAAGTAATGCAGAATTGACTTGATCCTGCACGTCGGTCGCCTCATGCTTGTCCATCCCTTAGCGCGCTCGCCTGCTGGCCCCGACTCGCGATTGTCCGCTCGCTGCGTGTAATCCAACCAGGTCAGAGGATCGTGTCAGGTCTACTCAGATTTGAATCAGGTCTTGTCAGATGATTGCGAGTTATTTTCAGGTTAGATTTGAATTCGCTCCAAAAATTAGTTTTTGACACCCCTACAAATAATAAAGGGCAAAATCATGAATATTTTTTTATTTTTAATTTATTTTATGATAGGTGAAAGTAGGGCTGCAAGCGAACCAAACGTTCAACGAGCTACTCGTTGTTCGGTTCGATTAAAGCTCGTTTGTGATCGTTTAATTAACTAAACAAACAAACTTGAACAATATTTTAAATACTCAATTCTTAAATAAACAAACTTAAACACTAATGCGTTCAGCTCATTTATGTTTACGAACAACATCATTTGAAGTTCGTGAACAAGCTCGACATTAAGCTCTATAAGAAGCTTGATAAAAGCTCGATTCGTGTTCGATTTTGAACTCATGAATAAGCTCGATAAAAATAATTAATATTTGACTATAAAATTAATAAATATAAATAATCATTGCCTTTGTTACATAGACAATTGCTTTTATTATAAATATGTTTGTTTATAGATATGTTCATGAACGTGTTTGTTTGATAGTTAAAAAAAATTCATTAAATATGTTCGCGAACAAGCTCGATAAGCACTAAACGAACGAACATGAACTGAACATGAACCGAACATGAACACTAAAAAATAATGAATTTATTGTTTAGTGAACATGAACCGAACACGAACATGAACTGAACATGAACTGAACATGAATCAAACATGAACATAAACAATAAAGCTCGAACAAACATGAACCAAACTTGAACAATCTGATATTAAATGAACACTCACATACTCGGCTCGGCTCTGTTCGTTTACAGCCCTAGGTGAAAGATTTGACGAATTAGTTTAACATTGTCTTTAAGATCTGACATTTACTTTGGGGTAGCTATAGTCAGCTGATATCAGTTAATTCAAAATGGAATCATTAGCTAATGGTTAAATGCATAATTAAGAAAATTGATATTAAAAAATGCACATATTGCCGAGACATAAGATGTTAAATATTATAGGTTCTTAATGAGATGTTATAACTGTAGGAGGTTAGCAGTTATCATTTTCACCCCTACAAACTCGATAGAGATCTAGGGATGTAAATGCTCTGAATCACGTTACCATGAAATGTCTAATTAGGAAAAATATGAAATTTACATTCATTAATCCAAAACATTTTTATTAAATATTGTATCTACGTACTATTCTACTATTTTATTTAGTGATAAAAACTCTATAAATATTTTTTTTTATTTCAGTAGGATAAATCATGTACATAATCATAATAAACTATGGTATTTTATTATAAGTAATCATAACACTTTCTCGTGGGTTTGACACACAACTCTTTCATTTTATTATTTAATTTGACAAAGATACTTATGTATATTAAGTGGGATTTTATTATTTACATATCAAAAAAAAAAAAATCTAAGCATTATTTAGGTTTGATAAAACATGTAATTCTTATATAATTCAAAAGTTCACTCTACAACCTCATCAAATTTTTGGCGCTATTGCAGGGTGTAAAACACTTTAAATCTTTACGATTTTTTTTTGTTGACCTAGAGAAGTTCAAAATCACAAACCGTGTTTGCCAGAACATTTATAATGTTGTGTTTTAGCTTCCCTAATTTTTTCATAATTTTTAGGCACTCTCGAATTTTCTTAATAATTCGGCATCTTTAGATACAAGTAGGGGTTTTGGAACCGTCAGGTGTCCATTTTGCAAACCGATTTCATCAAAATTTTCTATATAAAATAAGTTAATTTATGAATATTTTTTTTTGCAATTTTTCGATTCCCTAAAATAATTTCTATGAATTTTCTACTGAAAATTAATTATTATATATTATTTAATAAAAAAATAAAAAAATATCTAAA
Source organism: Dendrobium nobile (assembly GCA_022539455.1). NCBI lineage: Eukaryota > Viridiplantae > Streptophyta > Magnoliopsida > Asparagales > Orchidaceae > Dendrobium > Dendrobium nobile. The sequence continues at coordinate 32,230,598 of CM039731.1, forward strand.
AGCATTATAATGCTTTATAAATGCCATATATTTTTCCCTAAGCGGAGACTTGCTTAGGAAGTAAGAGAGAAAAAGAGAAGGAGAGTGAGAGAGTAAATCCAAATTTTGGGCGACTTCAGGCTATTTTCGTCCATCAACAGAGTTGGGAAAGTTATTTGACTCGAGATAAGGCACTTTATGCCCATCCTAATTTTAAAAAATGTGTAAGTTTTAGCAAATATTTTGATTAAAATTTTATATTCGTTAGCGAAAAATGGGGATAACTTTGCACTGGTAAAACTTTAACCACTTAACTTTTATATGTTGTAGAGATTATGATTATACATATTTTGAATATTTTATAAAAAAATTTCATCATGGGTTTTGAAATTTGCAGGGTTTTTATTGAATAGAAAATTATTTGGATGTTGAAAAATAGTATTGTAGTACATAAAAGTCTTAAAACATTGTTTTACATAATCTCTGATAATTTGGTAATTTTTTAAAATTGTGCATTTTTGCCTCGTTGGATTTTCTTTCATCTATCGTTATACAATATTGTGATATTTTGATACATGCTCAATTGTTCTTTAATTGTTATAATGTGATGTTATTTGTGCACATGTGATTAAATTATATCTGTTATGAGCTATAAGGGGCCAGAATCTTTTGAGATTCTGTTTGTATCAGAAAATTTCTAGGAGTTATAAGGGGCTAGAATCCTTTGAGATTCTGTTTGAGACTAGGATATCTTATATGTTCTGGTACTGTAAGCATAATTAAAAAGGGAGTCTTAAGGGGCTAGAATCATTTGAGATTCTGTTTGGGGTCCGAGAAATCTGATCTGAATAATTCTGTAATATGAATTTCAATTTATTCATTTATTCTATAATGCTATCTGAATCATAAAATATTTGTTATGCATTTATTATATTTTCTAGTTTTGTGATTCTCAGTTTAGTGATTTATTTAAACTGTAATTAACTGCTTTTATATCTTTAGTAAAATATTTAAAATAAAAGAATATTTAAAAATTTAGATTGGCTTGTATAACTAGCTGAGCTATTGTAGCTCACTATGGTTTTACTTTTAGTTTTAAGGATCTGGTAAGGGGAAAGTGGTTGTGGACTAGTTGTTCAAGATCAAATCTAAGGTCATAGATATTTTGCTATTTTAATTTTTGTACAGTCATGGCTAGTTTACTTTTCAGTTCTATAGCTCTTGCATGTAGCTATGTACTGTAGTGTAAATGTTTATTTTGATGAATGAAAGAAAATTGATGGATGAGTTTTTTAGTATTTGGATATTTTAGTAGCTCTATAGTTTGTCATTTATTTCAATGAATATTGGCAGAAAATCTGAAATAATTTTAAAACTAAATCTTGGGATTTGCCTGTCACAACTTAATATGATAGGACCTATCATGGTCGGGTTAGATTGTGACAAGCTTTTGTGGTATCAGAATAATAATTTTGGAATTGGATTATAAAACAGAACTATATGAATTGATCTGTAAGTTTAGTGGGATAGTTTCAAGTTTGTATGAGTGTTCATTATTTTTATTTTATGTGCATGTGTGTTTAGTTTCATACTCTATGTGATTATGAATCCACCAAACCCAGATATGATCGATGGATATAGTGCTAATCATGCAGCTCCTGTATATAGTTTTGCTCCAACTGTTGGTTCAGATGCAGTTTTATAGTTTGCTACTTTGATAGCCCAGATGATGAGTGAGGCACAAAGCAGAGTTTTTATTGTTAGATATGAAGAGGTAGACAGACATATATAAATGTTTCTGAGATTGAAGCCTTCGAGATTTGAGGGCACTGTTGAGCCCAGAGCAGCAGAGAACTGGTTGAGGAAGCTAGAAAAAACTTTGATGGTATGTAGTGTCCTCTTGATCGAAAGGTACAGTTAGCAGTCTTTCTATTGGATGGCGAGGCAGAGGTGCTAGTGGATGGGCTAACAGGAGGAGAAAATTCAAGGGAGATTAAACTCTCTAATTACTTGGGAGGAATTTTTTGAGGTGTTTAGAGCTTGGTTTATACCCCTTCTACACGATAATAAATGTAGGAGACTTTTCTTAGGTTGGTTCAGAGGAGCAAGACAGTTATGTAGTGTGAGGCAGAGTTCACTGCTTTGGCTAGATATGCTTCATAGTTGGTTAGTACTCTTGTGAAAATGTGTTATAAATTCTTGAGAGGACTTTAAGATAGCCTGAGACAGCCTCTGGTGCCATTTCACATTTCTGATTTCTTTGAGCTTGTGGAGAGAGCTTGTATGATAGAGAATGACCTGATGGCTATCCAGCAGCGGTTGACTGCTAGTAGGAAGAGGTTCAGTGTTGAGACTTATGGTAATGGTTTTTTTGGGAAGAAGAGTAAATTTACACCTAGAGATTCCAAGAGAAATGGACTGTCAGTATCTGTAGTAGTTTCTGGCAGTTGTAGTGTAGCCAGTTCTGGTTCTATTAGTGGGGCGCCTCTTTGCTAAAGTTGTGGCCGATGTCATTCTGGTCAGTATTATAGGATGAATGGACAGTGTTTCAGATGCGATCAAACAGGACATCGGGTAGCAGAGTGTCCACAAGCAGGATTTGACCGACGATCTGAGTCCAGATCAGAGAGTTTTGTCAGACTAGGAGGGAGACCGAGGGCAGTTCCTCTCCATACTTTTTTGAGGAATCATTTGGTAGAGCTGGTGGTTCGGGTTTAGTGGCAAGGAAACCATCTGACAGTAATCAGAGAGAGCATAGTAGTTTTGTAGCTCTAGTTCTAATTCAGCCATGTGTATACAGTTTGACTCAACAGGAGGCCCGTGATGCTCAAGATGTTGTGACAGGTATGGTTTATATTTCTAAGCATCAATGTTGTGTTTTATTTGATTCTAGAGCTAGTCATTCATTTATTTCTGAGCATTGCTTTAATTCACTACACTTAGCCTCAATTACACTACCTATTTCTCTTTATGTTATTTTTCTGGCTAGAGATAATATGATAGCCAGTTGATTTTGTTTCTATGATATTTAGATTTTTGATAAGAAGTGGAAATCTAGTTTGATTTTATTACCCATTTTCTCATATAATATTATTCTGAGTATGAATTGGCTAAGTTAGTATGGGGCTCAAATTGATTGTTTGAAAAAGTGAGTTACATTATTTATGGGCAGTGAAAGTTATATTTTCCAAGAATTTAGAGGTGTTATATCTTGTTTGATCTCTACGTTGGAAGCAAATAAATTATGGAATAAGGTTATATGATATTTCTGGCATCAGTTCGGGATCAATAGTAGTATAGATGCGGGTTCTCTTTCTGATATCCCGATAACATGAGATTTTTCAGATATATTTTTTGAGGAGTTAGTTAGTTTACCTCCGGATAGAGACGTAGAGTTCTGTATTGATATATTTCTGGGTACGACCCCGATATCTAAAGCTTCGTATAGGATGGCACCAAAGGAGTTTCAGGAGTTGAAGGTTCATCTTCAGGAGTTGGTTGATAGGGGATTTATTTATCCTAGTATTTCTCCCTGAGGAGCACCTGTTTTATTTGTGAAGAAAAAGGATGATACGATATGTATGTGTGTTGATTAAAGAGAGTTGAACAAAGTCACTATCAAGAACAAATATCAACTGCCACGGATTGATGATTTATTTGATCAGCTTACTGTATCTTTTGTATTCTCAAAGATTGATCTGCAATCTGGTTACTATCATTGAAGGTGAGAGAGGCTGATGTGATAAAGATAGCTTTCAGTACTCGATATGGACACTATAAGTTTTTAGTTATGCTATTTGGGGTAACAAATGCACCAGCTGTTTTTATGGATCTGATGAATAGAGTATTTAAAGATTATCTGGATCAGTTTGTGATTATTTTCTTAGATGACATTTTTGTATATTATGCTTATGAGAAAGATCATGACAGACATATAAGAAGTGTATTGGAGACTTTGAGGCAACACCAATTATATGTAAAATTCTCCAAGTATGAGTTTTGGCTGATGAGTATTTCTTTTTTGGGACATATGGTAATTGGTGATAGTATCTCTGTTGATTCCCAGAAAGTTCAAGAAGTCATTGATTGGCCGAGGCCTACTACGTTGTTTGAGATACATAATTTCTTAGGTATGGCTGGATATTATAGGAAGTTTGTGAATGAGTTTTCTCAGATTTCAGCACCTCTGACAAGACTGACTTAGAAGTCAGTAACTTTTGTCTGGACACCAGAGTGTGAGGCTAGTTTTTATAGATTAAAGGATTGTTTGACTTTTGCTCCAGTTTTGGCTCTTCCCTCTGGTACAGAAGAATTTCAGGTATTTAGTGATACTTCACTGAGAGGTTTTGGGGTGTATTTTGATGCAACATGGTCGTGTGATAGCTTATGCTTCAAGACAATTGAAGCTACATGAAAGAAATTATCTGATACATGATCTAGAGTTAGCTGATGTTGTTTGTGCTTTAAAGATTTGGCGGCATTACTTGTATGGCGTCAAGTGTGAGATTTTCACGGATCATCAGAGTTTGGAATACATTTTGTCTCGAAAGGATCTGAATTTGAGGCAAAGACGATGATTTGAGTTGATCAAAGATTATGATTTGACTATTCAGTATCAACTTGGTAAGACTAATGTGGGGTGGATGCTCTAAGCAGGAAGTCTGTAGGATTATCATGTATGCAACTCACTTCATATGAGTATTTGATATGAGATATGAAGAGATTATAGGTGGAAGTGATTTCTTCTACTGATTAAGATTCTGGTATAATGACTCTTATGATATTTCAGCCATTTTTAGAAGAAAAGATTCAAGAAGCTAAAAAATTAGATGCAGAATATTCTAAGTTAATTGATCATATCATATATGGTAAGAAATCTGAACTACGAGTTTTTGATTATGGTATTATTTTATGTAAGGATAGACTTTGGGTTTCTATTTTTGGAGATCTGAGGTAGGAGATTCTACATGAGGCTCATTATTCAGGCTATACTATTCATCTAGGAAGTAGTAAGATGTATGGAGATCTAAAGAGTATATTTTGGTGGCTTGGATTGAGGAAGGACATAGCGGAGTTTATTTCAAAATGTGAGGTATGTCAGCTAATGAAGGCAGAGCATCAGCAATCGGGAGGTCTTCTACAGTTGTTACCTATTCCAGAGTGGAAATGGGAAGAGGTAACAATGGATTTTTATATGGGTTTCCTTAGATTGAGGTAAATTTATATGGGTTTCCTTAGATTGAGGTAAGGGCATGATGCTATTTGGATTATTATTGATCGACTGACAAAATCTGCCCATTTCCTCCCAATTCGACAAACAGATTCGGTGGACAAGTTAGCATAGATCTATATTAAAGATTTTATCAAGTTGCATAGTGTACCAAAAGTGGTTGTATCTGATTGGGATGGCAAGTTTACCTCCAGATTATGGAGAGGTATTCAGCAGGGACTGGGTATAAAGTTGCACTTCAGTACGGCTTTCATCCACAGATAGACGGACAATCTGAAAGGACTATTCAAGTACTAGATGATCTTTTGAGATTATGTGTTTTAGATTTTGGGGGCAATTGGAAAGATCATATCCCGTTGATAGAATTTGCATATAATAATAGTTATCAGTCAAGCATAAGCATGGCTTCTTATGAAGCTCTGTATAGAAGAAAATATAGGACTCCTTTGACCTTGACAGAGGTGAGAGATAGACAGGTGATAGGTTCAGCCTTTGTAGATGATACTATTGCAAAGATCAATTTGATTAGAGAAAGGTTGCACAAGATAGACATAAGAAGTATTACAATCAGAAGCACATATTAGTTGAGTTTTAGATTGGTGACCTAGTGTATGTCAAAGTCAGTCCTATGAAAGGTGTTAGCAGATTTGGAGGAATTAGCAAGCTCAATTCAAGGTACATTGGACCTTTTGAAATCATTGAGAGGATTGATAGTTATACTTACAAATTATTATTACCTGATCATATATCTGATATACACAATGTATTTCATCTTTGAGAAAGTGGGTGTTTGATTTTAGGAAGAGATTATCTGTTGAGGATGTTGAGATTCATCCAAATCTGCAATATAGAGAAGAATTCGAAAGGATCTTAGCATATGACGTAAGAAAATTAAGAAGCAAATAGATTCCTATGGTTAAGGTGCAGTGGAAGCATAGGACCGCTAGAGAGGCTACTTAAGAAAAGGAATCTGATATGAGGTAGCTGTATCCAGGTTTATTCGGAGTCATTCTGCTTTGGGAATGTCGAAAACGACATTTTTCTTGAGGTGGGTAGATTATAAAATCCTTTAAATCTTCACGATTTTTTTGGTTGACCTAGAGAAGTCCAAAATTATAAACCGTCTTTACCAGAACATTTATAATGTTGTGTTTTAGCTTCCATATTTTTTTTATAATTTTTTGGCACAATCAAAATTTCTTAAGAATTCGACATCTTTGGACACAAGTGGGGGTTTTGAAACCGTTAGGTGTCCATTTTGCAAACCAATTTCACCAGAATTTTTTAAATAAAATAAGTTAATTTATGAATATTTTTCTGTAATTTTTTTATTCCATAAAATAATTTCTATGAATTTTCTACTAAAAATTAATTATTATATATTATTTAATAAAAAAATAAAAAAAATACTTAAAAGCATTATATTGCTTTATAAATGTCATATATTTTTTTCCCTAAGCAGCTCACGGCTAACAGAGACTTGCTTAGGAAATAAGAGAGAAAAAGAGAAGGAGGAGAAAATCCGGATTTTGGGCAACTTCGGGCCATTTTTGTCCGTCGATGCAGTTGGGAAAGTTGTTCGACTCAAGGTTAGGCACATTATGTCCATTTTAATTTTAAAAAATGTGTAAGTTCTGACAAATATTTCGATTAAAATTTTGTATTCGTTAGCAAAAAATGGGGATAACTTTGCACTAGTAAAACTTTTAACACGTAACTTTTTATATGTTGCAGAGATTATGATTATGCACATTTTGAATATTTTCTGGAAAAATTTCATCGGAGTTTTGAAATTTGCAGGGTTTTTATTGAATAAAAAATTATCGAGATGTTGAAAAATTGTATTGTATTACAATAAATGTCTTAAAACATTATTTTACATAATCCCTGATAATTTAATAATTTTCTAAAACTGTGCATTTTTGTCTCGTTGGATTTTTTGTTATCTACCGTTATACAATATTGTTATATTTTGATACATGTTTAATTATTCTTTAATTGTTATAATGTGATGATCTAAGTGCAAATGTGATTAAATTAAATATTTTGGGAGCTATGAGGGGTCAGAATCCCTTAAGATTCTATATGTGTCAGGAAATTTCTAAGAGTTATGAGGGACCATAATCTTTTGAGTTTCTGTCTGAGACTGGGATATCTGATATGTTCTGGTGGTATAAGCACAATAAAAAAGAGAGTCATAAGGGGCTAGAATCCTTTGAGATACTGTCTGGATCGAGAAAATGTGATATGAATAACTCTGTAATATGAATTTCAATTTATTCATTTGTTATATACTGTTATCTGAATCATAGAATAATTGTTATGTATTTATTATATTTTTCTAATTTTGTAATTCTTAGTTTAGTGATATATTTAAACTGCAATTAACTGCTTTTAAATCTTCAGTAAAATATTTGAAATAAAAGAATATTTGAAAATTTAAATTGGCTTGTGTGACTTGCTGAGCTATTGTAGCTCACTGTGGTTTTACTTTTGGTTTTTCAGGATCTGGTAAGCGAAAAGAGGTTGTGGACTAGCTGTTCAGGATCAGATATGAGGTCATAGGTATTTTACTATTTTGATTTTTGTACAATCATGGCTAGTTTACTTTTCAGTTTTGTAGCTCTTGTCTGTAGCCATATACTATAGTATAGATATTTATTTTAATGAATGAAAGAAATTTGATGAATGAGTTTTTCATTATTTGAATATTTTAGTAGCTCTGTAGTTTGTCATTTATTTTAATGAATATTGGCATAAAATCTGAAATAATTTCAAAACTAGATCTTGGGATTTGCTTGTCACAACTTAATACGATAAGACCTATCATGGTCGGGTTGGGTTGTGACATAGGAAAGTGATATGCTTATTATAAATTTATTTATATATTTAAATTAATTATATATTTAGACCTACTTGTATCTTACATTTTTTTTTACTGTTTGTGTTCAATTTTGTAAAACTTTATAGATTTAGAAAGGAACCTTTGTTGTTTTATTCTGAAATAAAAAAGATCATTTCAAAAATTACAAAAACTAAAAAGATTTTGAAAATATTTAAATTAGTATCTGATTAAGATTAATCTATATCTTTTAGGGATTATAATTGATATATCATCAAAAAATTATCTTTATCGGGCACAAATCTCGAGGCAAAATTAAGCCGGAAACTTTAAAAATTAAATCCGGGATCATCTGAACTCCAATTTCAGCAAACTTATAGTCAAACTGAGCATCTCAGAAATACAAACCCAACGACACAAAATTCGACTCAATCCAAGCCTAAGTGAGTCCAAATCAAGGACCCAAAGCATTGTTGAAAAGTTCAAACCATAATTTTAGTTACCAAACGGTTTTCAAACAAGACGTGCTTATAATATAATCGAGCGGCTCAACAAGATGGATACAATGAGCCCAAGATCGTCGAATTCCGATATCATTAAGACATTCAAATGTCTGACAAATGGTACACGATCAAAGAGTTCAATATCGGCTGTCCATCCGACCACTCCCTATTTACTCTGATCTCTCACCTATTTACAGGTCATGCCACTCCAGAATATCTATAAATAGACCCCTCATTTCTCATGAGAGGGGGACCCAAGCAAGAAGAAAAGAAGGAGAAGAGAAGGGAAGAAGATTAGGAGGGAAGAAACTCCTCCTCGAACACCGACGCCGGAATTCTGCCCGACGCCCGAGTGACATCAGAATTTTGCCCGACGCCCTAGTGACGCCAAAATTATGCCCGATGCCCAAGTGATGCTGGAACTCTGCCCGATGCCCGAGTGATGCCGGAATTCTGTCTAACGCCCGAGTAACGCCAAAATTTTGCTCAAGTGACGCCAAAATTCTGCCCGACTTTCGAACGACGCCGGAATTCCGCTCGACTTCCAAGTGACGCCAGAATTGTGCTCGACTTCCAAGTGACGCCGAAATTTTTCCCGACTTCCAAGTGATGCTAAGATTCCGCCCGACTTTCCAGTTACGCCGGAACTCTGCCAGATCTCCAAGTGACGCCAGAGTTTTGCCTGAATACCATCTAACGCTGGAGTTCTCCCCGGCCACCGACTGAATTTTTTACTTCTACCCAACGAAGGACCTCTGCTCGTTGTTAGATTTCTACCTGACACCGAACTTCTTTCTATTGTCGGACTTTCGTTAGATAACTATCCAATGTGGGATTTCTATCTTTAGTTGGACTTCTACCTAATGCCATCCTTTTGATCTCCGTCATCAGACAATAGTCCTTCCAACCTTCGTCGCCCATCGACTACGGTCCTTCTGACTTATGTCGCACACTGACTACAGTCATTCCGACCTCTTTTGCCCGCTAACTACGGTCCTTCTAACTTACGTCGCCCATCGAGTACAGTCCGTCCGACCAAACAAACACATCAACAGTGATTCTTTGTATTCAAATCATATAATGTACTCTATAAGATGTACATCGAGTTAAGGCCTTCACCCAAGGAAGGGCCTCATTTGTAATCAACTACAATACTAGTGTATTCATTCAAATTGGGCTAGGCCTCATGGGGTTTTCCCCTTTTTAGGAGTTTTTCATATAAAAATCTTGATGTCTCATAAATGCTACACCCCCTCTCTTATCTGATTGCATGCCAGATTTTCGTACAACGTTAAGATGTTAAATTCTATATTTCTCTACTGCCACGAATACTCCAGGATGTAACAATAATAATCCTGCAGTAGACGAAATTCATCAGAGTATTAATAGACCTTCGATCCAAGCTAAGAATTTTGATATAAACCTATCATAATTCAAATAGTTCAAAATTTCTAGTTTGAGGGAACTCCTATTCAAGATCTTAATCTATAGTTAGCTAGTTTTTTAAAAATTTATTTAATATTTAAATATAATGGTGTTAGTGATGAAGCTATTAAACTTAGATTATTTATATTTTCTCTAAGAGATAAAGCTAAGATATAGTGGAATTCTTTACTCCCAAGCTCTATAACAATGTGGAATGAGTTAGCACATATATTTCTTACTAAGCATTTTTCTCCTTCAAAGACTACCAAGCTTAAAAATGATATCACATCTTTCACTCAATTTAAAAGAGAATCAATTTATGAGAGTTGGGAGAGATTTAAGAAAATATTTAGGAAATGCCCTCATCATGTTTTACCTGATTGTTTGGTTATTCAAACTATTTATAATTGATTAGTATGATCTCTTAGAGTAATCATAAATATTGTAATTAGATGATAATTAATATTTAATTCATTTGAGGAAGCATATGAATTAATAGAGTAAATAGCTACTAATAATTTTTAGCGGCCTATTGATAGGATAAATCCTAAGGGAGATGTTGAAATTTATGATTTGGATGCTTCGTTTGATCTTTATTGCACATGTTTTTAGCAATTTTTAAGGAGTTGACCATGATAGGAGTAAATTCTAGATTAGGATCTGAATCATTTATACAATTGGAGGATCAAGATTTGACTTAAGATACTAATTGGAAAGGGATTGAAAATATTAATTTGATTGGGAGAAATAATAATCCTAACTCCAATACGTATAATCCATGTTGGAGGAACCATCATAATTTTAATTGGTCAAATAATATTAGTGATAATAATCAATAGTATTATGGTAAAAATAATCAAGGAGGAAATTAAAACAATCCTAAACAATCTATTGTTATTCCTATACCTTCATATCCTTAAGGATTTAATCAAAATAATTAGTTTGGTTATATAAAATCATTTTTAGAAGAGGTAGTGATGCATTTATGGACTCAATTGTAAAATCAAGCTATTTTTTAAAAAAATTTAGAAACTCAATTAAGTTAACTTGTAATTTTAGTTAGTAATAGACCTCTCGGTTCATTGTCCAACAATACTAAAGTTAACCTAAAGGAGAAAGTAAAAAATATCATCAAAAACAACTTAAAGAGTGGTAGTGATGTACCCCAACCAAATTGATAAATATGGACAAATTTGTCTGAAGACTATGAACTTAGCACTATTAGTGAGGCAACCTAAATTTGTGTTTAAATGTGCTCTATTGCTTGTAAAAAAAATTACGTTGTAATGCTGATGGTAGCACCACTTCATTAAGTAGTGCCATGGTAGTTTTAATTCGAATTTCGTCACTATGACACTCGTGAAGTTATATAAAGGGTAAGTTGGAAGTTTGGTTTTATATTTGTAACTGTTCATCTTTAGTGAAGTGTTATTGAGTGTTTTCTTTTCTTTTCTTGAATGTTAAAATAATGGATGGGAAGAAGCAAAAGCATTCTTCCTTATAAAAAAATGAAGTTCGCTAAAAAATGAAGATTCTTTTTTATTCTAAATATTCAAAGTTCTATAATAGTTGAAAAACTTCATGAATTCAGAAATGAAGTTTATGAAGATACAAAGATTTACAAATATGGAAAAGAAGAACATGCATTGGTATAAGATTCTCAATCATGAATTTTCTCCTGGTCAAGATATCCTACTTTTATATTTTAAGAAGAAATTTTACTATGAAAAACTTATGTTTAGATGGACTGACCCTTTTACTATTATTAGAGTATATTCTAATGGTGCCATAAAATTTAGGATAAACAAAATTTTCACATCTTCAAGGTCAATGGTCATAGATTGAAACTTTGTTGATGATGATAATAAGAAGAAATATCTTGAATATGCTAATTAGGAGTCTTCATTTTCTTTGTATTTAGTTTGAGAGGAGAAAGAGAAAGAGTGAATACTACCTTTATTTGGTAGAATATTTTTCTTTGCTTTGGGGGAGATTCCAATGATGTGATGAATTATTATGTTTTTCGTTGTGTAATGATAGAAGTTATGGCCATGAGAGCCTATGCATTGTGATGTTAGATTTATGTTTAAAGCACTAGTTATCCTGTATCCTCTATTTAGTATATATTTTGCACATTTCTATCATTCATATGAAAGCATGTGTTGTTACTAATGTTCCAATTATGTTTATATTTACATTTAATTTGAATTTCCCTTAAGCTTGCATTATTATATTGTCTTTCATTAGTATCTACACATTCTGATTATTTATTTAACTAGAGCAAAAAAATTATATAAAATTAGGATAAAAATAAAATCTTAGATTATAGTTTAAATCAACATTGTTTTATAATTCATAGATTAGAAATATAATAATTAACTAACTTAGATCATTTAAGTTATTAACTTAACTTGAATTTATAATTTATATATTTATACATTAACATTTGAATTAAAAGATGAATAATTAAGATTAAAGAATAGATATGGGTAGATTAAAATTAAAAATCATTGTAACCTAAATTTAGAATTAGTGATCTTACCTAATCGTTAACACAAAATCATTAAGATTGTAATAGATTTTATGCAAATTTTATATTCAAAATTATTAATTATGTACTCCATAAATATTCAAAGAAAGGAAAAAAAGAGTTATAAAAAGAAAATAAAAAAAGATGAATATATTCAAAAATTGGTATTAGTTAAAAGCTTAGAGTCTAACTGTAATCTTATGCTTAAATTTATAAATGAATAGATAGGATAACTAGTACAGATGACGGTGAATTAATAATATCTCAATTTTTAACTACGAACATATCTTGTCTTTAAGCTTCGTTATTCAATTTATAATTAAAATGTCAAATAATTATATACATAACATATACATTTAAAAAAAACAATAGTAAGGGTGACTGATTAGGATAATTGTTAGGATTTTTCTAAAATAGAATTATAATTTTATTTATTTCAACTATTTTTAGACTATAATGTATTATCCTATATTTTGATAATTTTAAATTATTATTTTTTATTTGGTTGTTCAAGGAATAAAAAATATAGATTCCTTTATTTACTTGAGAATAAGCAAGAGTTTAAAGTGGAGAGACTTTGATAAGTATAAATTATGTAATGTTTAATATGTGTTATTTTTAGTAAAAATATGTTATTTTAGTTAATTTTGTAAGTAAAAAGTCAAAAATGATAAAAAATACTAAGGAGCCCACAATGTCGCTGTATAGGAAGAAACACCGCCGTAGCACAACCTTAAACACTACCAAGGCGCCATATTTCAGACATAACGATGCCATATTTGGATATAGCAGCACTGTGTTCTCTAATTTTTAGCATTGCGGCAGTGACACATTCAACATCGCAACATTATTAGTACCTTGCATCATAAAGTCAACTTGGTAGCACTAAGTTCTCGAAAACTTAAATGTCGCGGCGCCATAACTTCTCATGCCTTGGCGCCAATTTTTTCAATCGGGTGCCACAGCGCTCGAACGTCAATAGCGTCATGGCATTGCAGTTGTAATTTTCAAGGCCCACATTGTTCGAGTGAAAGGTCATGATTGTTCACTAAGCAACTATTCCATGTCTTCAATCGCAGCGACAAAGAAGAAAATTCATTACAGGGGTGCTAGTTTATGTTAAGGGCACCGGGGTGCCAATCTTTGAATTGTCACAACACTAGTTACCTTTTGTGTATTCCTATAAATAGATGCTATATTTTGTTTCTATAGGAGTTCAGTCAATGGTATAGAATTTAGTATTTCTATAGTTTTCTCTTAGAGTAAAATCTAAGGTAGGCTAAGGAAGTACAAGATACAATCCATTGGAGTGTTTAGCTTGTGTTTATTAAAGAAACTCTATAAGTAAAAGAAGAAGTGTAGAGAAAAAACCTTGATCTTTCCTGATAATATCACTATCTTGTATTTTCGTTCTTCTATGAATTTAATGAAAATAAGTCTGCTTAACATTTAGTCTATGTCTGGCTAAATCTCTTATTGTGGAATGATGATGTAAAGAGCATATTAAATACTAATGAAGATTCTTATTCTATAATTATTTAATGATACTTTTAGTAATATCCCAATCTTTATTTAATGTAAATAGGGGATATATATGTAGTTAGAATATTGTGTGATGTATATTCTTAATTGAGGAATGTAAGAATAATCAAGAATATTGATATAAAATGTTTGCATGCCTAAACATTGGATGTTAAATATTCTAGGTTCTTAAGAAGATGTTGTAACTATAGGAGGTCAGCAAATATCCTTTTCACCCCTACAAGCTCAATAGAGATCTAGGAATAATATATATATTCCCACCCTAAGAAAAAAAAAATTTAAATTTTAGAGGGGATATTTTAGATATTTTTGGTATTTTGCCCCATCTCAAAAAAAAATTTTGTCCTAGTTTTATTAATCTTAAGCGTCTTTGCTCGTCTCCCACACAAAAAAAAAAAATTGTCCACCCTAACAAAAGAAGCTAGATCCACCAGTCAACCCTAACTTGTTCATTCCAACCAACCAATTAATGTCTCATTTTGGCTTTTTTATTACTTCTTAAAGTAGCTTTCGAGTATAAAAATTTTAACTTTTTATACTGGAAAGCTATTTTAAGTAGTAAGAAAGCCATCCCAAACGAAGCCTATGTGTAGACGAATGTTAGGCTTAGTTTGAGATAGCTTTTTTATTGTTTTCTAAAGTAGCTTTTTAGTGTAATTTTTTTAAAATAATAAAAAATAATGACCAATAGCTGCCTCAAATGAAGCCTTAATTACCCATAGATTCTAGCCCCTAATCTAAGGAGGTCGACATAAGAGTTACCTTACTTACAATAATAAGTAATGTTAAAAAAGTTAAAACTAACAAGTGAATGTTTATTTTTGGGGGATTTACATACATACAATTTATTTTATGTTATTTATATATCTAATACTTAAACTATTAATATTACATGCATACCACTCATACACAACTTTAATATCAAATATATCACTCCTATATTTCATTTCTACCACTTATACAACCCAATGAACTTTAATATTTCATTCCATACACTTATATTTATTCTATCGGTGGTATAAATGTAATATTAATATTTTGTGTATTCGATATGTAAATAACATGAAATAAAGTGGTTGGTATGTATGTAAATCTTCCTTTATTGTTCTCACCATGTGGAATAAACTCATACTAATAAGGAAATAAAGATTATATTTTTTTAAGAGTAGAAAACTCTATGCTAAAACTAAATGGGAAAAAAAATCTAATGAAATGATCTGAATTTTTTATTTATTTCCCCTTAGTTTTCTTATTCAAGACTTTTAATGGAAATAATTAGTATGAATAAAAAAATTGTTTATAAATATAAATTTATTTGAAAAGTATAATTAACACCATTATCTTTCAAAATAAATATATTAAATTTTGAAAAGAAAAAAATATATTTTTTAATATTTTATGCAAGAAGTCCACCCACCAACTCACCAAATCTGATTCAAAATCTAATAAATTTTTTCTGTACATCGCCGGAGACAAAAAAATCCAAAACTAAAGAGAAATCTGAAAAATAAATAAAGAAAGAAAACAGAAGCGGAAGATCTTAAATACGGGAAGAATAAAAAAAATTCAGTAAACCCTAATTTTGAGGGGATGTGAATTTTGTGATTTTAAATTTAATTATTTAGATCAAACCCTTTTCAGACACTTACCAATTAAATTTAAAATTGATTAATAGATTTCTTCCTGTCATAAATGTCAAACCTAAATAAATCGCTAAACAACTTACCAAAATTTAACAAAACTTTACATCTATCATGCAAACAATTTGGGGATTTTAATCACTCCAGATTTACTAAATCAGAATTTACAGGAATTATTCAATCAAAAGCTAAGAACTATCCAAATTCAGATCGGACTCCAAATACCAAGCCAGATCTCCGGTCTCTCCGGCATCGAGAAGAACGCGGCGAAATAGATCGACAGTGCAAGGGATCCGAATCACACCGACCTGCTCGTAACCATACTCCTGCGCCGATCGCCGGAGCAATTCCACGAACGCCGGCCGGCCGAGAAGCTCCGCTCGCACGGCGAACCGCTCCATTTCTTCTCCGACGTAGACAGGCACGTGCCCTCCCGGCACCCGGACGTGCCCTCTCCGACCCCGCTCGTTCTTCCCATCTCCCGGCCGCTGAGAAGAGTCCGCCACTCTGGCGAGCCGGCGGATCAGCTTATTCATTTCCTGGCTGAAGCAGAGAGAAGAAGGAGAGAGGAAGCTGGGAGTGTGTTTCTTTGGCGAATGCTTCAACTAATAAAGGAGACGAAGGAATTTTTAATGGCGGAATATTTGCGGGGAGAGTAAAGGTTGTGAGGTAGGCGACGAGATAGCGGAAGGTACAAAGAGTGGTACCTGGCAGGTACATGATGTGTGCGTCGTATCTTCTTCGGGTCAGCTGCGGACTCCATAACACCGTACACAGACTTTGATCCACAATAATATGACATTTTGCAGAAAAAAATCAGCATAATATTGTAATTTCAAGATATATTATAATATAATATTTATATTAAAATTAATATGTTATTGTTTTTATTTTTTATTTAAAATAAAATATTTTTGGTTATTTGTTTTAGAGAATATTTGCTTCATCCAATTTTTACATTTATTTTTAGTTATATATTTAAGGTTAAATTTTAAAAAAAGAGCTTATTATAGTCCTAATTAAATAAAAGAGTGTGTTTAAGACAAAAATTTAAGGAGCGGATGCCTAAAATAGTTTTGCATTTTTCTAGAAAACTCTAAATCATTTTGGGCATTTACTCTTTTTTAAATTTTATGATGCGCACGCTCCTTTCAATTAATTAGAAGTATAATAATTTTCTTTTATACTTTGGCCTATGTTTTAGTAGTGTGCATTGAACATTAATTTTTACTTTAATTGAAAGTATAAACCGCATATAAATAATATTTTAAAAATTGTAATATGTTTTTTTTTTAAGTTTTCAAATAGAATTAGTATTAGAATTAGAAAAAAAAATTTATTTAGCTCCAGTGGCACATAAGATTAGAGAGAGTTGCCTTAGATTATTTGGTGTCATAAAACACCAATCTGCCTATAATCTGGATGGTAGATATGTCAGATTTGGCCTATTTTAAGAAAAGCTGAGGTAGATTCAAAATGTCTTGGTTAGAAAGTATTAGAAGTACCATTTTTTATTAGATTTAAATGAGAATTTGACTTTTACCCGAACACAATAGAGAGAAAAGATTCATATATCCGACCTCACATAGTGGAATAAATGTTTGATTTTATTGTTGTTGTAGGAAAATATATCAATTTAAATTAATATTTATTAGGTCTAAAGTGAATGGACATTATTTGTTATTGATATATCATCAAAAATTATCTTGATCGTCCACAAATCTCGACATAAAATTAAGTTGGAAATTTCAAAAATTAAAGCGAAAATCATATGAAGTCCAATTTCAGCAAACTTACTGTTGAAATGAAGGCATCGAAAATACAAACCCAACGACACCAAATTCAATCCAATCCGAGCTCCAATAAGTCAAACTCAAAGACCCGAAGTGTACTTGGAAGGTTCAATCCATAATTTGGATTACGAAATAGTTTTCAAACATGACATGCTTATGATTGAATTGAGCGGCTCGAAGAGGTGATTCCAACGACCCCAAGATCGTCAAATTCTAATTATATTAAGAAATTCAAATGCCCAATAAATGATCCACGATCAAGGGATTCAACATCGGTCGTCCATTCAAACCACTCCCAATTTACCCTGGATCTTCCTCCTATTTACTGGATATCCATACAACGCTAAGATGAAAAATTCGAACTCTATCGCCGCATATATTTCAGCCCGCAACAATTATTGTTATTAATATTTGATTAGAGGACGAGTTTCTTAAAGATTAATCCATTCAATCTCCTTTCTTATTTTATAATATTTTTAAAGAAATATTATTTTGGTTATAATTATATGAAGGAGAGGGAAGCTGCGCGCCATTTCCAGCTTGACACCTAACTCTTCATCTGTTTTTGACTGGACTATAATATGCAATGGAGTTCAATCAGATTTGAATTCGTAGCAAAGTCATAAAATTATTGAAGTTTTTAGTCGGTAAATAAATTTGGTGAAGTCATAAAATTGTGACATTTGTATATATATAGAATTAAGTGCATGCTTTCGTTTATTTCAGTCAAAGAAAATAGGTAGGTGAGTTGGTACTGCCCTGACTGGCGCTTCTGAAGACTAGAAGTTAGTAGTTTGAATCCTGGGTAATGGATTTTTTTTTTTTTTTTTATAAGTTTTTGGCAGGTTCGTCGTGGCTTGGTTTTCTATAGTTTATTTATGATCATTTATTAAAGAAATTAAATATGTTTATACATTTTTTTTAATACTCTATGGGCAAATATATAAGCTTGAACATTTATTTGTTTGACTCTTTATGTTCGTGAACATTATCATTTAAAGCTCGTGAACATATAAGATATGAAGCTTATTAAAAAGCTCGATTCATGTTCGATGCAGTGCTCATGAACAAACTCGTTAAGAAATGTGATTGAGGTTTTTATATGGAGCTCATTTAAGTTTCGTTAGGAAAATGGTGATGAATAATTGAATATGAATGTTTTATATTTATTATAATTTTATAATAAATTAATTAAATTTTAAACCAATTAAAATTATAGTGTTTATTAATTATAGGTACTTGTTTATATTTGTTGCATGTGTTACACGTCAGATGCATCAAGAGATCACGATTAATTGTGTTGCACCATTTGCAATTAATTAGGAGTCATCGTAGTCCTCAAGAGAAGGTAAGAACAACACACAAATGAGAGGTGCATGCAAACGAGACAAGCCGACTTGCGAGCCTACTCGAGCTCGACTCGATAACGAGCTCATGAGTCGAGCTTATGGAGTTTTGAACTTGAACTTGAGCTGATTTACCCGCTCCTTGAGTAATTGTGCTCGAGTTTACCTGAGTTGTTGCTCGATTAGTTGACTCGTTGAGCGACTCAAGTGATGAAAACTGAAGCAGAAGCGAAAGGCGAATCTATGGAAGATGAAACTAAGGAAGGCTAAAGGCAGAACTTGGAACCAGATCTAAAAGCAGAAGCGAATGTTGGCTTGTTCTTCTTATGCCTCGCAAGCTACTCGCTAACCCGCATCCATTATCACAAGCTGAGCTCAAGTTGAGCTCGAGATTGAGTTTGAGCTTGTGGTTTGGCTGACAAGCCAAGCTCGAGTTAAGTGTATCTTGAGCTCGAGCTCAACTCATTTATACCCCTATCAAAAAAAAGAGATCGAGGTAGATGTCGCATAAACGCCCAAATTGAGTGAGAAGCAAATTTGTACTAAGGAGAGAAGGAATACAGCCAATCCACTCCATTGTATCAGGCCAAATAATCAGAAGTCATAAACTGAGCAATTTCATCAAGCATTGCTCAGGGATGAAGCCAATACTAACTCAAAAGCTTGATTACAAAATAATAAAAGATCGACCACAAGAAAAGATAAGTTGTACTTATCACAAAAACCAAGAGAATCGAATAAGGAAGATGTACTACAAACCAGCCCAAAACAATAAGATGATAATTGTCAGGTACAATTCCCAGCAAATGCAATTTGGTGCTCTCATTAAAAAAAAAAGGTCAGTTTGTAAAGTGCATTTATTGTCCTTTTAAGGATCTATAATTTGAGACAACATTCTTACTGCTTTGCTTTCAGATCGCAACGACAATTTCAATTTGCTTATATTTTTTTTTTGTTGCTTTCAAGAAATTTCTATGTTAGGAAATTACATTTTACAACAACTTTTATAAAAGTTATTTTTCTCATAACAGCTTTAGAATCAGCTTTGTAAAAAAACTACAATCAACTCAAACATACCCTAAATCACATCAATATTATTGCTAACTTTCTATATTTACATTAGTAGTAAATCAAAACTGAAGTTTATTTGCAATTTATTTGTGGATAGATTATACATTGATAACATCCCTATTAGGTAGGTTTAAAGAGCTAAAAACCTTGGGTGGTGGCTTCCAAATTCCAATGAGTCCCAATCAAAGCACATGCCCTTTCCTACTACCATTTAGGATGGCTCCACCTAGGCCATCGTCGTTGGTCTCTACGGGATTAATTACACGTATATTCCTTTTTCATCAAGTTCAAAGGCCTTATCCACCATAGTTGTGTGACTTGTGTCATTTATCCCATTAAATGTCTCTCGTGCAACAAGTATGAATCTAACCTTTACAAGTTGATTGCAATCTCATCTAAGAAACTCTCAATAATACAAAATCTTAGGCGAAAACACATGGCCTACTCTACGTGCTAGGTTTGTGAACAGTATTCTTCAATTCCACCAGAGTGCTAAAATATTATTGTTGTATGTGAGATGTTCAATAAAGTTGGTCGCGATTGATTAGGCTATTGCAACCACCATATAATAATGCGATATAGTACCTTGTTAGCTCCTCTTACAGAAGACGGTATTATTTTTGGAAAGTTTTTCTATATGTGTTGCTTGACATGTTATATTAGGAGTTTTATTGTGTTCTAGGAGATTATATTGAGCTGCCGCATTTAAGTAGGTTTATGTTTACTAGTCTTGAATGGTCACATCTCTATGTGTTCAAAGGTTTAAAATAGATTTTATTCTTGTTGTTTCACAGCCTTCTACATGTATTGTATTAGGATATGATTTGATGTTTACAATTCAAATGAATATAGGAGAGTAGGTGGGTCAATAAATAGGGGAATAAAAAAAATGAAGGGGCTTTTTGTTCTTTATAGTCTATTGGTGGCTTTTGTTGGTGGTGATGGGAGCATTGTGTCATGGGAAGACAATTGCAAGATGGCCTTCGGTAAAACAAGTGATTATATTTTAATTTTTGGAATGCAATTGTTTTTAGACCATTTTTTTAGAAGTTAATGAATTTAACTTGTTTACCCTTTGTGCCAAGCAAGGAGATGATTTTTAGTGATTATTCTCTTTTCTCATATAATAACAAGGGTAAGCAACATTCATTTTACCCATTTGATTGTGGTGGCTTTTTTTTTTTTGCATAATACATGAATTTCAAAAGGAAATTTAAATTTATATGTCTCATAATAGTTATAATTGAAAAAATATGCATGTTGTTAATTTTCTGGAAAAATATCCCTGAAAGTTTGAACTGAACCAAATACCTTATTTTTTATTCTTGTATCCATGTTTTTTTTTATAAAGAATGATATTCAAATCTTTGAAATTTTGACATATGTCAATTTTATCATCCTTTCACTGTCACTTTTTTATTCAATAGGATAAGATGACTGGGACTATGAAGCTCAATAAAAAAAAATCAGTTTACTAGCAATTTCAACATACATATGATCCAATAATTAGACCATTTTGATATATCTCTAATGTTGAGCTAGATATCAATTCAAATATATCATTTTGAATAGAACTTGAACATGCATTCGAAAATTGCTCAATCCTTATTCAAGTATTGCATAAATCTTGTTTGAATAAGTGTTTGAACCTTGTTCTAGTTAATTTGAAGGCTTGTTTGAACAATTCAAATAAGGTTTGAGCCACATTCAATTCAAAAAATGTTTGAATTATGTTTAAATATATTTCAAATCATTTTTTGACATTAGTCAAACACATGTTGGAACTATGTTCGAATATAGTTTAAACTTTGTTTGAATGTATGATCCTTCAATAATGAAATTATAATCTAACCAATTATTTTCCAATGGTGAATTAAATATCAACATTCTTCCTATACTGTATGAAGAAGAATGAGAAGAAATAGTCATGTCAATTGAATATTTAATAAAAAAAATTAAAAGAAATTATTGTGGTACAAAAAAAAGTTTTTTAAAGATCTCATTGTTATTATTTATAAAGTTATAAAGATTAATAATAATCAATTTAGTGTGTAAATACACGTGATGTACCCTTTTAGTAGAGCATGATTCATAATTTTAATTCCTCCAATTAAGATATTACCATATTATGATTGTACCTTTTTAAATGAAATATCCATAATCATTTAATATCGATGTCTCATATGTGTAGTTAGTACTTTCAAAAAGATTTCAATTATATGTTATTGTGCAAATGAAGACCCTGCAAGGTCAATCAATTTGTCATATTCTATTGATGTAAGTTATTTGATAGATATGCAACATGTATTAGTAGTTGATGTTGTAAACACATCACTAGAGGCATCAATTTCGGGTCACGGGTCAGGTTCGGGTCGAACCCGAAATTGACCCGGCACTATTTGGGTTCGCGTCAACCCGACCCTTTTTTTGCAAACGGGTTGATTTTCTCGACTTGAACCTGACCCGCTTCTGATTCGGGTCAACTCGACCCGACCCGAATAGTGTCTTTCATCTTCTATTTTCGCCGTTGTTATTGGGCTTTGTTGCTTCGCTGGAGGTGTATAGATTGCACGCGTCGCTTCTTCGGCTCCTTAGTGGTTGATAGATGGTGCTCCTTTGACAATTGTCCCTTCTCATCGGATCAGAAGTTACAACATTTTGATCAAAAGCAACGACGAGAGTTCGCTCGTTGCTTTTCGACTTCGTTGATGTTCGACTCACTCGTTGGTCGCTGCTGTTCAACCCTTCGTGGTTGTTCGACATCGCTCCTTTGATGATTTTCCCTCCCATCGGATCGGAAGTTACAACATTTTGATTGGAAGCAATGACAAGAATTCGCTCGTTGTTGTTCGGCTTCGTTGTTGTTCGGGTCAATCCCGGATTTTCGGGTCAACCCGAACCCGATCCGGTTTTGCAATTGGGTCGATTTTCTGGACTCGAACCTAACCCGCTTTGGATTCGGGTCAACCCAAACCTGAAATTTTTGGGTCGGGTTTGGTTCGGATATTCAAGTCGGGTCCAATATTGACACCCCTACACATCACATATAAGTTGGTCATATTGTGTACAAGTAGGTTGCAAATGACAGCGGTTCCATAGATATTTTAATGCCACAACATCCATTACGGATTACAACCCCACGTCATGATCTGCCTATGATTAATAAAGCAATGAGGCCTTCTAATTCTTCATGTAAATGGAATTCTATAAACACTTCAAGATAATAAAAAAGTTGGCTTTGAGGAGTGAGCCGATGCTCCCTTCCCTAAAAAAAATAATACAATAATATTATCAAGAGTGTGTGCTCCTATTCAATGGTTACTTGTTGAAGTTTTAGAGGCACACAATGTAAAAATGTTCTAAGATAAACATACTATCATAAAAATTATAAAATTTATTTCATGAAAGAAATTGAAGGGTTATTAGAAAAGTTTTTTAGTAAGGCTCAAAGTTTGATGGTTTATTCAGTTATTCAACATGAAATGCATGTAATTGATGATGATTTTAATGGATATGTTGATTTGTGTTAGGATATGTATGCATGAAAAGTTTGATGTGATGGACTAACCATGTGAATGTGCATTGATTGTAACTCTGGACTTGTGTGTAAGTTATTATAGCTTTTCTTTAAAGTTTTATATGCATAAAGTATTGTTGGGTGAAAAAAAAAATGTATTACAAATATTTATCATTACAAACAAGGACATTTAAGAAATTTTAGAAAAAATAAAAAAAAACATCATCTTGCTACCCATAATTAGGAAGTCTTCATCATCAAAAGAAAAATAGGTCTTTAAAGGGGGAAAAAATGTGATATGACATTGTTATAGATGATGTGGATAGGGGTGTAAGTGAGCAAATTCAGCTCGAGCACGACGCATTAACGAGCTCACGAGTAAAACTTATCGAGACATGAGGTTTGAGCTTGAGAATATACTCAAGCTTGTATGTTAAACGAGCTCGAGCTTAAGCTCAGTCTAGCACGGCTCAAAAGCTTATTGAGCCACTCAATTAACTTAAATATATTTTAAAATTAAGTAATATTAGCATTAAATAATATATTTTAAAATTTTAAATTAACTATATATTAAAAAAATTATAAATAAAAACTAATATTTTTAAATTAAAACTAAAAAATCGAGCGCAACAATCAAGTCAAGTTCGAGCTTTTCAAATGAGCTCAATCAATCGAGCCAAGCCCAAGCCTATAAATTTGAAAGAAGTTGAGCTCGAGCTCAATATGGATTGAAAAAGCTAAGCTCAATTAGGCTAATACAACTCGGTTCAACTCGTTTACACCCCTAGATATGGAGTACAAGGTTGTAACCGAGTTAACTACAATATCAAGTGCCATAACCTTCATGACATTTTATTTTTCCTAGTCAATGTTAAATAATTGTAATTTATTTAATAAAATAATAAATTATCCATTTAGTTTTTGATAATATGTCTAGAATTCTCATATAATAAATGCTTTGATTTAATATAATTCTTTAGGTTATCTAATAACGGAGACTCCACTAAATACCTAGAATTGGGCTGCCAATATGAATTAAGTGGGCCATTAATTGTGGACCTTAATTGGGCCGCTATTCCACAACAGCCAGAAGGAGATTGGGAGCCCATACAAGTTGGCTAGTATATATTGATTATGTAAATGAACCGCATGATGGAACCATCAATGCCCTTCCAGCTAAGGATTCCATTAAGATTTTTTTTTTTTTCGTCATCCCCATGCCGCCGAACCTACCAATGCCATTCCCACCAATATTTTGTCATAACTTTCTTGTCAGTATATCATCTGACGAGGATTTTGTAGGATGATTACGAGGATGTTTAGTAAAATGGGTGTATAGTAGGATTTTAAATATATTGATGTTTGATTGTAAGTGTTGTGTCCTGGAGTATTCACGTCTTAACATTGTACGAAGATCCAGCACACAATTAGATGAGTGAGAGGGTGTAACATTCTTAAGAGACACCAGAATTTTTACGTGGAAAACCCTTAAAAAAAGGGGAAAAATCATGGGGCCTGGCCCAGTTTGAATGAATCAACTAGTATTTGCAGTCGCTTACAAATGAGGCCCTTCCTTGGGAGAAGGCCTTGGCTTTGATGATACAAATGTACATCATATAGAGCGCATTACATTGTGGGAGTTACAATGTAGACATGTTTGTTTGGAATGATCATAGTCGATAGGATGGAGGTCGGAAAGACCGTTGTCATGTGATGGAGGTTGGAAGGATCATAGTAGGCGACAGAAGTCAGAAGGACCGTAGTTGGTAGGAGACCGGGGTCAGAAAGGCTGTTGTTTGTTGATGGAGGTCGGAAGGACCATAGTAGGCGACGGAGGTCAGAAGGACCGTAGTCGGCAGGAGACTGGGGTCAGAAAGACCGTTGTCTGGTGATGGAGGTCGGAAGGACCATAGTAGGCGACGGAGGTCCGAAGGATCGTAGTTGGCAGAAGACTAGGGGTCTGAAAGACTGTAGTTGGAGGGCGGAACGTCGGTAGAAGTCCGAGCATCAGGTGATGGTCTGGCAGAACTTCGGGCCTCAAGTGATGGTTTGACGGAGGTGAGGGCCTCTGGCGAATGTGAGGGCCTCTGACGAATGTGAGGGCCTCTAACGAAGGTGAGGGCCTTTGGCGAAGGTGAGGACCTCAGATGGTGGTCTGGCGAAGGTGAGGGCCTCATATGGTGGTTTGGCGAAGGTGAGGGCCTCTAGCGAAGGTGAGAGCCTCAGGTGGTGGTCCGGCGAAGCTTCGGCGGTGGTCCGATGAGGCTCCGGTGGTGGTCCTGCGAGACTACGGCGGTGGTCCGGCGAGGGTGAGGGCTTCATGTGGTGGTCCGACGAGGCTCCGGTGGTGGTCCTGCGAGGCTCCGGCGGTGGTCCGGCGAGATTCTGGCGGTGGTCGAGGAGAATCTTCTTCATTCTCTTCCTTCTCTTCTCCTCTTCTCTTCTTGTTTGGGTCCCCTTTTCAAGAGAAATGAGGGGTCTATTTATAGATTTTCTGGAGTGGCATGGCCTGTAAGGGTAAATGGGGAGTGGTTGGATGGACGGCCGATATTGAATCCCTTGATCATGGACAGTTCGTCAGACATTTGGAAGACTTAATGATTTCGGAATTCAGTGATCTTGGGCTCGTTAGATTCGTCTCGTTGAGCCGCTCGATTCGAGCATAAGCAAGTTATGTTTAGAGACCGTTTGGTAATCCGAATTGCTGTTCAAACCTTCCAACAATGCTTCTCACCCTTGATTTGGACTCATTTGGGCTCGGATTGAGTCGAATTTGGTGTCGTTGGGTTTGTATTTCCGAGACGTTCAGTTTGACTATAAGTTTGCTGAAATCAGAGTTAAGATGATCTCCGAATTAATTTTTGAAGTTTCCAACTTAATTTTGCATCGAGATTCGTGCCCGATCAAGATAATTTTTGGTGGACATATCAATAAGAAAATAATAATAATAAAGTAATTATAGTATAAATTATTTTGGGCCATTTTAGAGGTACATTAAAATAATAAAATGTATATATTGAATATTTAAATGATTTAAATTTGAACTCCATATATCTAAATTGCCATTAATTTTTTGGGGGATTAACATACATGCAATTTTATTACATCTATATATATGTAACACCCAAAAGTTAAATATTACATTCCTACCACCCAAATTCTAATTTTACAACAAGAATACCACTCCGTCTCTTCCTTCCGCATTCCGACCATCGTCCGCCTCTTATTTTCAAAATTTTAAATGAAAACAAGCCTTAGCGTTTGTTCACCGCCAGCGTTGATCACGATCACCACCACCAACTGTCATAACTGTCTCGATAAAATATACAACAAAATATAATTACATTACCAAATCTATTTTTATTTCAAATGAAAATATTATTAAAAATATAAAATAAAAACATAAATCGGCCCCTTAAGGGGTGTTGAAATAACCTTACGTTTTTAATTTTAATGATGTTTGTTTTCAAGATGACTCGGAAACCTGCAATATGGATTGAGAACATTTTAGTATGTTTTTTAACTATTTAAATTTATATTTTAAAAATAAATCAACTCATTTTTTAAAGATGCTCAAAATAACTTTAAAGGTTTTTAAGTCAAAAAAAAAAAAAAAACTATCTCCACCATCTGCCACCGATTAATAGGGGCGGGTCCAGTTTCCTTTTTCAAGGTAGGCAAAAAAAAATTTTGGTGGGGGATGGACAAAGACGTTTAGGATTAATAAATTAGAGCAATTTTTTTTTTAAAGGAGGCAAAATACCTAAAATACCCTAAATATTCTAAAATATCCCCTCTATTTTTTTTTTTAGGGTGGGCACCTCCCTCAATACAATGGGGATCCGCCCATGACGATAAATATTGCCCACGGCTATCTATCATCATTATCCAATTGGTCAGCATCATTACACCGCCAACGACCACTGTCACCACAACTTAAATCAACTTATCAAATATATTTTATTTCAAGTTAACAACAACAAGCTTTTATTCCATTAGGTTGGATTGGTTTACATGAATTTTTTCTCCATTGTATTATTTTAAGAGTCAAATTCTCATTAAAACAAATTTAAAAAAATCATTTTTAATACTTTCTAACCAAACCTTTTCGTTATATCTCCATATTTCTTAGTATAGGTCGGATACAATACATCTACTCTCCTAACAGGGTCATTGGAAGGTTGATGTTCTATATGACCAATTATCTACGACGACTTTAGCTCTTTTATCTTACCTACTACCAGAGCTACTCTACTATTCACGCATTTATACTAATTTCACATTCTTTCTCTAAGTGTAAGGCCACTCATTCAACAATACACAATAAGGCATTGATCAATTTTTAGGTCAAATAACAAAACCTAATAATATCTTAAAGTCTTTGTTAATCTATTTGTTTGCTCATGTTTTTCTTTTTATAATTGATAAATCTTTCTTTGCCACACAGATGTTAGGATCATATCTCCCTCATACTTTTTCTTTGTTATGAAAGCATTTGTAGGCTTTCTTTGGGATGTATTTTTTTACTGTTTTTTGAACAAATTTTTTATAAGTTTTTAGTATAATAATTTTTTTAACTAAATATTTTTATGCTAAAAATTTACTTTAAAAATCAATAAGAAAATTGTCACAAACAAAATCATAGTTAGTACATTTAGAAATTTTATGGTTGAAATTATAATTGCAAGGTTGGTGTATTATAGGTTATATTAAAAAATTAGCCTATTTGAATATATAATTAAGTTTGTGTTTGAGACAACTGTAGCTTTTTATAAAGAAAATTGTAAAGTTGTCATGAGGAAAATAATTTTTTTTTTAAATCAACATTTTAGTATAATTTTTTTTAAATAATAAATAAGTAGTAGTCAAATAAAAATTATTGTGCAATATGAAAAATAAAATAGTAAGAAAGTTATCCCAAATAAACTTAGATTTACTTAGATTTATTTTAGAATATTAAAAAAATATTAAATGCTTACTATTTAAAAGGCTTGACATAGTGAAAAAATATATAAATTGATATATCATAAAAAAATTGTCATGATCGGGCACGAATCTCGAGGAAAAATTAAATTGGAAACTTTCAAAATTAAATTTGGAAACATATGAATTATGATTTCAACAAATTTATAGTCAAACTGAACGTCTCGAAAATACAAACTGAAAGACACCAAATTCGACTTAATCCGAGCCCAAATGGGAGCAAATCGAAGACCCTAAGCACCTTTGGAAGGTTCAAATAATAATTTGGATGACCAAACGATTTCCAAATATGACATGCTTATAATCGAATTGTGCGGCTCGACAAGACGAATTCAATGAGCTCAAGATCGTCAAAATTTGATATCATTAAGACATTTAAATGCAAAATAAATTATCCACAATCTAGGGGATTAATATCAGTCGTCCATTCAAACCACTCCCGACTTACCCTTGATCTCCCTCTTATTTATTGGTGATGCTACTCTCAGAAAACTATAAATAGACATCTCATTAATTCTTCATTGAGAGGAGAGGATGAGAGAAGGAAGATCATAAAAGGAGTGAAGGAATGAGGCATGAAGAAAAAGAAGAGAAGGAATATAGAGAAACTATAGCTTTTTTTGCCACCAGACTCATCCTTGACCACCGTCAGATCACCAACCATCGTCTTACTATCGCCGGACTTTTGCCCCGGCCACTGACTAACGCCAGACTTCTGTCTGGCCACCAACTAACGCCGAATTTTCACCCAACTTCCAATCATTGTTAGACTTACACCCAGCCACCAATTAAAGTTGAACTTTTGCTCGTGCACTAACTGACGCCAGGTTTCCACCTAGCCACTAACTACGATCCTTCTGATCTCCCTCGCTAAACAACATTATTTCTCAACACTGTAGCCGAACTACGATCCTTCAGACCTTTGTCGCTGGACTACGATCTTTCTTACCACTATAGCCCTCATCGACCATGATCCTTCTAACCACTGTTGTCAAACTAAGGTCTTTCTGACTTCTATTGTCCACCGACTACTGTCCTTCTGAGCTTCATCGTCAGACAACGATCTTTCTGATTTCCTTCGCCAATCGACTGTGGTCCTTTAAACAACTGTCACCCGACTACGAACTTTTCGACCTTCATCACCCACTGACTACGGTCCTTCTGACCTCCATCACCAGACAATGGTCACCCGACAACTATGGTCCTTTCGACCATTGCCACCCGAATATGATCTTTTTCGACCTCTGTCACCAGCCGACTATAGTTCTGTCTACCAAACCAATATATTAATTCTAATTCTTCCAATTTCCACCATGTAATGTACTCTGTATGGTAGATATTTGTCACATCAAACCAAGGCCTTCCCCCAAGGAATGGCCTCATTTGTAATTTATTGAAAACACAAGTGGATTCATTCAAATTGGGTCAAGCCCTCATGATTTTTTCCCCTTTTTCAGGGGTTTTCTACACAAACCCATGGTGTCTCTTATGAATGTTATGTCATCTCTTTTATCTTAATGCATGTTGGATCTTCATGCAAAGTTAAAACGTTAAACTTTATATTTCTCTACCATCGTAAATATTCCAGGACACAATAATAATTATATTAAATCATTATCAACTTCATAACAAGTTAAAGCAATATACACACTTCATAATAATGCTCTAAAAGAGATAAATTCCCTCAATTATTGTTCTTCGACTCGTTTTGCAAATGTTAATTTCATGAATTTTAAAATATTTTGATAATACGGCAAAAGCAATTTATTACAAAAACAAGCGTAAAATATCTATCTATCTGCCAAGAATTTCGCAATTCCGGCAGTGCATCTGACGCAGCATCAGCTCTGCATTATTGATAGGGCCGCATGAAAATCAGCTGAAGTTCAGCCAACTTGCGAGGACCACATTTAAATATTTTAACAAGGTCACATTCATTAATCATAATCATATTCATATGCTTGCAATAAATATTACCTATACAGTTTAGGGCTTAGCCGAGAACAAAATTTTTTAATTTATCATATCATTTGAACGGATCTTAACGTCAGATGGACGATCAGCAATCATTCCTTACCGCTGAGGAATTCTCAACCTTTGTTGCGTGCAGATTGTAACAGCCCAAATGCTCTGGAAGTCACAATCGCAGAACTGTTGGAGAGCAATTACTCAACAACTACTTACAGCAATCATTAATTTTTAGTACCTTTTGTTTATAAATTGAATTTAGATTTCATTTGGGACGGCTCTCTTACCACTCTTAAAATAATATTTTAGTATAAAAATTACTAAAACACTATCGTTTGGGATGTTACTACTTCTTAAATCAACTTTTTAGTACAAAAATTTATTTTTTGTATAATAAAGTTGGTTTAAGAAGCTGTGAAAAAATCATCCCAAACGGAGCCTAAATTTTGCTACGTTGATCGGTTGATTGAAAGCTTTGGCAATCAATCAATAGGTTGGGTTCGAAACTTACGTATGTGATATGCACATGAATTTGACTTTATTTGACTGAATAGGCCGAAAAAAAAAAAATTCACTTGTTTAAGGAAGCTTAGCTCACAATTGATTTTTGCTTTGATTCCATGTTTTTCATGTGTATTATCATGTGCTGAAATTAATTAAAAGTTAAGCGTCTATTTGAAACACCTTTTTTTAATGTATTTTTATGGCGAATCATAATTTTTATTTGGTTACTATTTTTTGTTATTTCAATAAAATTTTAAATTAAAAAGTTATTTTTTACATTAGCTTTAAAAAAATAATAATAATAATTTTACAATCATCGTTACAAAAAATTACAACGGTATCAAAAATACCCTACGAATTTGTAAGAGATAGCTTTAATTTTTTTATTTTTTACTTTTGAAACTTTCCCATCAACCACTTTCACAAATGCTTTTCAAAAGCAACTTTCGAAATACAAAATTTTTAAATAGCGGGGAAAAGCTTTTATGATACCAAGTTCCATCAAAACTCTTAGCATCACGTTTTTCTGCTTCTCGCTGTCCTTTCGCTCAACTTAGGGAAGTTCTTCTCCTTCATTTATGTGTGTTTTTTTCTTTGTTCATGTTGGTTTGGTTTTTCTTTGTCCCGTCCGCCCTTATGGCAGTTAAGTTAGATGATCTTGATTTTCTTGATGGTAAATCTAACTCTCGTTCTTTTATTGTTGCCCTTAAGGGTTCTTCATCTGGGTGTTTTCTGGATCTTAAGCGGTCCTCTTTTCGAGGGGTTCCCCTCTCTATGGATTTTTGAGGAAGAGGTTTTGGGTCTTGCTGCTCCATTTGCATTTTCCTTAGTTGGTTATTTCCCTAATCAACAGCCTTCTTTTGATGCCATTAGGAGGTTTTTCTTTAATTTCAAACTTATCGGAGATTTTTCTGTGACTTTGTTGGATTCCCGTCATATTTTGATCAAACTGTGATGTGATTTAGATTATTGTCGTGTGTTTGCTCATAGATCCTATTTTGTTAGGAATTACTTCATGAAACTGACCAAATGGTCTCCTTTTATGGACATTTCGAAGGAATCTCCAATTGTCCATGTTTGGGTCTCTTTCTCGAACCTACAGCTGTATTTCTTTTCTGTCCGTATCTTACATGTTCTTGGTTCCCTCTTTGGACATCCTCTTTGTGTTGATAATGTCACTGCTGTGGGCGATCGTCCGTCATTTGCTAGAGTTTTGATGGAATTTGATATCACGAAATATTATCCTGACAAGGTGCGGGTGGGTCCTGAGAAACTTGGTTATTTTTAAACTATGTTGATGGATGCTTTTCCATCATTTTGTGAGCATTATAAACCTGTAGGTCATTCTAGGAAAGAATGTTTTAAGCTTCTTTCCTGGGTATTTTAGGGGAATTGGGATAATGTGATTGTAGCTGGCGATGTTCTTGAGGCAAATACAGGTATTAGCAGAAATAATAATGTTGCCTTAATAGTGCACGAAAAGGTGCCTATTGGGATTGCTGATCATTTGGATAACGTGACTATGGATGTTGTGGAAAATGCTTTGTCCAACCAATTGCCCTCCTGGAATATTATTTCGGAGAAGGTAGACTGTATTTTTATGGATTTGGATTCTTCTGTGCATGAAGAGATTCAACGTAATGTTAATTTGGACATTTTTTTTGCTTTTGTTGAGCCTCCTCTAGCTGATGTGATTGTGGCTGTAGAAAAGGATTTGTGCATTAGCAACAAGGTGTTGTTGGATGTATCACCTAATGAAACTAATGATGCTCCTCCTTTGCTTACATATGATCCAACTATGACTCATGTTCCTATGCAACAGAATGGAGAACCTTTCATTGAAGTCCCGATCTCTCTTATCTCCAATGATGAATTAAAAATTCATTAGCAGGATAACTTGAAGGGTAGCTATTTGTATCAAATTGATTGGTTATAAGAGTCTAATTCTTCGTTTGGGAAAGTTTGTGGTGAACCTAGGGCTTACTCAAATGATATGTATGCTTTGAGGATTAGCCATTGTCATGACCCAACCAGACCGGGACGGATCTCATCGCGTTGAGTCGCGACTGATGAACCCCGGGATCTAGCTTTGGAATTTGCTTTCAGACTATCTTCCAATACACAAAGGAAAACAAAAATATAGAGCTCCTACAAACTTCCAAATATACAAAAACTCATTCAAAATTTTCTTCTTTCTTTCTTTCATCATCAAAATGATCATATACATTATAGTGCATAGCTATAAACAGAAAAATAGTCATGACTGTATAAAAATCAAAAGTATAAAAATACCTAATCTCAGATCAGATCTAGAACGGCTAGTCCAAAACCTCTTTCCCTTTTCCAGAACCTAAAAATCATGAAGATAACCACAGTGAGCTAACAGCTCAGCAAGTTCACACTAGCCGATCTAAATTTCCAGATTCTCACATTCAAAATACATCACAAAAGCTTAAAAAATAGTTTATTCAAATAGCCGTACAGAATTTAGATAATTATACAGAAATCATATAATCAGACAGAATGCATATATTCGTACAGAACATAAATTAAATATATTTCAGATATTCATACATAACAAATAATTAAATGAAAATCAAATAATAGATATAGAAGAACAGAATAAAATTCGTATCGTACAAATCACATTTCAGATTAGATTTCAAATCGGATTCTAAATCACATTTTAATTAACATTTTTCTAACCCAAATAGAATCTCGAAGGATTCTGGCCCCTTACACCCTGTTCTGACACAGAAAAAAATCTCAAAGGATTCTGGCCCTTTATGCCTCCCTTTGTGCTGACAGCACCATAACATATCAGATATACAGAGTTATCAGATCAGAATTTATTTTCATATTTCCAGACACAGATAGGATCTCGAAGGATTCTGGCCCCTTATGTATGCCTTCCCTGACACAGACAAAATCTCGAATGATTTTGGCCCCTTATAACTCCCTTCTGACATCATTCCAAATCAAATCATATCAAACATCAAAATATATCAGATTCAGAGAAATCAGACATATATTAAAATGTCGTCAGAATGTATGACGACAAATAACAGAAGATTCAACGAAACAAAATTTACAGTTTTAAAAATTTACCAAATTACTAGAAAACGTGTAAAATATAATTTCAAAGCTTTTATTGTACTGAAGCAATATTTTCCGACATCTAGATAATTTTTTATTCGATGAAAACCCCGTAGAATTCAAAATACCTGGTGAAAAATTGCCAGAAAATATTCAAAACATATAAAATCATCATTTCTACAATATACCAAAAGTTGTGAGGTAAAAGTTTTACCGGTACAAAGTTATACCCATTTTTTAATAACGGAAACAAAATTTTAATAAGAAAATCCGTCAAAACTCATATTTCTGAAAATTGAGAAAGGCATAATGTGCCTTACCTCGAGTCGATCAACTTTCCCAACTACGGCAACGGACAAAAATGAACCGAAGACGTCCAAAACGTGACTATTCTTCCTCTTTTCTTCTTTTTCTCTCTCCTCTTTCACTCTCTTCAAAATGAAACAAATCGTGCTTAAAAAGATATTTACAATCGTCCGGACGATGTTTTTCGTTCGTCCCGAGACGATCTCCTCTATATACTGATCGTCGAACGATAATTGATTTTCGTCCCAGGACTGGGCTCTGGCAATAAATTTTGTTCAGTTCGTCCAGACTAACTTACGATTCGTACAGACGAACCTGCACTTTACTCAGTTCGTACAGATTAACCATGCAGGTTTTCAAAATTTTCTTCAGTTCGTACAGACGGTTCGTACGTACTAACTGCACACAATTTTTTTTTCCAACAATAACTTGAAATTTTAAGGGTTTCACAGCCATCATGTTGCTAAAGATTCCTCACATGGGAGGGGTAAATGTGGTAGGAAAAAATTCTATTAGTTGGCCTTCTCTCTACTGCTGTGAATTTCTTTGTTTAGGTTGGCTGCCTTTGGATTCTTTTGAGGGATGTTGGAATGTCTGAGGTAATGTTTGTTTTTGGTGTCTTTGGCTTCCTGGAGCTTTTTTGGACAAAGTCTTGGACAATGATGAGGCTTCAATTTGCTTCCTCCTATTGGCTATGACTCATTGGCAACCTTGGTGGTCTGTTGGATGGTCGGCTTTGCCATGCAGATTGTTATATTTTTCCTTTTGTATTATCCTCTGTTTATTTGGTGTCCTTATGTTGTTTGTGGGTAGGCACTTTGTCTGATACGAGATGATTGACACAATTACCTATAATTCTATCGTCAATATTAATTATACATAATTTATGAAATTTAAGAATTAGGTGATGCTAAGAGACTTTCATCATGATAACCAATTCATCAAAGCTATATAACCGCGTCAGTCATTCAATCTTAGGCTTTGTTTGGGACAACTTTCTTACTGCTTTGCTTTACAAAACTCAACCACAATTTTTATTTTGCCACTCCTTTTCCTCTGCTTTCACGATTTTTTTTATAATAGGAAGCTGCTCTATGTAACAACTTTTAAAAATACTTTCTCCACAACAATTTTATAATCATATTTATAAAAATTTACATACCATTAATCTTGAAATTATTAATACAAATCTCTAAAATTCCACTTCATAATCATACAAGATGATTGACACATATAAGTTTTATTTGTTCACAATATCAATTCTCAGTTCCCAACAATCTCCCTCCCCCATTTGTTCAATTATAATTTACACTTGAATCTAGCAAATTACAGGTAATTGTGAAACTGCTTGGTAAGGTTCAGTTCATGCAAAGGCTAGCCAAAGACATCATAAAACACCATCTGCGCTTTTGTTTCGGTAATTTGATTTAAAATTAAATATTATAATTATTCTCTAATATAATTTATTGACTTTACTAACATAAGTCTCTTATAAACTAAAATTTGGAGTTTTAAAAATATAAAAAAAAGGTGAAATTTGTAATTTAAAGAAAATATTAATGTGAAGATGAAGAGAGAAAGTTTCACCCCTCATGAGACAGAGAGAAAGAGGAAAGAGGAAGAGCTAGGACTAGTGGAGGAGGTTACTGGCTATAAAAAATTAAAAACAAAAAAGGCAAAGAAAAGTAAGAGAGAGAGAGATAGAGAGTAGAGAGAAGATAGCTAGATGAGAGATGCGAAAATAGAGTGACAGATAAGGAGTTCGACATACAAGAAAATTTTCTTTTTACACCTCAAGAATTTTTTTTTAGGCGTACACCTGGTTGAGGTGTCCCTCACCTCAATAGTTTGAGGCCAACGTTTATATATATATATATATCCTAAACTATAGTCTCCTACAAGTTGCATGTTCACACACTTCTGAGCCACTACAACTTCCTCTCAACTTCCATCTCGTCACCTCCTATGCAGCCACCACCGTCGTAGCGAAACTATTTCTGCTTGAGAAGCATTGAACTCAATGGGTGATGAGGCAGGGGACAAAGAAATTCATTACAACGACTAAAATGAAAGCCCTCTTAGTGATGACAGACTGACAATACATATAACTTCTGATTATTGCGATACCATTCTAGCCTTATTTAGGAAATAAATGTAGATTAGTAGGAAATTAAAAAAGAAGAAGTTTGAAGTTAAACTCAATATTATATAGAATTTTTATGCAATTCTTGCATTTATAATTTTTTGCTCTTGTGATATTTAGATTTTAACTCTATTTCACGCAATTTATCAATGTTGAGATTCAATTCTATTTCATCTAATTTATCAGTAGTCTTTTACGTTTTTTTAATTTTTGTTTCATATGTATGTCAATTTATTACTTCATAGTTCAATAAAAAGTTTGATAAAAAAAGTTCAATAGAAAAGTAATATGTCATACTTTAATATATTATTTGATTATTACACAAAAAGTCATGTTTAACCATTATTTTCAGTTTACACTATTTTATGATTTAGAGGCACTAGCGAGACGAGAGGCAATGCCAAATGAGTTAACCTATCCGTTTATGTTCGGAGCACATTGATGCATTTACATGGATTTTGTGGGGAGGTCCACGATGCACGAAGGATGTTTGATGGAAAGTCTCACAGAACAAAGATTTTCGTGGAACATGATTTTAAATGTCTATATGTTGATAGTTTGATGATGGAAGAAGCAATGAAACTTTTTGGCAAGATAATGGATAGTTGATTAGGATTGGATTAGACAACCTACATTATTATTTTTTTTCAAATTATCACTTAAATGAATTATATAATCATTGTACAACCTGTAGAAATGTAATATGATGTTTATTATTGAAGAAAAAAGTGCTCCCCTCTATAAAAAATTTCTGGCTCCGCCGCTATTTTGAGGCCTATGGCTTAAAACTCTTTGAGGCTTACACCTCACCTCATGGACAGAAAGCGCTGAAATACCCAATTGCATAATTTTAAACCTTTGTTCTCTGTGGTGGAAAACAACATCAAGAGCAATATGATAATGAGTGGGTTAATTGAATGACTCATATTTTATTTAGATTGAGGTTTATTGTCATTAGGGTATTTTTAGGGCCTAATTAGTAAGCTCACGGGTTGATTCAACAAAACAACAATTACACAATTCTTCTTAGTCCATTGCTTGAAAGCTTTGACTATCAACTAATAGGTTTTGGTTGAGAGTCTTGCATATGTCATGTGCGTGTGAGTTTGCCATAATTCGCCCAAATATCCCGAAAAAAAAAAACAATAATTAGTTACTTGGTTTTAATTTTTAAAAACTATATTTGATTTGTATTTTTTTATTTATTTTGTATTTTTAAAATACTCAAAAGAATTTCTCTGTGTTTTCAAATTTTTAAAACCTACTCGATACAATATACAACAAAATATAATTACAATATCAAATCTATTTTTATTTCAAATTAAAATATAATTTAAAATATAAAACAGAAACATAAATCAGCCCCTTTAGGGGTGTTGGGATAACCTTCAGTTTTTAATTTTAAAGATGTTTTGTTCTTAAGATGACTCAGAAACCTGCAATCTGGATTGGGAACATTTTAGTGTGTGTTTTTTTAACTATTTATTTTTTATTTTAAAAATAAATCAACTCATTTATTAAAGCTACTCAAAACAACTTCAAAATTTTTTTAGTTAAAAAAAAAAAACCTTTATAACCACTATCATTGATTAATGTTGCCCACCATTGTCTGCCATTATTATGCAATTGGCCAGCATCGTTACACCGCCAATGACCACTGTCACCACCAAATTATACAATTCAGTTTAGAGAGACACGTGCCCCCCTCTGAAATTTAGAAAAGCCTGCGTCAGCACTTCCCGCTAGCAGTTTAGCCAAAAAAAAAACTCGAATAGAATTTGCTAGCATATCTTTATATAGCATATTGATTTTTCATAATACATATAAACAATAAAGTGATTGATTGAATATGAATATAAAAATCAGTTGAAGCAAAGTTAAAATTATTTTGAGCTAAAAGAATAATCTTCGTTGCTCACAAATCCCTAAATATAGATTGAGGCTTCGTTTGGGATGGCTGTCTTCCTGCATCTTAAAGCGACTTTCTAGTACCAAAATTTTAATTTCTGTACTAAAAAAAAGCTGCTTTAAGAAGTAGGAAGAAAGTCGTCCCAAACGAAGCCTGAATATTGATCGTTGTGTTCCGATAATTCACATTTAGAGCTATGTATGTAATAATCTCTCTTGTAAATAAGACCTAAAATGCTAATTTGGGGGGGATCAGGGTATCTATACACAAATTTTACAAATCTATTTCTAGAGATTATAGATGTGCATATATTTAGCTGTATATTATTGCAGATAAAAAAAAAATTCAAAATATTTTATGCACAACAATACACAATAGTGCATAGATCAATTTTTAGGTCAATTAATAAAACCTAATAATATCTAAAAGTCTTTGCTTATCTATTTGTTTGCACATAGTTTGCTTCTAATAGTTAATAATCTCTCCCTCAGCAGTCTAACTCTGGCTTTTTCTTTGTTATGAAAGCACTTCATAGATTTTAATTGGGATGGCTTTCTTAGTGCTTCTTGAACTAATTTTATAGTATAAAAATATTCTAAATTAAAAAAAAATTATACTAAAAAGTTCTTAAAAAAATAATAAAAAAGTTGTCCCATACAAAACCATAGCTATTACATTAAGAAATTTTATGGATGAAATTATAATTGCAAGGTTGGTATTAGGGGTGTCAATTCGGGTTAACAGGTCGGGTTCGGTTCAAACCCGAAACTGACTTGGCTCTATTCGGGTTAGCCAGAACCCGACCCGTTTTTAAAAACGGGTCAGGTTCTCGGACCCGAACCTGACTCGACATGAATGACTCGGGGTGATCCAAAATTGCTAGTTTCCAGGTAAAAAATAGGGTCATTCTTCGATTTTCAGGTAAAAAATGGGTCAATCTCGAATATTCTGATCAAATACGAGTTTTCGTGTCAATTTCAAGTTGTTGGGTTAACCCGAACCCGACCCAATTTTTAAAACGGTTTGATTTGTTGAACCCGACCGGTTTCGGATCCAGGTTGACCCTAACCCAGATTTTTTCGGGTCAAATTTTGGGTCGTGTTTCGGGTCGTGTCAAAAATTGACACCCCTAGTTTGTATATTATAGGTAGGGCTGCAAGCGAACCAAACGTTCGACGAGCTACTCGTTGTTCAGTTCGACTAAAGCTCGTTTGTGATCGTTTAATTAAATAAACAAACAAACTTGAACAATAATTTAAATACTCGATTCTTAAATAAACAAACTTGAACACTAATGTGTTCGGCTCATTTATGTTCGCGAACAACATCATTTGAAGTTAGTGAACAAGCTCGACATTAAGCTTGATAAGAAGCTCGGTTCGTGTTCGATTTTGAACTCGTGAATAAGCTCGATACAAATAATTAATATTTGACTATAGACTTAATGAATATAAATAATCATTGCCTTTGTTACATAGACAATTGCTTTTATTATAAATGTGTTTGTTCATAAATATGTTCATGAACGCGTTCATTTGATAATTAGAAAAAAATTGTTAAATATGTTCGTGAACAAGCTCGATAAACATTAAACGAACGAACATGAACTGAACATGAGCCGAACATGAACACTCATTAATTTAAATGAACCAAACATGAACACAAACAATAAAGCTCGAACAAACATGAACCAAACTTGAACAAGTTGATATTAAATGAACACAAACATGAAGACTCACATACTCGGCTCGGCTCGGTTTGTTTGCAGCCCTAATTATAGGATACATTAAAATTTTAGTCTATTTGAATATACAAGTGTGTTTGAGACAACTGTAGCTTTTATAAAGATAATTATAAAATTGTTTTGAAGAAAATAAATTTTTTAAAAAGCAACTTTCTTGCATAATATTTTTTTAAATTACGAAACATTAGGAGCCAAATAAAAATTATAGTGTAATTTGAAAAACAAATTAGAAGAAAGTTGTCCCATATAAAACTTAGATTTATTTTTTACAATTAAAACAAATTAAATGCTTACTATTTAAAAAGCTTGATAATATATATATATATATATATATATATATATATATATATATATATATATATATATATATATATATATATATATATATATATATATATATATATATATATATATATATATATATATATATATTGATCTGGCACAAATTTGAAGGATAAATTAAGTTGGAAACTTTCAAATTTAAATTTGGAAACATAGGAACTCCGATTTCATCAAGCTTATAGTCGAGCTGAACTTCTCGAAAATACAAACCCAACGACACCAAATTTAAATTAATCCAAGCCCAAATTGGACCAAATCAAAGACCCGAAGCACCTTTGGAAGGTTCAAACCATAAATTGGATAACCAAATGGTTTCCAAATATAGCATTCTTATAGTCGAATCGAGCGGCTCGACAAGAAGAATCCAACGAGCCCAGGATAATCAAATTCTGATATCATTAAGACATTTAAATGACCAATAAATGGTCCATGATCAAGGAGATCAGTATCGGCAGTCCATTCAAACCACTTCCAACTTACACTTGACCTCTTTTTTATTTATTGGTCATGCCACTCTCAGAAAATTATAAATAGACATTACATTCTTCATTGAGAGGGGAGGATGAGAGAAGGATGATCATAGAAGGAGACAAGGAATGAGGGAGGAAGAAAAAGAAGAGAAGAAATAGAGAGAAACTAGAGCTTTTTTGCCACCAGACTCCTTGACCACCCGTTGGATCACTGACTTTCGTGGTACTATCACCGAACTTCTACCTCGGCCACCGACTAGCGCCAGACTTCTGTCCAGCCACCAACTAACGTACGATTTCCTCCCAACTTACAATCATTATTTAACTTACACCTAGCCACCATCTAAAGTTGAACTTCTGTTTGACCACTAACTAACACCGGATTTACACCCGACCACCAACTGGCACCAGGTTTCGACCTAGCCACCGACTACGATCCTTCCTATCTCTGTTGATAGACAATAGTATTTCTAACCACTATCGCCCAAGTACGATCCTTCCGACCTTTGTCGCAGGACTATGATCTTTCTTACTACTATAGCCCATCGACTACGGTCCTTCCGACCTCCGTTGCTAGGCTATGTTCTTTCCGACCTCTGTTGCCCGTCGACTACGGTCCTTCCTACCTTCATCGTTAGACAACGGTCTTTTCTACCTCCGTCACCGGTCGACTATGGTCCTTCCCACAACCGTCACCTAACTACGGTCTTTTAAACCTTCGTCACCCGCTTACTACGTTCCTTCTGACCTTCATCACCAGACAACGATCTTTATGACTTCTGTCACCCGTGCGACTATGGTCCTTCCAACTACTATCACCAGAATACGGTCTTTTCGACCTACGTCGCCAGCCGACTATGGTCCTATCTACCGAATGAACATATCAATTCTAATTCTTCCTATTTCCACCATGTAATGTACTCTATAGGATGTATATTTGCTAAATCAAATCAAGACCTTCCCCCCAAAGAAGGACATCATTTGTAATTGATTGAAAATTCTAGTGGATTCATTCAAATTGGGTCAAGCCCCGTGATCTTTACCCCTTTTCAGGAGTTTTTCACATAAAAAATTCTGGTGCCTATTATGAACGCTGCACCATCTCTTTTATTTCTCAAACACCGCAAATATTTCAAGACGCAACAATAATTATGTTAAATCATTATCAACTTCATAAAAAATTAAAGCAATATATACACTTTACAAACAAATTTAAATATAATAATGTTCTAAAAGAGATAAATTCCCTCAATTATTGTCCTTCGACTCCTTTTGCAAATGTTAATTTCATGAATTTTAAAATATTTTAATATTACTGCAAAACTATATTGCACCGATACTCCTATTTATGAAGGCGTGCTGTATCCGATACACCGATACACGGATACGCCTCCGATACTCCGCCGATACGTGTCGGATACGCCAAAGCCGTATCCAATTAAAATACTATTTAATTTCAAAAGGACACGCGTATCCGATAAGCGTGTCCGTTGAAAAACAAAAATAAATCCAAAAAAAAGCGTTGTATTTACTTCCGCGGCTGCGAGCAAGGTTCTCTCATTTCCGAGATGGATTTGAGTCTCTTGATGATATGAGAATATTAGAAATTACTAATCTTTCACTTGATGAGCCTGAATTAGAAGCTATGATATGTATTGAAGATGATATAGAAGTTCAAAGACAAACCACTAAAGAAGCTAATCATATCATTCCTTCTATTGAATAGTTGAAACATCATGTGCTAGACAATTTATGTTTATGCTTTTGTTGTTGTACTAGACATTTAATACTTATATTTTAATATGATAAAGTAAAGGCTACAAATGATGTTGTCATTTTTTTTGTAATTTCAAATATTATGCTTTGATTGCTTTATTAATTTTTATGTATGATTTATAAACTATAATGCCGTGTCCGCGGCGTACCCGTATCCTATTTTTTTAAGAATTGACGTGTCCCGTATCCGTATTGTGTCGTATCCGTGTCGCCGTATCCGTATCGGTGCAACATAGCTGCAAAACCAATTTATTACAAAAGCAAGCGTAGAATATCTATCTATCTACCTGCCTTCGCTCTTGCGAGCCCACATAAAGCACGCCCACGTCTGCATTTTCTCTCCCGACCACATACAGAAAAAAAAACAAAAAAAAAAAAAAAAAAACAAGAATTCCGTAATTCCGGCGGTGCATCTGACGCAGCATCAGCTCTGCATTATTGCTTTGCGTTATATGTCAATAGGGCCGCATGAAAAGCAGCTAAAGTTCAGCCAACTTGCGAGGACCACATTTAAATATTTTAACAAGGTCACATTCATTAATCATATTCATATGCTTGCAATAAATATTACCTATACAGTTTAGGGTTTAGCCGAGAACAAAATTTTTGGCTTATCATATCATTTGAACGGATCTTAACATCAGATGGACGATCAGCAATCATTCCTTACGGCTAAGAATTTCTCAGCCTTTATTGCGTGCAGATTTTAACAGCCCAAATGCTCTGGAAGTCACAATCGCAGAACTGTTGGAGAGCAATTACTCAACAACCACTTGCATCAATCATTAATTTTTAGTACCTTTTGTTTATAAATTGAATTAAATCATCATATAATCATGTGCATTATAAAAATATTATTTATAAATTTATAAGAAAATTTTACTCTCTCTCATTTAAAATCCTAATTCAATTGCCAATATTAATTATACATAATTTATGAAATTTAAGAATTACTTGATGCTAAGAGACTTTCATCATGATAATCAATTCATCATAACTATATAACCACATCACTCATTCAATCTTATGCTTCGTTTGGGACAGCTTTCTTACTGCTTTGCTTTGAAAAACGCAACCACAATTTTTACTTTGCCACTCCTCTGCTTTCACGATTTTTTTGTACTAGAAAGCTGGTTTCTGTAGCAGCTTTCAAATGTTACTTTTTTCACTGTAATTTTATAATCACATTTCTTAAAAATTATAGACCATTAATCTTGAAATTATTAATACAAATATCTAAATTCCACTTCATAATCATACAAGATGATTGACACATATAAGTTTTATTTGTTCACATTATCAATTCTCAATTCCCAACAATCTTCCTCCCCCATTTGTTCAATTATAATTTACACTTAAATCTAGCAAATTACAGGTAACTGTGAAACTGCTTGGTAAGGTTCAGTTCATGCAAGGGCTGGCCAAAGACATCATAAAACACCATCTTCGCACTTGTTTCAGTAATTTGCATAGACATGAAACCCTGACCATCATAGAAGAACTGCAAATTGTCATCATTTGGAATATAAGTTCCCCTCCATGCCTTCGAGCCGCCGCCGCTCGTTAAGTAATGAAGTGAGCTGCAAATTCGACGAAAAAAATCATGTGAGGATGTTCTGATGCTTTTTGTATCAGGATGATGCACTTAGGCTTTGTTTGGAACAGTTTTCTTACTGCTTCTTAAAGCAGCTTTTTAGTACAAAAATTAAAAAAATTTCTGCTAAAAGTCTGCTTTAAGAAGCAGTAAAAAAACTATCCCAAAGGAAGCCTTAGGCTTTGTTTCGAATAGTTTTCTTACTGCTTTCTAAAACAGCTTTTAAATATAAAAAACTAAAAAACTATTTTATAAAATAAAAAAAAAAACTGTTCCCAAATAAGACTTTAATGCAAGGCTTGGATTGTTTACCTATCTCTGCTGCTAATGTGCTCCAGGCAATGGTCATGCCCGTTAATGTAAAGATCAACTCCATTTTCCTGTAATTATTTGATAAAGATTCATCATAATTAGGTAGAGAAAATTTTAATTTAATAAAGATTCCTCATAATTACTGACTCTTATTTATGTGATGAAGTATATCTA
Source organism: Dendrobium nobile (assembly GCA_022539455.1). Classification (NCBI taxonomy): domain Eukaryota; kingdom Viridiplantae; phylum Streptophyta; class Magnoliopsida; order Asparagales; family Orchidaceae; genus Dendrobium; species Dendrobium nobile. The sequence continues at coordinate 32,275,337 of CM039731.1, forward strand.
TTTAATTAGGAAGAAAATTAAATAAGAATATTCCATTTCATTTTTTTTTTATTTGAATGGCTTAAAAAAATTGACACATGTTAATCTTTTAATGATATTTTTATAATGTTGATAAACATTTTAATATTTTAAAATTTTATCATATATTTCATAATAAATATCTTTATTATTTTTGAATTTATATGTAAATGGAAAGAGGAAAATATGATTGATCATGATTCATGAAGAAATTATTATGTGCAGATGCCGAACGTCATTCGGAGGCCAACCAAAATGCGTCATATCGCCCTTTGCTCAGTATCGCAGCTCGGTACTGCTCGATATCCTGGTTCGGTACTGCTGACGTGGCACATTCTGGTTGGCCTCCGGACAACATTTTGTGCCCGATCTCCACACATAATAATTTCTCTGATTCATGATAGCATTCCAAAGCCGTCGGATTTATCTCTAGATGAGTGTACGTCAATCTCAAAGTGAGACTTCGTTAGGAGCAGTTTTCTTACCACTTTTGAAAGCAGCTTTTCAGTACAATAATTTTTAGTTCAAGATATATTTTTACATGAAAGCCGCTTTAAAAAGCAGTAAGAAAGCTGTCTCTAATGAACCCAAAATCCGATAACTTTAGGACCCATCCTGATCAAAATCTAGATAGGAAATTCAAATTTTTAAAAAAAATTACAAATCAAAATCAAATAATTTCATATCATTTACACATAATAAAATAATTAATCACCTTAAGAATTGGGAGGAGATTCTCCAGCAGCTCTTCTGTATCACCATGCTCGCTCACACTTCTGATTGTATGATGACCAACCACAAACTTCCAAGCCGCTCTCGATTCTTTCAATGCTTCATCCAAATCCTTCATTTTCATACAGACAAATTTTGTATTTTGCAAAATTTATTATCTAATAATGATGCACTAATTAAATCATTTTTTGATACAGACCTTCAGAAGATTATCAATATATTCTTCCCGAGGAGATACTTCTCTCCAGTCATAACGATGATTCTCCGGTTCAGTCCAATACTTCACAACAAAGGGCGTCGTATCCACAAAGAAGAAATCAGCAATTTCTAAATTAAAAAAAAATTTTAAAGTTAAACAATCTTAAACCGTGATTAATTATCAACTAATCATAATTATAAACAAAATAATCCAATAAGCAGCTTACCAGCATCAAGAACAAAAGATCTCAAGCAGAGCCATCTGCTATCAATGTTCTGAAGAACAGGGCTTAGCTGCGCCAGAACATCTCCTCTGTAGTCATGATTCCCCAGAACTATTAATTAACAGAAATGGAATTAATTAACCATTTTTTAATACAGAATAGAATCGGATTAATCAATTATTATTACCTGAAAACCATTGCGTCTGTAAACTCTTTGCCGTGAAGATATTGGTGAAGGATTCCTCAAACGCCTTATCGTCAACTCCCGTTAATCCATTCTCGTAGAAATTATCTCCCGTAGATATCACAAAATCGATGTCGAGATCCTCACCAATCTCTCCCATCTGCACATTTTGTAAGATTTCTTTCGGAATAAAGATCAATGGATCAAATAAAATGAGAAAAAGTTAACGAATTGCCTTTTCTGCGACTTGAGACTGGTTGAATTGGCCTTTTCTTCCCCAGTCTCCGACGACGAGAAGGCTAAGAGAGCCGTCGTCCTTCGCCGGATGAAGAATTTTCTGAAGCTCTGAAGAAGATGAAGAGAAGAGGAATGTTAAGAGGAGGAGGAGGAGAGAAGCAGTCCGAGAAGTCGGAGCCATGGCTTTCTCTACCTCCACGCCTCTGGCTGATCAAAGCAACCGGTTTTTTCTTTGCTATTTTTATATCGTCGGTGGTTTCTTCAGAGATGGAGAAATAGATGCGTTTGTGTTAAGGAAGACCATGAAAAAAAAATATAAATGAATATATTTATTTATCAAATTATTATTTTTAGATAGGATTGATAAAATTTTAAGAAGAAATAATTAAAAATTAGTAATAAAAGTATTATCTTTAAATTTGTGCTTTAATTAGTAAAATATATATTATATTAATTTTAACATAATTTTAAATATAATAAAAATAGATATCAATGATATATAAGTCGCCTAGAAGCTTGGAGATTGGGCAAAACACGCATCAAAGAAATTTTGACAAATTGCCTCTTCTCTTATAAGAAACACCTCATCAAAGTAAAGGTGTGGATGAGCTTTTGACTTGTTAATTTAGTAAACTAAAGATGAGGTTAAGGTTATTCACAAATTTTATATAAATTAAAATTTAAATAATATTATAATTTATGTATATTGACAAGTCATGGAAAACTATCTTTCATCGGGCGTGAATTTCAATGCATATTCAAATTAAAAATATTTAAAATTAATCTTAAGATCATTCAAACACCGATTTCAGCAAACTAGAGTCGAACTACACGTCTAGATTAGACTAACTTGGCTATCAAAAATTGTATAATCCGACTTTGAATGATTCTAAATCAATCACTTAAAATATATTTAGAAATTTAGGATATTAATTAGATGACCAAATGATTTTTAAATTTTGAATGCTTATAACGAAATTGAGCATGTATGCACGACAAATTCAATGAAACCAAAATCTTTTAATTTCGAAAAATTTAATATATTGAAATGCTGAACGAATGCTTTAAAATTAAAAGAAGCAATATATGTCGTCTAATAGAATGTTCCAGATTTTATTCATATTTATGAGATATGCAACCCAAAAAAATAATAAATTTGCCTCTGCTTGCTATTGAAAATGAAGAACTTGGGGCTTCGAACCCTTGGCTATAGATTCAAGTCGAAGGATCGAACAATCATGAAACTCTTCTCGAACACCAATAACTTGCCATCATCAAACTATCGCTAAAGCATCGTCGGGCGGTCGCCATCAGAATGCTATTAGATCGCCGCTATGAAAACACCGCTACAACCTCCATCAAAAATCGAAAAAAATGCTTGTCCAACATTATTAGACTAATTTTGCCAAACTATAGTACTTTAACTGCCAACAATCATTCCCCCCGCTGCCCTACAGTCCTCCAACCACTAACTATTATAGCTCAACTAAGATCCTCCTTCTATCACCGTTGCTCGACTATGATTCTCCAATCATATAAAAATATTGTGTAATTCTAAGATAATAAACTCGCCAATTTTACTATTTCTAATATTTTGCAAAACAACATATATGTTGCTGAATTAAAAAAAAAAAGTACTTAGCTTATAAAATATAACTGAATTTATTTCAATATGAAAAATAAATAAATTTTTTGGGCGGCCCTATTGAAGATGATAAGTTGATAAGCTTGCATCTTCTACATCTCGCACTATCTCCCTTTTACACTCTTCCTCTCTTTATTTATTATTCTAAAGCCACCCAATTTCTCCAATCATGCTAGCGAAATTTCGCATTCAAATTACTTTAATCAATAAGAGTGTTTGGGACGGCCGCGCTTTTATGTTATAACTTTGAATAAAGCAATTTTTTCAAAGCGGTTTCAAAGCAGCTTTTTAATATAATTTTTTCTTAATTAATGAAAAAAAAATTCTCAGATTTAAAATGCAAAATAATATAAAGTTGTCCCAAATGAAATATAAATTATTTAGCAAAATTAAATATTTAATTATGGTCAAATTTAAAGTTTAAACTGCCGGTCGAAATATTTGAATTTCCACTTGATTCCGTTTAAATTTTCTTTAAATATTTATCCTTTTAATTTTCAATTAATTTTAACGACCAAAATTTAAATTAAAGCAGATTTTCCGTGGAAAATAAAAGTAAAATTTAAATTAAGATGCTCGGCCGCGTCGGTTGAGGATTTCAGCAGCGAATATTCGATGAATATGCGGGGAATTAGCTGCCGTGAATCTCGAATATTCCATCCACGGCTGTATGCTTTAACCTGGAATAAAGCCGTTTTATCAACTTAGGGCCCGTTTGATTGGCTGCACTTTTTTATTAAAAAGAAGAATTTCGACCTCTTGTGAGAAATAATTTTTTTATTTATTTAGGATCATATATATGAGACTCGAATTCAAGACAATTTAATTAATAATAAAAGTTCTCAACCAACAGATCAAGATGTGTTGCATATAAAAAATAAATTTTAAAAAATATTATAAGTATGATCATTTTTTCGTCAGTTAAATATCTATCATAAATGTTTGAAAAGCAATAAGAAATTACTCAAACAAAAATATAATTATGACTTGAAAAACAAATAAAAAATACTTCCCAATATCTTCATCCAAAAACACGAGCCTGCCGACAGGGAAGCGAGCCTCAACCACATCATTGCTCGGCAAAATCAACGGACAACAGAAAATATAAATCAGAGCTCCATTAAACCAGCACAATGCTCCAGCCAAAAACTAGCATAGAAAGACAAAACAAAGGGTCCACTGTCACAGCCCAAAAGAATCATCCAATCCAGCCAAATAAACAATATCAAGCACGAGCAAAGCATGAATGCAACCAACAAGTGAACCAGAAAGGCAACCATCAGCACCTTCCCACAAAAATTACCGACCATATTTGCCCCACCCACGAGAGGCGACAGAAATAACCGGTTGGTCATGCTGCAATGCAAAGTCATTCCCAGGATCTTCATCCCCAGAAGACTCCAAAGAGAATTCGGACGAACAATGAAGCCAATTGAGATGCACTCTCACATCCATCCCATAATTGTCTCCCACATGGTACATGAAAGCTTAAGGGTCAATTAAATTAACTAGCACACCAACAAAGAAGTTAGGCACTATATAAGCATGCATTACAGGGGAAGAGACAGAGGGGGAAATACTCTTAGAGATCGAAACTGAGGAGCTAGGAACAACTGCACTAGCAGAACCCTCACTCACCACACCCGAAGATGTAACCGAGCAAAAGCCACCCAAAATTGCTGGGGCAGGAACAGACCCATCCGAGCAATCCACTATCACAGGAGGCATTGACTTACCAGACAAGAAGCACGAGGAAAACACAACACCCACCTCCGACAACACGGGACTAGAATTTATAGGACAACCTAAATGACCACCAACACTATTACAAGCGTAAGGGATCTGAATAGAAGGTAAGACCCCAACAACAACATCATCACAAACCTTCACAGAGGATTTGTCAGCACCAACCTCAACAACATAATTCAAAACGTTCAACGAATTAACAGGCAAATGGGCAGGAGACATAGGATTTAGAGAACCCAAGTCAATAACAGTTGGAACAAAAGGTAATGCATCAGGGGACAAAACAGCAGCAACATCGACAAGATTACCACCATCACAACCCGGAAGTTACACAGCATTCTCCGTCACGAAAGGGATAAGAACCACATTCTCAACAGATTGGGGGACTAAATTAGAGGTCGGGTTAAGAGCATCTTTAGATCCTGCATTAATCACATTCATCCCAGCCATCGCACACGGAGCAGCCAAATGTTTAGGCACATTTTTTAGATAAGGATGTAAAATACGGCAATCATCCTTCAAATGACCTAACGAATTACAGTGCAAAAAAAAATTGGGGATATCATAAAAAATAACAGTTTGAAAATATCCAGTATTAATTGAACCTACCCAAATCTTATCAGGGTAATGTTTGGTGACATCTAATTCAACGAGAATGCGAGCCACCGAAGGACGGGAACCTGAAGCAGTGGTTGTGTCCGATTTTAGCGTTTGACCAAAGAGAGAACCCAACCCAAAGAGGATCCTAGGAGAGAAGGGATGGGGTCTAAAATAGGGAAACAAAACCCAGATAGAAACAATCGGGGAATCAACCTCAACATCCAAATTAGGAGACCATTTCACCACCTTCATATAACAATTATTCACGAAATAAGATCAATGAGAGAAAATTCGGCAGTAATCAAAGTCGTTCTCGAGCTTAATCAAAATGTTCCTAGGGTTAAGAACCGTGACCGAACAATCTTCTATAAGTTTTAGATTAAAGAAAAATTTGCGAATGGCATCGATTGAAGGCCGCTTTCCAGGAAACCGACCAACCAAAGAAAATTCGAAATCAACAATGTTGTACACCCCGGTGAGAAGAAATACGCAAATTAGAAAAAGAAACCGAAGACGAAGAAGCCCGAGATAATGCCTCCTTAAACAAAAGAGCAGGAGAAGCTCCATTCAGAAAACCTGAATCGTGAAGCCGAGCATTCTCCATAAAGATGAAAAAAAGAAAACCAAAGCACGGAAAGAACAAGGGAAACTAGAGAGGAGAAGCTTCCCTGAGGCAGAACCATCTTTGCAGCAAAAGGCGGAGAAGGGTAAAAATCCTAACAGAGCGAGCATCCTAAAAATAATTTGGTGAAGTTACTTTTATATCAATATTTCAAATGTTTTATGCTCTTGATTAGGGTTCATTTAGAAGGATAGAATTGTTTGTTCTTATGCAATTATTATCATAAATATAAATTTTAAATCAAAATTTTTTTGCATATAATAAATATTTTTTGAGACAGATTAAGAAACGATTACTTACATGAAAAGATTTGGTAGCTCTAGTGACAGATAAGATTAAATAGTCACCTTTGATGATTTGATCACATAAAATGTTGGCCTTCTTACGACCAAATTGCAGAGTAGATGTCTTAGATCCGCCCTATGTTAAAAAAGGTAGAGGTATTTCTAAAAAAATAATAGTTAGTAAGTTTTAAAAATGACATTTTTTATAATATTTAAATGAGAACTTGATTTTTTAATTGAACACAATGAAAAAAAAAAGTTTCTTGTAGCCGACCTCAAGTAGTTGGATAAAAACTTGTTGTTGTTGTTGTTGTATACTCTATAAATTTGATTATAAAACACCAAGACTGATAATAATAACAAAGTAATTTAAAATTAATATAAATTTTAATTATAAAATAATATAAAAATGATTGAAATTCCTGTAATTTAGCCTAAATTATAATGATTGACGTTCACATCAAATCACAAATTGTAATTAAAGTTTTATTTGTAACAACTTTTTATTGCTTTTTAAAACACTTTTTAGTATAATTTTTTTTTTGAATTAGAAATTTTTATACTAAAAAATTACTTTACAAAATAATAAAAAAATTATTCCAAATAAAAAGACTTCACTATTCTTCACAAATTTTCTATGAACAAGTGAGAGATCGAATAGAAGTTTGGGATCAAAATAATTCTCATCCAAGTGAGCAATCTTTCGGCACAACTTTTCTCCAAAGAAGAATTCAGTTAGTGGATCTCTTTGGTTTTCTTCCAAACAGTTAGAATATATTCAATAAGTGCATTAAAAGTTAAACTTTGAATTTTATAAATAAAAAAATGCAAAATAGGATCTCTTGATTTGACTAAGGCTTCGCTTGGAATGACTTTTTTACTGTTTTTTAAAGTAGCTTTCTAGTAATTTTTTTTATGTACTAAAAAGCTACTTTAAGAAATAGTAAGAAAGCCGTCCAAACGAATCCTAAGATTGATGAATAGATTACAATTATCAAAGCAACTTTATGGATACTTGCAAGAGTTAAAATAGGCTTTAATAGAGATCTAAAAGGTTTATGGAGACTCAGAAGAATTTGTGGAGGCCTAATAAATTATTTGAATGCAGCTCTATTTTTTTTTTTTTTTGCAAAGCAACAATAAAATTGTGAATGCTTGTTGAGTTTGCAAACACCCATAAACCTAAAAAAAAAATTCATATTTATATTTTTAATAATTTATGTTTGTGTTATTAACTTTATTATTTCATTAAGGACGTTAAAGGTGAGCTTCATGCTGAGAAATAGACGAATTAACTTTCCTCATAATCCATTGAGGCTTAGGGTGGTTGGTGGGAGAGTACGGTTGGGAACCCCTCATCACTGGTTCGAATCCCATCTACAACAGCCTCGCCTATTCAGTGGGGCAATGCAAGTGTGGGCCTGATGTCGGTGGGTGGCCTCGTTAGGTTCGGCCGAGGGATTAGTTACACAACCAAGTGCTCCCTTTGGAGTGTCAGTGGGTAGATACCCCGTTCAAAAAAAAAAAAAAAAAAAGACAACTTTCGTCATAGCTTTTCAGACTACTATTTATCTCTTAGATTTCATTTTGGGCGACTTTCTTATTGCTTCTTAAAACAGCTTTTTAGTACAAAAATTTTAATTTTTGTATTGAAAATCTATTTTAAGAATCAGTAAGAAAGTTATTCTATGGCTTCATTTGAGTTTATTCTTCATCCTCTTTCTCATTCAGATTTATGATAAAAAAGAAAAAAAAACCCTTGTGTGAATTAAGCCTCCAATATTCAAACAATGCTTAATTTTATATATAATAATAGGGGTGTCAATTTCGGGTCACGGGTCGGGTTCGGGTCGAACCCGAAATGACCCGAGTTCAAACGGGTCAACCCTAACCCGACCCGGGTAGACAAACGGGTCGAAAAACCGAACCCGGACCCGACCCGGCGGGTTGCCGGGTTGACACGACCCGACCCGGTTTGGGTGGCCGGCGCCGGAACCGCGGCGGCCGACGGCGGCGGACGCGAGCGCGACAGCGCGGGCGCGGTCCGGGCGCGGTCGGGCGCGGGCAGTCGCGGGCACGCGGGCGTGCTGGGGGGCGCGCGGCGGGCGCGGGCACGCGGGCACGCGGGCGGCGCTGCAGGCGCGGGCAGTCTCGCGCGGCGGACAGCGCGGGCGAGCGCGCGGCGGGCAGCGCGGGCAGGCGCGCGGCGGGCAGCGCGGGCAGGCGCGCGGCGGGCAGCGCGGGCGGGCAGCGGGCAGAGGCGGGATTTGAATTTTTTCGAATTAAACGGTTGGCGGGTTGACCCGGCAACCCGCCGGGTCAACCCGAACCCGACCCGTTTTTTGAAACGGGTCGATTTCTGGAACCCGAACCCGACCCGTTTTGAAATCGGGTCGGGTTCAACCCGGATTTTCCGGGTCGGGTCCGGGTCGGATTTTCGTGTCGTGTCAAATATTGACACCCCTATATAATAATATCATATCAAAAGACAATCAACACAATAAAAGGAAGAAGAAACATTACGAGAAATCTCTTCATTTCACATGATCTTCAACTATATTTTCCAAGATAATCGTGGTCCGTCTCTAAATGAGAAAATGATTACGGTTGGTTTTCTTTTTCGGTAGGTTTCTCTTTTGTTCCATATTTTAAACATGTTAATATGCATAAATTTTAGAGAGAAGAGGTTGAACGTATTAATGATACATGAAAATTCAGCACACAAACAAACATAACTTTTCTCCTCAGGAAAAAAATAAGATCCGCATAATTTTTCCAAATGTAAATTGAAAAGACAAGATGGGTGAATATGTGTAATAAAGCTCCGATTCGAAAAATGAGAACTCAAGCTGACCAATTTAATAAATGGGTTGGGTCGAGCGTTAGGATCGAACCGCCAACTGGAGTTCAACCTAAAATTGACCGGTTTAATGTTCTTGTTTCTTTCTTTAATATTTTACTATAATCTTCTTATTTTTATCATAAAATTTATGATTAATTAATTTAAAAAATATATTTTTTAATATAAATCGGCCATCTAATCAATTTCAAGTTGCTAGCGAGTCGAATAATTATTAGGTCAGGTGTCCTGACGTAGCTCTACGTTCAGACGTCAATAACATGTCTCCACGTGCTCTTACTCTTTACCGTGCGGCCCGACAACTCGACCCGGACCGGAACCCGATATTGCTATGTTTGCGTATTGCTAGGTATTGCTCGATATTGCTAGGTATTGTTCGGTATTGCTAGGTATTGCTTGCCAAGAATGAGAAATACCGCTCTGTCAAGACCAATTCCAAGCAATACCGAGTAATACCTAGCAAAACCGAGGTATTGCTCGGTATTGGTCTTCACAGAATGATATGTCTCGTTATTGCCGAGTAATATTTGCCAAGCAATATCGAACAATACCTAGGAATACCCCGGTCTGCACAAATCAGCCAATACAAAGCAATCCCGTGACCGGTCCGGGTCGGGTCGACCGTACAGACATAAAAAATGAAGAGTTTCGTATTTCCAGATGTGCATCTGACTCAGCATCAGATGCGCTGCATTATTGCGTCGAATACAGCCATACGGAAAGAAGGTGGAGCCCGACTTTCGGGCCCACATTTAAATACTTCAACATGGTCACATTAATTAGCCATATGATAGCATCCCTAAATATTAATAGGAAAGACGATTCATCTTATCATTTGTACGAATCTTAACGAGATGGGTGATCACGATTCATTCCTTACGGCTGCGAATTTATCGAATTTCAGCAGTTTAGCGGGAAAAAGTTCCCACTAATAATAGTTAAATAAAGGTACGATCTTGTGGCTGTGTATGACTGCACTCAAATTATTTTTATGACTTTTTTAGAAAGGAAGTTAGGCTGCTTCCCTTACAGAGAGTCACGGAATTATTGGAGATTAACTGTTTGTTTAGTACGACTTTAGTATTTTATTAAATTAGCCATGAAATTAATACATAGAAAATAATTTTATTATTATGATTGCATAAACTAATTTTTATTAAAAAAAATTTTAAAAAATTAAAAAGAAGTAAGAAAGAAATAGCAAATGAAAATGTGATTGTTATTTGAAAAATGAAGTAGCCAAAAAGCTGCTCCAAACAGATCCTATGACTTTCAGACTTTATTTGTGGTAGCTTTCTTAAAGTTTTACCATTTTAGATTGCAAATGTAGTTACTATTTGGCCACTGCTTTCAAGAATTTTTTGCGTTAGAAAACTGCTTTCTACAGCTGCTTCAAAAGTTTAATTTCTTCGCAACAGTTTTATAATCATCTTTATAAAAAGTTGCTATTGTCCCAAACAAATCCTAATTATTCAACAAGTACTTATATCGATCGTTAAATTTAATTAGGTCTTGTTTGAGGAAGCTTTCTTATTGCTTTGTTTTGTAGAACACAATCATAATTTCTATTTGACTACTACTTTTTTTCGCTAATTAAAAAAAATTTATGTACTAGGAAGTTGCTTTCTACTATAACCTTCATAGAAGTTACTTTACTCACAACAACTTTATAATCATCTTTGTAAAAAAAAAAAAAGCCTTCATAAACATACCCTTAATTTATAGTGCCCTTTTGCACAAAAAGAAAAAAAAAGAAGATTAAATTTCTCATGCTAGAGTTTATTACAAGAGCTTATGCAGCTCAACTCAAAATTGATTTATAGGTTGATTCCACATTCCACAATTTTTATGTGTTGCAGGCTTAGAAATATGAACCGTATAAAACCTGACATCTTGTATTTACCAGATTACCATTTTATTTTCTATTTAAACCGACTTGTACAGGAATAGGTTAATGTAACAATACAATTCTCCTTTTCTTTCCTCTGTTTCATTCGCTCTGTTCCCGTCTCTCCAGAGGCCTTCGCCTCTGTCTTCATGGTATCAAGAGCCACTCATGGCTGATCAAGAATCAACCACTTCTCTCCCTCCCTCCTCTTCCCTTCACTCCGGCAACCAATCCGACGATCTCGTCATCCCCGCACCGCTCAAATTCCTTATTTCAAATATCAAGAATCTCATCTCCAACACTCTCACATCCGACAACTACGCAATATGGCGGATTCAAGTTCTCCAACAATTCACCGCCAACGGCTACGCCGGTCATCTCACCGGCACTTCTACCTCCCCCACCGATCCCACCACTCCAGCATCGCTCCGGTGGCAACTTGTGGATAACAACTTACTTTCCGCTCTCTTCTCCACCATATCACCCTCCATATTATCATATGTCATCACGGCCAAGACCGCCCAAGAAGTGTGGCAAGTTCTTGAACGTCGCCTTCAACCGACCTGTCACTCCCGCGTAATACAGCTCAAGAATGAACTCCACCACGTTCAAATGAAAAACCTCACGATGCAACAATACCTCAGCCACATCAAAAGCATCGTCGACAACATCGCGGCATCCAGCTCCACTGTAGACCCGGAAGACATCATTATTCATATTCTCAACGGCCTTCCCACAACATACAATTCCTTTAAAGCTGCGATACGTACCTACCCCCTACCCCTTGATTAGATAATCTTTACTCCCTATTGTGTAGCGAAGAAATATATGTTTCTCAAGAACAAGCAAAAGATTCTTTACTGGGCACCGGCAACACCGCTCTCTACACCTCCTCATATAACTCCCAAAGAGGCAAACAATCAAAGAAATACTTCAAGAACAAATTCCCTCAGCAAAGTCAACAACTGCCACAGCCCCCTCCGGCTCAGCAGACTCCGACGTCCTCCACAAGAATCATATGCCAAATCTGTGGGAAAGCAGGGCACATTGCCATTAACTGTTGGCATAGATGCAACTTCAAATATGCCCCAACATCTGCAAAATCGCAGCAAGCCCTCAGCGCACAAGCTTCTTCCGCCAACTCCGCTGACTGGATTCTTGATACGGGCGCATCAGCTCATCTCACGCCAGACATTCACAACGTTCAATATCCGAACTCCTATTCCGGCCACGACAGTGTTTCAATCGCAAACGGATCGACGGTACCTATCCACAATTCTGGCCAAGGTCTTCTCCCCCTTCCCGACACACCCCGTAAGCTTCAATTACGTAATATCCTACATGTTCCATCTCTAGCCCATAATCTACTTTCTGTTTCAAAATTAACTGCCGACAACTCTATCTCCATACGATTTGACGCAAATGGCTTTGTTATCAAGGACAAACAGGATCGACGACCACTTCTACGTGGTCAACTTCGTGACGGTCTTTACAGAATTCAAAATCAGCAAGAACCATCTCCGACTGCTCTCCATGCCAACGTCCATCCCACACAACTATGGCACGGTCGGCTCGGCCATCCTCACCAGCATATTCTCTCAATACTATCTCATACTATACCTGATATCAAGAATGTTTCATTTAGTTTTCCTTGCATATCTTGTAGTGTGGCCAAAAGCCACAAACTTCATTTTAATAGAACTTCTTCTTTTACTAACTGTCCATTTGAGCTTATACACACTGACGTGTGGGGTCCCGCCCCGATGCCATCCACGGACGGTTTCCGCTACTACGTGTTGTTCACCGATGATTTTACACGTTTTACCTGAATCTACTTAATGAACACCAAACAAGAAACGTTCGCCAAATTTAAAATTCTCTATAAACTAATCAAAACTCAATTTCACTGCAAACCGAAATCCCTACGCTCAGATGGTGGAGGCGAATTCCTCAGCCATGAATTCACCAATTTCCTTCAAACCCACGGCATCCAACGCAAACTTAGTTGCCCGCACACACCCGAACAAAACGGCGTCGCCGAGCGAAAACACCGCCATCTACTGGATTTAACTCGCACTCTCCTCCATGCCTCCAACCTGCCACCCACGTTTTGGGCAGAAGCCCTCGCGACTGCCAATTATGTGATAAACAGGCTGCCCTCCACAACCATAAACCTAGCAATCCCCTTTCAACGTCTCTATGGCCGCCTACCAGACTACAACATGCTTCAAACATTTGGCTGCCTATGCTTCCCATGGCTCAAGCCCTACGCACCCAATAAACTCGCACCTCGGTCACACGAATGTGTCTTCCTCGGTTACTCCTCTACTCACAAAGGATACCGCTGCTATAACTTAACCAACCACAAGACTTACATCTCTCGACACGTTGTGTTCCACGAACACATCTTTTCCTACAAAATTCATCCACCTCAACAGCTCCATAACAGAACAGCCCTGCCATCACCCATTTCCCCCTATCTTCTTACACCAGCCTCTATTCCGCCTCTGACTACCCACAAAGCCAACTCACGTCCCACTACTCCATACTTCTCTCACACACCTCCCGATCTTCACGTCAACACGATTCGCTCCAATTCGCCACCCGACATCGACTATGTCTCCGCTCCGACTCCGCTCCCACCGGTTCAACTGACACAACACATGCAGACACGACTAAAATCAGGAATCTCAAAACCCAAACACATCTTATCTCTATTGAGTAATTCCTCTCTGCAGGATACACCGAGTACATACACTCAAGCAGCAAAATTACCCCAATGGCAGCAGGCTATGCAAGCCGAATACCAAGCACTGCAGCAACAACAAACGTGGATTCTTGTCCCACCTCCGACCAACAAGCACATTCTGTGATGCAAATGGACATACAAGAAGAAAACTCTACCGAACGGACAACTAGATCGGTACAAAGCTCGGTTGGTAGCCCTTGGATACGATCAACAATACAACGTCAACTATACAGAGACCTTCAGTCCTGTCGCCAAGATGACTATGATACACATCCTCCTAACTATAGCTCTCAACAAAAACTGGAAAATGACTCAGCTTGACATATCCAATGCCTTCTTGCACGGCGATCTACATGAAGAAGTATACATGCGCCAGCCACCAGGATTCATAGACCCGACGGCACCAAACTCGGTTTGCAAATTACAAAAATCTCTCTACGGCCTCAAACAAGCACCTCGGCAATGGTTTGAAAAACTAACTCAATTTCTTCAAAGCCAGGGATTCAGGTTTAGTCGTTCCGACCCATCACTTCTTATTTTAAACACAAACAACGCTCAAATCTTTCTCCTAATTTATGTCGATGATATTTTTATAACAGGCAACAATGAACAAACCATCCGAAATCTGCTATCCGCACTACAATCCAAGTTCGCTCTTAAGCAACTCAGAGAGACCTCACTGTTCCTAGGCATTCAGATCATCAAGCAGACCTCTGGAATCTTTCTGACCCAACGCCACTACGCCGAGCGCCTTCTACAGGAAGCCGGTCTCCTGGACAGCAAACCCGCTTCAACACCCATCTCTCCAAAGTCGAAACAGCCACAAACCGATGATCAACCCTTTCATGATCCAACTCTCTACCGACGCCTAGCTGGATCAATCCAATACCTATATATAACTCATCCCGACATAGCCTTCGCCGAAAATCAAATATGCCAACACATGCATCATCCGACAGTAACCGGTCACCAGGCCATCAAACATTTGCTCCGCTATGTCAAAGGTACCATCTCATACGGTCTTCCCATTAAAGCCGACGATCTCACTCTCCGGGCATACACGGATGTGAGCTGGGCTTCCGATACAACAGATCGCAAATCTATTTCAGGATTCTGCACTTTCTTGGGTCCTACACTTGTTTCCTGGACAGTCAAGAAGCAAGTAATTGTCGCCAAATCTTCCACCGAAGCAGAATACCGAGCTCTCTCGGCGGCCACATCAGACGTCATTTGGATACGGCGACTAATCGAAGAACTTGGCATTGCACAACCGGAGCCCACAATCATCTATTGCGACAACATATCGGCCATAGCCCTAGCCAAAAATCCGGTATTTCATGCACGAACAAAACATATCGAGATCGACTATCAGTTCATCAGACAACACATACACACCGGCGGCATTCAACTCAACCATATCTCCTCTACCGACCAGATAGCAGACATCTTTACTAAATCTTTCACACCAGCTCGGTTTCACGATCTTCGTCGCAAATTAACAATTCGAGATCAGAATGGTTAATTTGAGGGGAGCTATGAACCGTATAAAACCTGACATCTTGTATTTACCAGATTACCATTTTATTTTCTATTAAAACCGACTTGTACAGGAATAGGTTAATGTAACAATACAATTCTCCTTTTCTTTCCTCTGTTTCATTCGCTCTGTTCCCGTCTCTCAAGAGGCCTTCGCCTCTGTCTTCAAGAAATTCGTAGCAATGTTAATGATATGAAAAAAATTCAACACACAAATATACAATTAAGACGACAAAAAAGACCAAAATTTTGACATGGGAAAAGATAAAAACCACAGGGTCATGCCTAGTTAAAATGATTCCACTATTGTTTGAATGGGTTACAAAAGTCAATATGTCATTCAACTCAAGAAAAAATATGAGTATAATATGTTGAAGATCTTGTCAAGTGTTATAAGGGTATTCTTGAGCTTGATTGTATGACAGATGCTGCAAATCTGATGGCAACAGTTTGAAGAATGTTTAGTAGAGGCCTGATAACAATTGGAGATCAAGTGATGTCCAACAAATAGGTGAAAGTTTGGTGACAATCAATGATCGAGAAGAAATCTGGTGACGACCAATGAATATGCGAAAGTCCGACTACGGCTGGTGATCAGGAAGAGAACCAATGGTGGTTGGCGATCAGGAAGAGAATTGGCGATGTCCGACGAATGGGAAGAAGTCCAGCGATCTGTAGCCAAGCAAGAAATTCAACGACGGCTGACAAACGGGTGGAAGTCCCACAACGATTAGCAATCAAGAAGAAATCTGGTGACGACCAGTGGTCAGAAGGAGAATTTGCAGTGGTCGACATTCAGGAAGAGAATCAGTGATGGTCGGCGACAAGAGAGCTCCTAAATCTTTCCATTCTTTCCTTCTCATTTATTTTCTCTCCCCTCCTGTGAAGAATGAGGGGGAGTCTATTTATAATTTTTTAAGAGTGACATGACTAGTAAGTATTGAGAACATCAAGGACAAGTTTAGAGTGCTTCATTGGATGCCACATGTTTATTCTCTTGATCATAGAGCGTTTATCGAGCATTAAAGTGTCGTAACGATGTCAAAATTGGGTGATTATAGGCTCATTCGACTCATCTCATCGAGCTGCTTGATTTGACTATAAGCATATCATATTTAGAAGTTATTTGATCATTCAATTGACGCTCTGAAGCTTTCAAATATGCTTTGATCCCTTGATTTGAGCTCATTTGGGCTCGGATTGGTCCAAATTTGGTGTCGTGGATTCATCTATTCGAGATGCTCAATTTAACCATAAACTTGCAAAGAAAGAGTTTGGATAGTCTTGAAATTAATTTTTAGAGCCTCCAACGCATATTTACATTGAGATTCGCGATTGATGTGAATTTTTTGTGACATTTCAATGTGTATTATCATGTTTGGATATGAATTAATAATTAAATCATGTAGAAATCTGCAGTGAATCTTATCATTTTAAATTTGTGAAAATTAGAACACCTGATAGGATTAGATATGCAATTAAAAATCAATTTTACCGAGAATGAATCTTAATGCATATTAGAATTAAAAATTTTGGATTAAATCAGGCTCATCTAAAATTTGATTTTAAAACAACTTATTATCAAACTGAATGTCTCGAGGGGATAAACCCATGGACATTAAAGGTGATTTGATTCAAATTCAAATGAGACTAGATCAAACACTTGAAGCCCAATTAAAATTTTTGGGACTTTAATTGGACGGTTAAACGATCTCCAAATCTTACATACTTATACTCAAATAGAGCATCTCAACAAGAAGAATCAAATGAGCTTAAATTTACATATTTGATGTTATTAAGGAACATAAATATTGAAAGAATAGTTAATAATTGAGGGATTCAATATATATTTCAAATTTTTATTATATTTATGGAGGCATGTCACTTTAAAAAATTTATAAATAAGCCCTCACATTATATTTGAAAGGGAGTGGGCCGGGGACTTCAACTTGAGATTCAAGAGAGCTTGAATACTTGAAGAATTCTAAAGCTCTACAACGAGCACCACCATTGGACCTCTATCATTGAACCCCCACTTGAGTGCTGTTGTCAGATCACCACTCAACCAATATCATTAGATTTCCATTGTTGAAACACCACTTAATTGCTATCATTGAACCATTGCACAATTGCCACCGTCGAACCACAATATCCGATCACCTTTATCAGAATGTTGCCATAGGACCACTATCCTTAGTCCATTGACAGTAGATGCCATCACTAGACCATCACATCATACTTTTTGCACAATCACCATCACCACAACGCTGCCAAATCGGCATGGTTGAACCACAACCTCATTGCTACTATTAGACCACTATCCAATCGTTGTCATTAGACCACTGCTATTGGGCTACCATTGTCCAACCTTTGTTTTTGAATTTTTGGATTACCATTGCATAACCACTACCTTTGGATCGTTGTCGCTTAACCACCATTATTAGACTGCCATCAATCGACCACAACTATTGGACCGTCACCTCTCATCCCCTACTAACTCTGATATTTTCCACCAACAACATGTATTCGTGTAATCTCGTCTTCTTCGATTTGGGGATTAGGGAATCTCTGTAATCATCACTCACATAGTAGAAGTATTTAAGCTTGGTCGTACCCTATGATTTTTCTTATTGATGAATTTCACACATGAAAACTCTAGTATTTTGTATGACCTTTACATTTATATGTTTGTTCGAGAAATTTTCATATAAAGTTAGGATACAAAACTCGCTCACTTTAATACCACGAATTTTCTCGGAAGCAACAATACTATATATATACATATTGAAAAGGGGTTTTATTTCAAAGAAAAAAAAGGAGGATACAAGTAAGTCCAACAAAGAATCAAGCCAAAAATTACAATTCGACAACCAACAAAAAAAAACAATCAATAGAGAACGAAGCAAGAGCAAGCTGGGCTCAGTCATTGATAAGAAGCTTTCTGCAAATACCTAGAAACTAGGCAAGGATCATGCAAAGGAGGAATCAAGCAACAACCACCAAACATATCAATAAAAAATACTATATAATATATGAGAAATTTATATAAAATTCAGGGTTTTGAATAGTCTATTTTTGACTTTATAAAAATGTAAGTTAAATAAATATAAAAAACTTTATGCTTATTTATTAATGATTCAAGCCAAGTAAAACTAGGGCTTCGTTTGGGATAGCTTTCTTACTGCTTTCTAGTACTATTTTTTTTTCAAAAAATTTTAATGCTAAAAAGCTGCTTTAACAAAAGCAGTATCAAATGAATCCTATAATTTGCTCAAACCTTTTTATTATTAAATAATTTATAATTTAAAAGCAATTTTTAATAACATATAATCTTTAAAGATTTAATATTAACCGCCGCCTCCTTATATAATACACTTCTCTTATAAATAAAATGTAACCTAAACAATTATATTTTTTAAATTTATCATAACTTTAGAGAATTTAACTTTTTAATTTTCTTTTAATTTAAAACACTCTAATTAATCCTCCCTTCTTTAAGGTTTTATTTGGGATGACATTTTTTACTGCTTTCTAAAGCATCTTCTTAATACAAAATTTCTAATTCAAGAAATTTTTATACTAAAAGATAACTTTACAAAGCAATAAGAAAGCTATTCCAAACAAAGCCAAAATGAAGGTTTCAAATGGGGTTGAACTGCAATGGACCGGGATAGCTTTCTTACTGTTTTCTAATGCAATTTTTTAGTTCAAAAATTTTTAATTCAATTTTTTTGTGAGTGAAAGATCAGCATTGCAGGAGATCATTTTTTTTGTGGGACGTCTCTTCTTTTTGTCATTAAAAGAATATATTGATGAATTTTGTTAGTATTGAAAAATAAATTACTACATTTATAAATTGAATCTTAAATATTTAGGCATCTTCATAAGAACTGAAGAGTGGTCTTCAAATTTAAATCTCTATAGAGAGTGTTCAATTGCTCCAATTTGGATATCTTTATCATAACTTTCACTATAAGAAAATCAACGATTATCAAAGAAAATTCCGGCATAAGTTTTCTGTTGCTGGTTAAGTGATCCATCATTTTTTTCGCCGGCCTTCCCATCGCAAAAATTTACCTAATTACCGACTGATTTTTTTGCCGAAAAATCAACTTGAAAAAGCATCTTCTTATTTCATTTTCACGTTCTTGCCCCCAAGACCAATGGTTTCACCTAGTCCGCCCCCCTTCGTCAATCAAGATATTTCTTTTTTTTTTCTTATTTCTTTCAATTTATTTGAGATTTAAGAGGTAAAACTCGTTCTCTTTGCTCATTTTTTAGGCAATTTGACCGTCAGAACACATAATATTTCGTGATTATAGGGATTATTGTCACTGAATGATTTATAATTTTGAAGATCTAGTGATTATCGCAATATTATATTAGCTTTATTATTTGGCAACTGTCCAAAAATCTTGCTATTAAGACACTCTCTAGGCTACCTTCCATTACTATTACTAAGGCTTCGTTTGGGGCGGCTTTCTTACTACTTCTTAAAGCAACTTTCTAGTTCAAAAATTTAAAATTTTGTATTAAAAAACTGCTTTATGAAGCAGTAAGAAAGCCGTCACAAACGAAGCCTAAGATATTAGTTGAGGTTGATGTAACATGAAAATGTTCGTAGTTCCATTTAGTTTTGTTCAAAGGATTATGGCTACCATCAAATAATGTTGATTGGGAAACTTCCCATATTTTATATCCATCATTAATAAATTGGGTGTGAAAGCTCTTTATGCAGACTTGTCATCAACATTTTATGTCACAATAAAC
The DNA here is from genome assembly GCA_022539455.1 of Dendrobium nobile. Classification (NCBI taxonomy): domain Eukaryota; kingdom Viridiplantae; phylum Streptophyta; class Magnoliopsida; order Asparagales; family Orchidaceae; genus Dendrobium; species Dendrobium nobile. The sequence continues at coordinate 32,295,630 of CM039731.1, forward strand.
ATAACATTGACATATCCTGCTCAACTTTTATTAAATGTTCTTGCAAATTAGGCTTCGTTTGGGATGGCTTTTTATTGTTTGTTAAAATAATTTTTTAGTATTAAAATTTTAGCACAAAGAATAATCTTTTTGTATTAGAAAGCAGCTTTAAGAAGCAGTAAGAAAGCTATCCACTACAGAAAAATCACTCATTACCGGCGGCTTTCCGGCGGCCACGTTTCCGGCGGCTTTTTACTACGAAATTTTCCGACGGCTTTTCCAGCGGATTTTTGGCTTTTTCGGCGGCTTTTTAAAAATTTAAAGAAAATGAATAAATTTTAAAATATTTAAATGATTTAACAAATAATTATTAATAGTTATATTAACTATATTATTAATTTTCATTTTAAAATTAATTAGTTAGATAATTTTTATTTTATATTAAATATTAAATTTTATTTTAAATTAATCAGTTTTATTTTTTAAAAAATTAAAAAATACTTTATTTACAATAACAATATAGTTCAAATAATAAATATTGACGAAATATTCTTATTTACACAGTTAGCAAATCGGTTTGTTACCTGAAGTTCTTCCCAACTGAACACGGTTCGAAACTCACGGCATACGCGGGCGCTCGCGCGGGAGCGGGGATTTCGTCGCCGGCGCGGGAGCGGGATGCGTCGCCGGGAGCCCGTGAGCGGGGGTACGGGGGGAGCGTCGCCGGTATCCCGTGAGCGGGAGCTGGGGGAGCGTCGCCGACAGCCCGTGAGGAGGATTTTTTTTAATTTTTTTTTTTAATTTGACCGACTGTTTAAGACCGCCGGAAAGCCGCCGGTAAAAACGCCGAAAGTTATTTTCCTACGCTGTTTTTACCGGCGGTACATAAATCGCAGGAAAACGGCAAAACCGCCGAAAAAGGTTCAATTTCCGCCGGAAAGGCCGCCGAAAATGGGTGATTTTCTTGTAGTGCTCACAAACGAGGCCTAAATTTGATTATATGTCGTCTACTATTTATCTCTTAATGAGCCTCGTCTAAAACTCGACGTGTGGCTTAACATATGCAAAATATTTAATATGTTATTGAGAATTAGGTGGTAGAAAACTAACTTCAAACATTTACTTGCGAGACGTAGGATGTCTTGCTCCCTTAATTTTGCATTTTCTAGTGAGATTTTTTTTTTAAGTTACTTCTCCCTCTCATTTTTGGCAAATTATTGCGTCTGGTCACCTGACATGCGGACAGCCAATCCAGAGACGCCACCTCACCCGAATGCACTAGGCCTAGGGGTGTCAATTCTGGTCAACCCGTCGGGTTCGGGTCGAACCCGACCCGACCTGTATATAAACGGGTCAACCCGAACCCGACCCGTTTTATCAAACAGGTTGAATCTGCGAACCCGGACCCGACCCGACCGGGTTGCCGGGTTGACCCGACCCGACCCGCGACCCGGCAGCGGCGACGCGCGATGGTTCGGCCAAGGCGCGGCGGGTTCGGCGACGCCGCGACAACGGGTTCGGCGATGCTGCAGCAGCGGCGGCATGGCAGGCACGTGGCAGCGGGGTAGGCAGGCAGCGGGCAGCGGGGTTTGGGTTGACCCGGCGGCACGACAGGCACGCGACAACGGGTTCGGCGTCGCACGCGAGTAGCGAGGCAGCGCGGGGCAACGCGGGGTAGGCGGGCAGCGGGTTTGGGCAGCGGGAAATTCAAAATTTTTTAAAATAAACGGGTTTTCGGGTTGACCCGGCAACCCGCCGGGTCAGTCCGACCCGACCCGTTTTATCAAACGGGTTGAATCTGCAAACCCGGACCCGACCCGTTTAATAAACGGGTCGGGTCCAACCCGGATTTTTCGGGTCGGGTTGTCGTGTCGTGTCAAATATTGACACCCCTAACTAGGCCCCAGTATTTTTGAGTGACGTGGCATGTTTTTATTGATGTCCGTGTCCGGATGAATCCGGACACTGGACAAAATAATTTGCCCTCGTCTTTCAGGTAGTCCACAACATGCTGTCAATCAATATTTGAAGAGAAAAAAAAATCAAAATCAAAATTTCATACATGAAACCACCATATTAAAAATTGGTTGCTTATGAAATCTTTAGTCTATTTCAAGGTTCCTAGTAAATCATGAGGCAGGAGAAAAGTGCCCACAATAGACACTACTAGAAAGTTGAATCTTTCGCATCGGTTCCTTGGAGCGGTTTTAAAACCGCCTCCAAAAATCACTTTTAGCACCGGTTTTAACCGGTGCTGTTTGCACCGGTTTTAACCAATGCAAACAATTCCTAATTATTTACCCCGCACCAGTTGCCCTAATTCCCAGCGCGCGCAAAGTAAACTTCGCGATTCGTCCGATCCCGCTCTTCTCCTTCTTGCGCGTGACTCAAGGGGAGCATTCGAGGGTTCGTCTCCGATCTCTCTTCTCCTTCCTGCGCGCGCTCAGGCGGAGCATTCGAGGGTTCGCATTTCGCGACGGTATTCTCCTCACGCGACGACTCATCCGGTTGGCTTCATTGTGAGTCTCCTCTGCTTCTTCCTCTTCTTCTTCTTCTCATTTATCTTCTACTTATTTTGTTGATGTAATCCCTAAAATCAAAAAGGATCAACATTCAACAAAATGGATGGTTCACAAAATCCTTAATGGAGGAAGATGAAATCAAAATTATTTTTTCTCTTTATTTTGCTATTGTTGCTATACCTTATGAATTCTTTAAGGTTCTTCAAGCCGTGACCTGGTTGGATGGTTGTTATAATGCGTTGTTTTTGATACTTTGTTTATCTCCTTTTGATATGATTTCTCTGTTAGTCTACATTGTTTAAACTAGTGCAAAGCTACATTAATTAAAATAGCATATTGTATAGAGTTTGCTAACTGCAAAGCAGATCTGGTTTAATTTGGCTTTGTTGGTTATTTGAGTTTGACGCATATGGTCAGAGAAGTGTTTTAAATTCCTCTAAATGAAGTTATTTTATCTAAGGTATGATTAATGGTTAGCACTAAAAAAATGAAAAGCAAAATGCTTGACCTCCAAGCAAATTGAAGCTAACTCCCTTACATACAAAATCTCCCATTAAAGTGGATGAACTTCTGGGCATGTCAAAACTGAGTATAGGAGAATATGGCGTTGAAGAAGCCGCTCCATCACCATCGCTGTTAGTAAATTTACTAATAGCAAATAGGCATTCTACATTTCATGCTAATTACCCAGCCCGTCTGAAAGCAGCATAGTATAATTTTTCAGGGAGGTCTTTCTAATGTAAGATGCGGTACAACTTTAATTAATATGAACAAGTAGGTCCCCATACACAACCAAATAATATTTAAAATTGAAGCAAAGCTAATCAAACTTGTTATATTGTCATACCAGCATGGTCTAACATGTCATCCGACTTGTTCGCCTCTGTTGTTAGATAATGAATCATGCTACAAGCACCCAAAAAATAAAGCATAGATATGCTAATGCCATTTGAAATTCATAATTCCTTCAAGCCAATAATAAATAGAGATTATAGTGATTTATGAATTCATTTTTTACTAACCTAATGAATCTTTATTCTTAGCAGTGACTTGGAAACTCATTTTTCACTTAATATGGATAAGAGTTGGATTACAAAAGCCAAGTGGAGCCGTGATTATGTAAATGGTGTAAACAATTTCGTAGAGTTTGCAAGTCGAAGCAAGAATTTGTCAGGGAAAATTTTATGTCCATGCAAGTTATGCATTAATAGGTACTTCCATTCGATGAAAGATGTGAAAGACCATTTAATTTCTAAAGGATTTTTTCCTGGATATGTTGTATGGAATCGACATGGGGAAGAGCATTGTATTATAGGTGAATATGCAATGAATGAAGCATCTAAGGGCATACCAAAGTTAAATGAAGGCAAAGCTCCTTCTGAGGATATAAGAACCGATGATATAGATGGATTATTAAGAGATATATTATGTCCAAATGATCCAGTTCAAAATCCAGCAATGGAGCATAATGAGTTCAATACCAATAAAGAAAATGATCATAGTGAGAATTTTGCTAATTTAATGCAGGATGTAGGAGCAGAGTTGTACCCTGGATGTAAAACCTTCTCAAAACTCTCTTTTATATTGAAGTTGTTTCGTTTGAAGTGTTTGCATTCTTGGACGGCAAGATCCTTTGATATGCTACTTGAGTTACTAGTCGATGCTTTTCCTAAAGGAGTCTTGTTGCCTAAAAGTACATACGAAGTGAAGAAGATAATGAAAGCATTTGATCTTGGATATACGAAGATAGATGCATGTCCTAATGATTGTATGCTATTTTGGAAAGATTGATCTGATCAGAATATATGTCATATATGTGGAGCATCAAGATGGTCAACTATGATGAAGAATACTTCTGAAGGAAAAAGAACTCGTATGAAATCAGCTAAAATTGTTAGATATTTTTCATTAATTCCTAGACTTCAAAGATTTTTTAAAACAAAGAAATTTGCTGAGGAGATGATTTGGCATTCTAAACACAGAAATGTAGATGGATTGTTACGACATCCAGCTGATGGAGAAGCGTGGAAAGCTTTTGACTCTCAATATCCTGATTTTTCTTTGGATCCACGTAATGTTCGCCTTGGTTTGGCTAGTGATGGGTTTAATCCTTTCAAGATTATGAGTACATATAGTATTTGGCATGTGCTTCTAGTTCCATATAATATGCCACCATGGGTTGGGATGAAACACAGTGGTGTCATCTACGTCACTGGATTCTTCAATTCCTGGACATATACGTCACTGGATTCTTCAATCCCTTGGAGTTAAGTTGCGTAACCATAAGACTAATTTAAAAGCTGAGCATTGGGACTGCTGTCCTATCGAGGAAATTATGGAGTCTATTCCAGCTGGTGTTGATGCAACACAGTGGTGTCATCTAGTCATCCAATGGTCACAACCAAAAGACAAGGTTAGTACCATCATTTTATAAAATATTCATAACAATCAGCATAGAGTTAGATTCATATGTAACAGGAGAGGGCCGCCATAAATGCTGCAAATGCAAACAAACAGATTTGTCCTCACACTATGGGGCGTGTGAGTTCTGTTCGAAGGCAACAAGAGATGGTATATATTTAAATTTATATAAAATTTATGTTCACATTTATTAACTAATTTCCTAATGATGAAATTTGTTGATATAGACTATCAAAGACAGATTATTATTATGGAGAGTTAATAGATTGCGTAAAGATGGCACCTGGTCATCTGAAGATGCTAATCAGAGATGGGTAATTTAGTCTAGCTATAATTTTTTTATATGTAATTCATTATTATTTTTTGTTTATTTAAAATAAAAATTAACTAAATTTATTATAACATAGATACAAGCTTGCGAGCTCTTGGCTAAGGATGGACTTACACCAGAGGATGGGAATGCAGAGGCTAATGAAAGGGTGTTCAGCAAGGTAATGGGACCTGAACACCCAGGCAGAGTTAGAACCCAAGGTTTTGGTGTCACACCTACACGATATTTCCCTTATAACACAAATCATGGCACGAGTAGTTCTGGAAGCAATTTAATTCAAATAGTAAATCTCAAAGAGGAGGTCGACTCATTACGTACTGAAATGAGGCAATTCATGCAAGAAATTCGAATGCAGCATCCGCCTCAAGGAAGCTCACAAATGGTATGTAAAATTTCACATTCTAATTTTAATGTTGGTTATTTGAATATTAATATTTTATAATCTTCTTATAATTTATAGGGTGGCAATGAAACTTCTTCCGAAAGATGATGTTATAGAAGAAAGAGAATGTCGTTTTGAAGAAAACCCATGTTTGTGCAAATTGTTTTGAAATGCATCTTGGTATGGAAGTCTACTATTTTGGGATGTTACTTAAAATTATGATATTGTAGATTACCATATGTGAATGATGAATGTTCTACTATTTTTTGGGATTATCAGGTTTACCATATATGAATGATGAATTTTTGTTTTTACTGAATTCTGTTTGATCTTAGGGGCTGTTTGGTGTTGTTGCTCTATGTTGTCTTTAAGTTAGATTTGTTTTAGTTTTATGGGAAAAAAGTCATTACAGTTACGTTGCAAGCTTGAGTCTAAGCTTCTTGACAGCTTCTGTTGTATTTTATTTTCGAATAAGGATGGTATTTTATTTTTTTTATTTTTTATATATTTTGAACTTTTACAGATGAAACAAATGGTTGAGATTTATATCAAACTTGCTGAGCTTGACACAAAAAAGGAGGTCGATTATTTTGACATTTTGTGCTTTGGTTCTCCTGAAAGTCTGCTAGCTAGCTTAAGGTATTAAAGGTGTGAAATGATTTTAAAAAAAGTGCTTGCAACCTTGTTAGCAGGATATGAATAAAAAAGTACCACTTCCTCGGGAGGTTCGCAGTATTCGTCATTAGTTATTCTTTTAAGCTACATTATGCAAAGATGAAAATTGAAACTTTAAATTGGAGCCAAATTTGATATAGGATTACATAGCTCACTCTTTTAAAAAGATTGTCTTAAAAATTTTAAGATTCTAAAATTTGATCAAGCATTCATCATCAACATCATTAGCCTTATGCCAACTACTTGGTGCCCGCATCTAAATTTTCATTCTCTATTCATCCCTGTTAACAATTGAAAGTGTTATTATACACAACAGAAGCTGCCAATATTGTGAATGCAATTTGGATATGTAATTCCTTTTGAGTCTAATATAAGTGTTGATTGAGAAGATTATAACCAAGGGTTGGATTGTGATAAAAAATTTTCAATGTATTAGATTTTGATTTATTATTATTGTTGTGTAGTAATTTTTTTCCACCCTACTCATGATTATGAAGGCTAAATGCTACTTATGATGCTGATGATTGCAAAAGATTTGTGCAATTAGATTTTGTGCTGCAGAACTGTGTAGACATTGAAGTTTTGAAATTAAAAAAAAAATTTGATCTTTTGTGGCGGTTTTAACCGGTACAAGGTTCCAGAATTGTACCGGTTTAAACCGCCGCAAATAGAAAAAATATGTTCAGGTTGGAAACATTTGCATCGGTTTTAACCGGCACAAATCTGGAATCTTGTACCGGTTAAAACCACTGCAATAGCTAGCGTTTCAGAATTGCTACCCCGCCGGTCGTGAAACCGTTGCGGAATATCGTTGTAGCGCATAGTAAATATATCGTATTTGTAGCGATTTTAGAACCACTGCAAAGAAAATTGTGGCGGTTAAAACCGCCACGATAGCTCAAAATTTGTGCTGCGATTACCTTATTTTTTGGTAGTGAGATAACTTAGTGGAAAATAGCAACTCATTGAAATGGGTAGGGTGGAATCAGCCTCATTTTTAAAAATTTAGTAAAATAGAATTGAGAAATAAATAATCTTGCATATGAAAAAAAAATGAAATTTTTTCTTAGAATTTGAACAATTGCATTTATTGAATGTTGGCAAAATAGCCAATATTTTTATTTTTCTAAGGAAATTTTTTTTTTTAGTTTGACAATTGCCCACCTTGAGCTCTTGGTAGTTCCACCCCTGGGAATGGACAACTTAGGCTTCGTTTGGGACCGCTTTTTTATTGCTTTCTAAAACGGAGTTTTAGTACAAAAATAAAAAAATTTGTACTAAAACTCCGTTTTAAAAAGCAATAAAAAAGCAGTTTCAAACAAAGCCTTAGAGTTCATTTGGAATGGCCACAACATTTTATAAAGTTGTTTATGAGGTTGTTGTGGAGAAAACAAGTTCATTATTATGATTGGCCTCTAGATGGCGTTCAATGAGGGCAATTGTCCCCGCTAAAAAAAAAAATTTTAGGAGTAAAAATAAAAAAAAAATCTATAGGAGAGTAAAAAAAAATTTTGTCCCTCCTAAATTTTTTTTTGCCCCCCCCCCCCCCCCCCTAAAAAACTCTTTTGTCCTAACTTGCCCTAAAATATCTATATATTTTTTCACATTTAGTTCTAATATTCTCTTTCATGCTTTTCATAACAGTTTAATTACACATTTTTTTTCTTTATTTTTCTTGCTTAACTTTTTTTAAAAAACTTTTCGTTATATATAGATATATAATATTATTTTTTTAATATTTAATTATTTTTATGTTGTACATGCGCCCCCCCCCCCCCCCCCCCCCCCCTCCTCAAAATTAAAGCTGATTCTGCCTCTGTCGGTGACCGTACTTAATAATTTCATCCCTAACAAACCCTTAATATGCTTAGTTTGTTTGTGTAAGTGGGTGTATGATTGATTACTTTTTGTGGATCATATGACCCTATTTTCATTTTGCTAAAACTAACACAGTGACTAAAATGTAAATAAAATAAAAAATCATATTCTAAACACAATCATGTTTTAAAATAAGTTTTTTGATCATATTTCAGAATAAAATTTCATAGATTTGAAATAATTAATCATTAATCAAAAAATAAAACCCACAAATTTGTGTGTCATATATAAACTTCTTCTCGGAAGATTCATTTGTCCAAAAACCAATCATCCACTAAACAATCTCTTTGTTGACAGCACAATTGAATAACATCCACTTGATCCATATTCTAATCGTAATAATAGTCATTGTACTAACATTAACGATCTTTTAATTAGATAGAAATTAGACAAAACAGTCACTGTTTTAGTGGTTCAGCTGCTTATTAACGGTTTAATTTGCATTGAATGATATGAAGTTATATAAGTTTTTAATAAACTTTTGATAGTTACTTCCCTATATGATAAATTTATACTATAAACAAAACTTGAATTACACATATCACTTAGATTTGTGATTGTGGAACTCCTACTCTGTAATTAGTTGTTACTTGGTGCTTGGTCGAGGGAGAGAAGAAGCTAATAGTGCGGAATTGGTCGAGCTCAAGTAAGGGAAATACGTGCACGGTGTGAGGTTGCGATGGCGACGTAGACGTGGTGGAGCCGTCTTTCGTGGCTGCTTGATTGAATAAGAGGAGTTGACACAGATTGATCTGTTTAGTCGAGTTAGGGCATGAGAAAAGGGAGTTGGGTTGGGGAGTTTGAGTGGGTTTATTAGGGTGGTTTAAACCGCCGTTGAAAGTCTCCACAGCAGCGATTTTCAAACCATTGTTATTAATTTCTGTGAAAAATGTCAAATTTAAGTAGTGGCCTATGCAAAAAGAAATTAGGCTAACTTATTTTTTCATTCTCTAATGATAATTATTGTTTGTAATTGAATAAATTGATGACAAATATTTAATTTCTCTGATTTTTAATGTAAGGATTTGTGATATTTCTTTTCTAAAAATAAAATACTATTTGAATAATATTAGTAACTTATATGCTATGTTGAATGAACACTTTGAACTTTACTAAGATTTTATTTGCGGCTAATTTTTTTACTCATTTTTAAAGCAATTTTTTAGTATAAAATTTTTTTAGCAATAAATTTTATTACTAGAAAACTATTTTAAAAAATTTCAAGAAAGCTGTCTCAAACTAATCCTAAATAAATTTCATTTGATCAAATCTCTCATTGTGATCTTTCATGAGGCTCAAAGTCTTCAATATAGAACCAATATAGCCTAAAATAAATCATAAAATACTCCCCAAATACCCTTGAAAATTATTATAGAATGGTTATATATAAAAGAATCTGCAAAAGGCCAATAAAACAAGCTGATTCTTGAATAAAGTGGCCATAATGAAGGCCCACTGAGAATTCCTTAACAAACCCACTAAAATTAGCAAGAGCCCAAAAACAAGCAGTAGAAAATTTTTGGTAAATGAAAATTTTGGCAGTTTTGTAATTTATTTAATAATTTAGTAAATTTAAAAATAAAGAAAATAATATATAATTATGGTAATGATCACTTAATTATCACACAATTAATATAATTGACCATATTAAGCATATATTGGTAATTTCAAATAATTTATAAATATAAGTAGGATAACCAAAAATGCTAGAAAATAAAATACATAATTATGGAGTTTTCATAAATTTAAATTCAAATTATATAGTTAGTGAAATAATTAGCATAAATAAGCACATCAGACAAATTTCAATGTATATAATGGGAAACAATAGATTTGCTAAACCATATATTTCTCATCATTATAAGAAATATAAGAAAAGAATCACAAAAATAAAATTATATATATAAAAAATTCAATGAAAAATATATATTAGATAGAATAGAATCCCAAAATGTTAGATGAGTTTTTGTAATATTTAAATATATTTTTATTTCACTGTCATCAATTGCTCTCCACTTTTCGTCAAAATCAAAAGGTTCCCATAAACTCTAAGGTTAGTTACATCAATATAATTAACCCCCATATAAATATAAGTTTATTTATTGAAATATATAGAATATCAAAATGAAAATAATTATAATTTAACATACTTGACAATTTTCATCACTTGTTCTATCTTTATGGTATAAATTAACAAAATCTTGGGGAATATATGTAGACTTGGGGATCAAGTTAGAGAATTGGAGACACAAGCTAAAATCACACTTTAATACAAATAGGTGGATCTTCCACTCAATCTTCATCTCATGTTGGGATTACTATCAATTGATGACTCCAACTAGCAAGATCCAACTCTATCTTTCTCTCTCATCAAGCCTTTGCCCCCCATTCAAATCTAATCTAGCCAACTTATGCTCCTAATTCAAGTGACAGTCACCTCCATAATTTCATCATGATTTGCTTAACCTCGAGGGCAACGTTATTGTGAAGGAAGATCCAGCATTGATAGGTGCCAGCCAAAATTGGTTGAGTTAGGGCTAGCGAGTTGACCCGAATCCAACTTGAAAGTGTAAAGGGTTGAAAAATAAACCAGAAACCAACTCATTTGTTAAACCGGTAAATCCGAACTTGAAATTTTTTAATTAAGATTTTTAGTTTTGTCATATATTGACACTCATATTAGTGGATGACTCATCTCCCTTCACTTTTCTTTAAACTCTTAATATGTAAAAAAAAAATCGAAGTATCATTACTAAAATTCAAATTAGATACATATGTTCAAAGAATAGTTGGAAAGGATCTAAAACATGATTTGACTCTTGAGAGTGGAACACTAAAACAAACATAAATAATTTAAAATACTAATTAAGATTTACGAAATTAAACTAATCTATTTTTTTAAAAAAAGTTTGAAAGAGTCTAGACTATACCACATAAGTTATCGCCTACTATGCCTACTAAATTTATTATAGAACATATATTTAATTCAAGATAAGACATGCATGCATGAGTAATAATAAATTAGCATTTTGTTTAGAACGACCATTAAGAGTTCTTTTCAAACTATTTTTAAGTTTTAAAAGAACAGACCAGAATAATATTTAAAATGCTTCTTGGAAGCTTCGTTTGTTCTAATCTATCCCTTCACAAGGCTTCATTTTGGACGACTTTTTTACTGTTTTCTAAAGTAGCTTCATAGTACAAAAATTTCTATTTCAAAAAATTTTTGTACTATAAAACCGCTTTAAAAAACAATAAGAAAGTTGTCAAAAAAAAAAAAAAAAAAACCTAAATCAGCACTTAAAGAGTAACATCCCACTTGATCAATATAAATAATAAATAATAAATAAAAAAATCCCACTTGATCAATATTCTGTTTATTAATAGTCATTCTACTAACGCTAATTATCTTTTATTTTTGAAAAACAAGCCAACATACTGACTGGTTTGATAGTTAAGCTTCTTAATTTATTAATATACTGGTTTATTTCGTTTCCTGCGCATGAATACTTTCTTTTTTCCATAAGCCTACCACCATAGAGAGAGAGAGAGAGAGAGAGAGAGAGAGAGAGAGATGCTAGAAATAGATCTTTTTGGTTAGCCTGCTACGTACAAATGAAAGAAATTGAACTACTTAGATAAAGATGTAGATACTGTTCCTTTTAGCATCTAACAAAGAATGTTTTCTTTCTTCTCAGAAAATCTTATTGTTTTAAACTTTGATATATCCGATTAGAAAGTATTCATTATCTATTGTTAATAATAGAATTTCCGATTAGATTGTTTTCATACAGGTTGCGGCAAAAAAGAGTACAGACCACATTATAGAGATTTTGATTACAATTATTGGAGAACAAAAAATAAAGCTATCAAAGAGAGTTCTGCTGCAAGTTGCACATCTATCCTCCATGCTAATTTGATTTCCTTACTCCAATGAACATTAAAGTTTCATTATTGGAATACTTTGCTTAATATCAAACCAAAATAGCCAAATCTCAACATTCCTCTGCTCCTTTGCACTTTTGCACCTTTGCTCTTTTCCAAATTCTCCATTCAGTGTAGGTTCATGAACAAAGTGGTCGACCATATTCCCAAACTGATGATATGGAGGCAAAAAAAAAAAACAAAAGTTAGAGTGGGCCGTCAACAAAATAGTTGTAGAATAAAGACTGTGATAATATTGACTTTGCTTTAAAGTGATTTGATAGAATCGACAATACTAATATAGAAGATGTAGCTCCTGCTTAGATTTTAAAGCAAAAATTAAACTTGCTGAAAAAAGGAATGTGATGTTAAAAAGGATGTTGGATTTTAAATGCGAATTAATTGTTTGGATTAAAGTAAAATAAATGTAAGTGATTGTTATTATAATTTTATTTTATTTGATGCAAAATAAATGCTATGGAAAGTTCAAAATTGGTGGTGGTCAATAGTTGATAGTGGGTTGGTAGTGATTGATAATGGATGTCGATGGTCAACGATAGCTGGGGGTCAACGGTGATGGATTGTGGTGGTGGCGGAGGGTAGTTTCTGACAAGCAATAAGGTGATAAGCAAGTAGCTCATGTCAGGCCGATTTGTGTTACTAATAACCTGTAGTACAACAACTGATTCTCAGTCATTCCTCACCGATTGAAAAATATCATCCATTTACACTAGGGGTTACTGTAACATTCTTTCAATATAAGCTTCACTGTAACTTCTTCAAATGAATTAATGAAGGAACTTACCTCCTTACTATCTCAGCACTTCTCTGCATTTCGTTGTGTTATATTCTCTCTTCATGGTATCAAAGACCGTGAAGACTAATAGCTCTTCTTTCCTGACCGATGGCTAACATCAGTGCCTCTAGCACTACAGATCATACCTCAATCGAAGTACCATCATGGTATAAACAACAATACCTTCTTCTCTTAAGTTTCACATATAATATCAAGTTCATCGCCCACATACAACTCAGTAGTGATAACCACCCTATATGGCATCTTCATATCCTGAAGCTATTTTTGGCTAATCACTTCTCTAGCAACCTCACCGAAAAAACTTGCTGTCCGCCCAAACTTCTCACCTCAACAACTGGAGAATTAGAACCTAACTCTACTTTTACTGCTTGGCAATTCCTAAATCAAAATTTGTCGGCTGCTCTATACTCCACCATCTCCCAAACCATTCTCCCCTACAACAGCTCAGACTCCATCACAGTCTGCAATGGTACCACCCTTCCCATCACCAATAGTGGCAAAGGGCTTCTTTCCATCTCAAACCCCCAATGTAAGCTTCATCTTAATAATATCCTTCACGTACCTTCCAACACTTATAATCTTCTCTCCATTCATGAATTAACATCTGATAATAATTGCTCTGCTCATTTTGATGCCCATTATTTCCTTATCAAGGATCTCTCGACTAGTTAGACTCTTCTTCGTGCTCGCATAAGTAATGGTCTATATCCCATTGCATCTTCCACTCTCCACTCCATCCATCCAGCCCTCACATCACAACTCAACCATCTGCCGCTATGACATGCTAGACTAAACCATCCACAACGTTCCACTCTATACAAGTTATCTAAGTTACTTAAGTTTAGTTGTTAGACCAATGTTTTTACTTCTTACAATACTTGTAATGTAGCCAAGATCCATATGCTGCCTTCTAATTCCAAAATTTCTTTTAATTCCACAAAATTATTCTTAATACATACTAATGTTTGGGATCCTTCCCCTATTCCCTCATTATCTTGATATCTTTATTATGTTGTTTTCATAGATAATTACTCAAAATTTGGATATCTGTACCCAATGCATCACAAATATGAAACTGCTTATCACCTTATGAATTTCATTCAAATGGCTAAAACTCAATACAAAGCTTCTGTTCAAACCATCCACTCGGGTGGAGGTGCGGAATATACCTCTCAGTCTCTAGCCACCTTTCTCAATCAAAAAGGCATAACACTTCAGTTTAGTTGTCCTTACACACTTGAATAAAATGGAGTCTTTGAAAGAAAACACATGCACTTGATCAAAACTACTCAAACACTTCTTCAAGCTACCCATCTACCTCCCACTTTCAGGTTTGAGCACTTCTACCTCCCTTTATCTAATTAATCGTCTCCCCTCTCCTAATACCAAATACAAATCCCCTACCAACTTCTCCACCACAAATTGCCAACCTACAACCATCTTAGAATATTTGGCCGCCTCTGTTTCCCATGGACACACCTTCTATGTCCCCACAAGCTCGCCCCATGCTTCACACCATGTGTCTTCTTTGGTTACTCTAATACTCACAAAGGCTACCATTGCTACAACCTTCAAACTCACAAAATTCATATATCTCGTCACGTTATCTTGGACAAAATTGTCTGTCCATGTTCACAAAACCAACGGTGATTGGAAGTGATTGTTCAACAGCGGTAGTGGTGGTGACTAGCAGTACGCAATGACAATAAAATGAATTTATGGTGTTTTTAAAAATATCCTAAAGAAAAGAAATTTTAAATGCACCAAAAATTAACTAGAGGGTGAATTTCAAATCGATCAAATTCTATGTTGCATTTGTTTTACTTAAGACAAAATATCAATTTTCTCAAAACCCTTATATTTGTTTTACTTCAAAGTAAAACCAATATTCTCGAAACTATTGCATTTAGAATATGTTACCCACATTTTACTTTATACCAACACTACTAAAGATTAATATTGTTAGTAACATTTTGAAAACCAATGCCATAGAAAATATTTAGTGGTGATTGGACCGTTTTCATGATGGTTTAAGGCCTCGTTAGATTAGGCGTAAATACAACGTTTTGGGTTTCAAAACACCAAAAATTATTTCTGATTTATGTTTGGATGTAATGCTTATGTGAAATTCTTTTCTCCACAACTACATTTTAGTGACGATTTTCTAAGCTTTCTCCCCTTTACTTTTTGTCGAGACCACCGTTGTGAGATAATAAAAAATCAGAAAAGCCCTCACGTCCTCACGGTTGTCAAGCACATCTTCCACTTCTAAAACCAGCATCATATGAAGAAACCTTCTCGAAATTTTGGCATTTCGTTGGGCTTCATCTTCTTCTTCCTGATATCAAAATTCCCCTTAGTTCCATCTTCGTCATTTCTCTGTTGCAACTCTTTTGAGAAGACGACATATTATTTTTGTTAATAAACATGTTGACGTTACAGTATAGATGTATGTCTAGTTCAAGCTAAGTTATTTTTATGGTAAAACTTCGGCCCAAATACCGTTAGTATAATTATTAAGATTTCTAATAAGAATTTAACCATAGTTGTATTAAATACTATGGCATAAGTTAATATATTATAAGTTAATAATATTACATTTTATATTATAAATTAATATTAAATTATGGGTATTTCAAAGATTTCATATATATATATATATATATATATATCACTTTTTCAAAATAAAAAAATTAATTACGTACGCTTAAATTTCAGAGATGAATAATTTAGTCTGTCATAATAAAATCGCTAAAGCTAACCACTTAAATAATTTCGATATACTTTCTAGTTTTACTAAGCATAAAAAAAAATGTTTTTCAAATAATAAGTCATTATTAAAACTCAATTTTATTAAACTATTTTTTTGAACAAACCCCACCGGGCTTAGATGGGTTGGTGGGCGAGCTTGGTTGGGAACCCCCCATCCCAAGTTCAAATCACCTCTCATACGGCACGACTCTTTCCGGGAGAAAATAACTGTGGGTCCTGCACCTATGGGGCTGGTTGTTGGTAGACTCACCGAGGGATTAGTTACGCCGCCAAGCGCCTCTTTCAGGAGGTGACAGTGGGTAGATACCCTCGTTCCAAAACAAAAAATCCTTTTCTCAACAATTATTTATAAAATTCAATTTTACATAAGCAATAATCCAATCAAACGAGCCCTAAAGCGCCACCAATAATGAAGGTTTAAACAGCCCCATTAACCTAGTTTAAGCCCCCAGTAGACCGCTCAATCAGTCACTCCTCTCGTGCCCTAGTTCGTGCCAATCCCGCCTCCTTCTCCCCCACGATATAATCTCTCTCTCCCAAGCCTGAAACCCTCTTCCTGATCTCATCTCCGTCTACCAAGCCTAACTCCCTCTCCCCATACCCAAGCTCACGCGAACGTTTCCAGCCAGTTCCTTTTCATCAATCAAGCTTGTACGTCGCCGCATCCACCATCAAACCCGACTCCGTCCTCTCATGCCCTAGCTAGTGCAAACAGTTGCTCCTTATCTTCCAGCGAGTACCTACGAGAGGCGGCCAACTATCCACTGTACACAGCAACCGCCCTCTCAACGTGCCTCCCTTTCCCGAGCTTGATCAAGACTGCAACGGAACACTGAGGTAACGACAGTGCAATTATACAATGTGATTTCTCTTCATGTTTTCTTTGCAGAATTAACCAATAAATTCAATCCATTCAAACATCAAACTTTACTTTAGCTTTTAAATGGTTTTAAGCAAAGAATTACAGAGAGAAATATGCATGCGTTCTATTTTTGTAAACAAAACGACTTAAATGAGAAGTATATTAGGTTCATGGTTAATCTGATTTTTTTTAATTTAATTTTGTTCATGGATATTTTTGTTTTAATCTCAAATTCTTTTAGACTTCCATTCTTTTTATGTTTCAACATATTTTAGTTGTATCTTGATATGTAATAAGCTTATCTCATAATATGAAAGGGTCTTTGTCAAGTACTGCACTGCATGAGTTTTATTCTAGAGCACTCGGACATCATTCATAGCACAAAATTCTTATGACATAACTATGGGTTATTGTTGATTTGAATTATTCTTATGTGAAGGCGTGCATATCTAACTCTTTTGTATTTGTGTATAATTGGGGCATTCATAGCACAATTTTGGATGTATCCAAACATAGGATAAAAATCAATATTAATGTTAGCATATATTACACAGATTCCCAGAAATCCACAAAAGAAACCCATGGCAGGATATCTAGTATAGATATTTGAAGATCCACTTGGTCAACCAATTATAACAAACATGGTTCACTCTAGACGCGTACCACATTTGTTGACCTATACAAAAAAAAAAACCACGTACATCGTCCCAACGATTCCTACAGAAATCCGGCTAAAATCTCTGCCTCCGGCACCAAAGTAGTCTCTTTCGGGATTTCCTGCACAGTAGCTCATCTATCGCACCCTGCACATCGATTAAAACGAGAACGAAAATGAAGTTTATTCATTTTTGCTTCCCGCATACATGCTTCTGGTTTACTTCCCTTTGTCGATCAACCTCCTCCCCTGCCTCACAAGAAGCCAGTTCGAAGACCATAGCCGACTCTCTTCACTACCTCCCGACCTCACGCTTCACCTAACTCCTCATTCACAGAAACCGAAGCCTCCATTCCTTGTGCCGTTCTGGCCATCATTATCGAACCCCTTCCATCTCCTATAACCGACACATAACAATCATTTACTACACTGAACCAAATAGATCTAACCTCTTATCCTCCATCTTGATTTGAATCTCACGCAAATCCCCCCACCTAGTCTTTCACGACCCTATCCGACGCTAGACCCAACTTCAATAGCCACCAAACCCAACGATCTGAGCTCTATAATCGCAGCGGCACTCTGATCCATAAAGCCAGTTGCATTTACTCTTCCCCAACTGCCGTGAGAAGCTTGTTTTTCAACGCCTCCAGCCTCGACCTCCCTGCTCACTGTAATTGAACCCAACTTCCAATCTCCCTTGCCCGATCTTACCCATCCAACCCTCCAAGCCGTAGCAGCTGTCACTTCTGATCGCATCCTTTCAATCCTCCCTCAACCGACCCAGTCAGTCGCCACTCCATACATACAAAAAATCACGAGCCCACAAGTCATCCAACCATCTATTATTCTCTATATATTTCCCTGTTCACACTATTACCTGATGCAAGCAAGGCTGTTCCGGTTGCTGGCTGTTCCGTTCTTGCATGGCTTTCCTGGTTCCTTGCTTTGGGCTGTTCGTTTACTGCTCCCTGCTGTCCCGATTCCCGTTGCTTTGGGTTGTTTGGTTCCTTCCTGCTTGGTTGTTCGGTTCCTCTGCCTGTCCCGATTCATCCCCTGACGCTGTCCATTCATTGGTTGTTTCCCGCGTGCCTATTCGTGTGCTGCTCCAGTCGGTTGTCTTTTGGTCTTTTGCCTCCCCCTTTCTTATTGGTTTGAGTGGGCGGATGTTTGGCTATTTAGTTCCCTTTCGTCACCTATATATTAGGGCTGTTTTGGGCAGTTTTTAGTAAGAGTTATGTGATTATTTTTGGAAAGAAAACCTGAGGGTTCTTCTTTGATAGCTTGCGAGCTATGTTCCCCTTTGTCTTCTCCTCTCTATAACTTTATCTTGGGCTTCTTATCTATTTCTTCTCTCTACAAGTTTCCACACCATTGTATATTCTTCTCTTTAAAAACTTATATGTTAGTTTTGTTGTTTGTTAAAAGCTTCTAGTGTCAAATTTTGTGTCTAATTTAGTGTTTTTTGTCATTTTGAAAGGAAAACAAATAGTTTTATATGCAATCTTTGTTTCCTAAAAATTTGGTTGCATCATTACCACATATGCCTTACTCTTAGAGCCCAACCACACACCAAAAAGCTCTTACAAAGCCGACCTGCTAAATTCCTTCACTCCAAACAGCCCATTAACACTCTCAACCCAAACCAGCAGCCCACTCTCAACTCCTCATATTTTTCCTCAACCCAAAATAGCTACACAGCCCATTAGCCCACTAAAATCAACCCACAACAACCTCCAACACACTCCTTCACTCAATCTACTTCAAAGCACAACAATTTCTCTCCAACGGTAAATCCTCCACCGCTAATTATTATAATTGTTATAGTTATTATTATTATAATTGTAATAATAATAATAATAATAATAATAATATAAAAAGGGGGTAAAAATGATAAAGAAAGAAGAGAGTCAAAAAAGAAGAAGAATAAAAAAATGTCTTTCTTTTTGTTCCTCGATCACCACTGCCGTCATCACCCCGGCACTGCCGCCGACGTTGCTCGCAAGGCATAACGCTCCAGAAGCCCGTTCTTGGCACTCGCAACTCTTCGATAAACCACCTATACACACTTTTCTTACCGTGAAGGGTGTGAACTCGGTGCAAAGCTCACGGCAAGGCGGGTAGGACTTGTACACGCTTTTCTTAGCGTGATAGGGACAACTTCTAAGTACCCGTGTGCGTGCCTTAGTGCTGGCGGGGAAAAATTGTGCATTTCAATTAGATACCTCAAAGACTCATATACGTTTTTCTTAGCATGGTGAGATTGAAGATTCATTTTAAATAGGTCACTTGACACCTACCATACACGTTTTTCTTAGTGTGGTGAGATGACCCAGCTCCCCAAAATTTCCCTAAACAGGGGAGGCGTGGGTGTTGCCAAAATTCAGAATAAATAGAGGACTTGAGCTTTAGTAAAAGGACCACATGGAACATAACTTGAACTAACATGGAACTGAATTTATATGTACAGGGAATAGAACCTAACATCTAAAACAAGAACTGTAATTTACAAAATAAAATTAGACATGCAAACAGAGAATTTGCAGTGGGCAAACATCAAAGCAAATGTATAAAACTCTTAACAATCGTCCTATGATGCACCGACACTTTTCCTCAATGAGGCGTGCAGTGTCCGACATGTATCTGACATGACACATGTCCGACACTCCTTTGATAGTGTCGGACATGCTAAAAACATGTCCAATTAAAAAAAATATTCCATACAAATTGGATATGCGAAGTGTATCTTAAATATTTTATGAATTTTTTTTTAAAATAAAATTTCTTGTATTTAAAATTTTTTACTTATTTAAAATTTAAAAACTTAATTTCTTATTTATTATCCACAACACCAAATCAATCGCCTGCACTTAATATCTCATTCATTGAATATTCTCATTTTCATTTCTCTTTGGTGGGTAACAACTTTGATTTCACAATAATGCTCGATGTCATCTCAACATCAATGTATGACATCTTTATAACATCAATATTTCAAAACGATCGCCATATCAATGTCTAATCTTTGTCCAACGCCCTCTCAACATCGACGACCAACGCCCTCTTAATATCGACAATAAACACCCTTTTAATATTGGCGCACAATATTTACTGCATAACATCAATGCGTGACTCTCGACAACATTTTCACCTTCTCTCTTGATGATTGATAAACAACATCAACACCCGACTCTCAACATTCTTATATTAATCACTTTAATAATAATAATAATAATAATAATAATAATAATAATAATATAAAAAGGGGGTAAAAATGATAAAGAAAGAAGAGAGTCAAAAATGAAGAAGAAGAAGAATAAAAAAATGTCTTTCTTTTTGTGCAGTGTTTGACACGTATCCGACACGACACATGTCCGACACTACTTCGATACGTGTCGGACATGTTAAAAACATGTCCAATTAAAAAAAATATTCCATACAAATTGGATATGCGAAGTGTATCTTAAATATTTTATGAATTTTTTTAAAATAAAATTTCTTGTATTTAAAATTTTTTACTTGTTTAAAATTTAAAACTAAATTTCTTATTTCTTATCCACAAAATCAAATCAATCGTCTGCACTTAATATCTCATTCATTGAATATTTTCATTTTCATTTCTCTTTGGTGGGTAACAACTTTGATTTCACAATAATGCTCGATGTCATCTCAACATCAATGTATGACATATTTATAACATCAATATTTCAAAACGATCGCCATATCAATGTCTAATCTTTGTCCAACGCCCTCTCAATATCGACAATAAACACCCTTTTAATATTGACACCCAATATTTACTGCATAACATCAATGCCTGACTCTCGATAACATTTTCACCTTCTCTCTTGATGATTGATAAACAACATCAACACCCGACTCTCAACATCCTTATATTAATCACTTTAAGCATAAATTTTAATTAATTAACTTATTATTTCTATTTTTTTAATTATACTTATCCAATTTGTATACACTAATTTTAAAATATAAAACTACAATACCGTGTCCAACCCGTATTCGTATCCTATATTTTCAATAATTGACGTATTCCATGTCCGTATCTGTGTCGTGTCGTATCTGTTTCGCCTTATCCGTGTCTATGCATCATAGCAATCATCATAAGTCACTTATGAATGGCGTTTGTTAATGTACAACACTCATACTTGTGAAAGGGAGTATGTCAGTTGTAATGAACATGGTGATGTGTTCATGAACGAATTATGAAGCCTGTGTAATGAATGTTGTGGTATTCATACAGTTGACACTAATTAACTTGCAAGTGAATACATTAGCTTCTTACAGGCAATGCTAATTAACAACAAGCAAGTGTACTAAGCCTCTGCAAGCCATGAAGACTAGCATATAATAAATGTGGTGAGTCCCTTGCAGATACTGATGAGGGGTTGTGACAAAGGAGATACCCTACTTGCAATCAATATGCAATAAATGTGATGAATTCCCTATAGGCACCGATAGAAGAATTGTGATACATACGACATATCGCCTACAAACAATACGATTCCTTGCTAGCAAATTCATCATCGTGACATACGATGAATACAAACACCCACTGATGGTTCACTCACATACGAGAATCAGAAACCTGTCATGCGCACAATAAATCGCACAAAGGCGTTAACGGGCATTAGGCAATGAATGTAGAAATGTCTTGCAATTGACATCAAAAGTACAAGTGAATATCCTTAGCTGCAAACAGATATACAAAGTCCTTAAGTAATACTGCAAGTTGCATATGAATGATGGCAAATGATATTAATGTTTGCTTAATTAGAAGGATTCCCCCACATGAAACATCAATCAAACAACATATCCTCTTGCAAATTTGCCCAGTGGAGAGCACAATGAATGCAAATGCTCGCCAGTGACTACAAGAGATTCTCCATATTCAAAATAATATACTTACAAGTGGTGATCGATGGCAGATAGTGAATGTTGCAATACTCCTACAGTCAACAAACATCCAATGGAAAACAAATATATAGATCCCTTTCAAGCAAAAGGTGATCGATTGGCGACAAATGCACATGCCTACGGGCCATTGTAGGAGACCCTTCATGCACACTAGATGTCATATACGAGCAAAATGCCAAATTACTACATAAAATGTAAGCTCCTACGAGTCGTTGTAGGAAACTCGTTGTACACACAACACACTATCTACAAGGTCATATGAAAGAATTGCAGTGAATGCAAGCGTCCATGAATCATTGCAAGAGACTTGTTGGTGCACGACAATAAAGCAACAAATGACCTGTAGCGTAGCACCATGCCACCAGTTCTGCAACATCCATACAAGCGGATAGAAGGCGTCTCTATAGGCTTCCAAATGAAACCCAACACATCTTTCAATAACTGTCATTTGTGCAAGCTGAATGTTGCAAAAACACCCTTATGTGTTGAAATGCGCACTGATGCATTCATGTCATGTGCATACATATTGCAACTAAATGCCCGCATGGGCCCCAACGAGCATGTCATGGCTATGTACGTGACGTCTAAGGATGTTGCACGGGTCAAGAAATGAATCTAAGTTTAAGCTCTATCATTCTATGTGAATAGATAGTAATCGACATGTCTCGAATTATCAAACAAATATACAGTCGCACTATTGACCAAGATATTTATTTTCTATATTTATATTAAGTCTTCAAGGTTTATAGTAAAGAAAAGTCACTCATAAACATATAAAGCTTACAACGAACCTGATCCTCTGTTGATAAGCTGACAGAGTCGACAAGATTTAATCAATAAAATGAAATGGTCCATGAAAATCCTGATGATGGCTATATTGATAGAATATCTCAACCGAACGAGACCCCAAGTATTCAAAGATGCCTCCTAAATGCCACTAAAAATACAAAACTAAAAAAAAAAAAATCAAAAGCATGAGATATTAAAAATTGAAATTTTCCATGAATTGCTTAAAGTAAAATCCATCAACTCTTCACAACAATTTGTCGAGTTGGACAAATTTGAAAATTACTTCTGGTCATAAAGAGCCAATGTATGGTTTAGAATATCACCGGGATTCATTCTCCAATAGGCTCTTGCTAGTAAGAACGTGACATGTGTTTTCTAACCGATGATTTTGCTGTCAAATGGCACCACAAGTAAACGGTTATGACCGGTACCCTCTAAACCAGTGATTTCTTCGCCAAATGACACTACTAAATTACGCTCATGGTCAGAGCCCGCATGTTCCCCAATGGCTTCAAATTCTTGAAATATAAATCAATAGAATATAATCGATAGGGCATAAAGATCTCTGTTAGCTAAGACCAATGTTTAAAATTGCGTATTCGGGTATTGAGGCGTTTTTTATTCGTGAGGCGAGGCGTAAGCCTCAAGGCGTTTTGAGGCGTAAGCCTCAAAATCATAAGATTGCATAAACATAAAATGATAAATTTTTTATATACTAATGAGTGAATAATATAAAACATAAAAAATCATAAGTTATGAAGTGAAATCAAAATATCCCAATAATAAGACAACATGAAATATAGTTAAACTCAAAATTCTATCTTTCCCAAATCACAGTATTCTTTTCATTAAAATATATTTTTAATTTCCAAAAATAAATAGCAATGACATATCACATAAGAACTCATAAGTCATCAGCACTGACATCACTAAGGGGTTCTTCATTTGAATCATCATTATGATGAACTGCTCTCTACCCTTCCTCCTCTCCTATAGAGTCCAATGTCGGGCATTTACTTCAAGATTTATGTAAGTTTTAATATATATAGCGTGAGGCGTAAGCCTCATGCAGTGAGGCGAGGCGGGCCTCAACCAAGTTGAGACGCAAGCCTCATAAAAAAAACTCGAGGCGTAAGCATCGAGGCGTTTTTTACTGGAATTGCGCAAAGGCGGGCCTCATATTGCGCAATTTTAAACCATGGCTAAGATAGATTCAAATTTGTCCCCTTAGACAAATCTTCATCTCAGGTCTACAAGGTACCGTTAGACGAAGCGACTCATGATTGTCGACAAGGATCCTTCTGTCAGGTTGGATCAACTACCTCCTTTGACTAAGTAGACCAGGGATCACGATAGCTTGGGACGACAAAATCATGATATCTTGATCGGCCTCATTATCATTCCCCCCATCATTCGCTTTAAGTGTAAGGTGATGCATTTCTGATTTTAAACCTCAAATTTTCATATACCAAATTATGCTGCTACCAAATGCCATATACTATGTATCTGTTTGACGACAAGCCTTAATCGAAAGTTCTCTCTCGCTATCGGGAGGGGTAATTAATTATAGGGGCTTGCGCCTATAGGAAACCTGAACTTAGATCATAAAGTCCTCGCAAAACGAGGACGAAATATATGGGTAATGTCTTATTTAAAACCCAATATGCCTTATGAAAATTTGCCTCATAACTTAAATGTTAAACTCTCCTCGATACCCTAAAAAAGGAAGAAAGGGGTCCACAGAGAGGCTGAGGCGCGAATTTTTAGAGCCCACGGTTATATAAAGGCAAGAAATTCTCCTATGTAGGTCATTGTCATTGGCTACCAGATAGTCATATTTTTTGCTTCCAAAAGCATCTTTTGAATAATAAAGAGGAAGCTTGAAAGAGCATAAAAGGAAAATTCACATTGAAGTTCTATCAAAATTATGAAATATGCAGTTCCCTATTGTCAGATTTACTAAAGGTACTTTGAAAGGAGGTCATAATGTACAGGCGATCGAGGGATGGAAGAAGAAATCTATTTTTTTTTTATGACCTTCCTTTTTGAGAGTATAACTTATTACAACATAACTTGGATGTTATACATATTGAGAAAAATATTTGTGATAATTTCATTGTTATTTTGGTTGACTTGGATAAGTGGATAAGTCCAAAGGTAACTTTCAAGCACGACAAGATTTGATTGAAATTAGAATACAGAGTAAACTTCATTCGCAAAATTGTAAGGATGGAAACTACATTTTGCCACTGACATCTTTCACAATTTCAACGAAAGACAAGGTAATATCTGTGAATTCTTGAAATTTTGAAAATGCCTAAAAGTTATGCATCAAATATTTTAAAATGTGTCAATGTAGCTTAATGTAAAGTTATGGGCCTTAAAAGTCACGATTGTCATGTTCTAGTAGAAGAACTTCTACCCATTGCCCTTAGATCGTGTACACCATCAGATAGGGGTGTCAATTATTGACCCGACCCAATAACTTGACTCGAGCCCGACCTAGAAAATCCGGGTTTGGGTTGACTCGTTTAACAAATGGGTTGGGCTTGGGTTTCAATTTTTGACTCATTTGAAAAATCGGGTCAGGTCCGAGTTTACCCGCTAACCTAAATTTGACTCATCCCCAACCTCGCTAGTCATCCGACTCTCCCCACGCATGCGCCAGGCAGCACGTACGCATGACATGTTCACATAACACCCTTTAGGCGACTCGCCCTTGCTAGTCGCACACATCGCACTCAAGTTGACGCGGCCTTGCCCTTGCTAGTCGAGCTCGACGCTCCCGCACACTATCTGCGCTTGATGCTCGTGCGGTCCACCCTCTCCTGCAATCCCGCTCAACGCTCATTAGGTTCGCCCTCATCCGTAGTCCCTCACATGCTCCAGCTCGATGCTCATGGGTCGAGTTGGGTCAACCCAATAATTTGGTGGGTTTGGTTCATGTCTAAATTTTTGACCCATATACAAAATCGGGTCTAGTTCGAGTCAGCTGAATTGGACTTTAGTCAATTTTGAGTTTGAATCGAATCTGACTCGAATACCCATTTTGACAGCCTTACCATCAAATGAGGTTATGAGCATTCTTGTGGAGATATCACATTTCCTGAAATTAATCTGTGCAAAGATTATCATTTCGAATGAATTAGAGTTGTTGCAAAATAATATAATGATTTTGTGCCGGATAGAAAAATCATTCTTTTCATTATTTATCATGCTTATGGCTAATCTACTTATACACTTAGCAGAAGTCAAATTAGATGGCCCTGTTCAATACAGATGGATGTACCTATTTGAAATGTAACTTGTAATTTTATGTCACTTGTTAGTTAAATCTCACAAAAACTAATAAAGAGTTTCATTAATTTCAAATTCTTTTTAGTCTTAAATAACTAAGTCAGCAATAAAGCACAATCGGAGTGATCAATAGCATAGGGTTTTATTGTTAAGGCAGGCATTTCTTTTTGCTCTAAATATTTGGAGGGGTAAAGTCAAAGTATGAGCACAATTTCAGAATTAATAGAGAATAATGTTGAATTGAAGTTCTTTTGTGGTGGAATGCCTCTTGGAAAGGTTATGTCATTTGTGCTTGATGATAAATCGCTAGTCCAATCTCACAAATATGTCCTCCATCATTATGATAATTTGACATCTTATATGAATTGTTTCAAACTTAAAATCATGATGTTTTTAATGGTATAGAGATCGAATATTTCAATTACTATGGTAAATTCAATGATATCATTGAGATCAACTATTCTAACATATTTAGAGTGGTCTTATTCAAGTGTGATTGACTAACATTAGCACAATTGGTATTAAGGAAGATCAGTTTGGTTACTCTTTGGTGAACTTTCACGTCTTATTCATACCAGAGATAAATTGGAACTGATCCATTTGTCATCTCTTCGCAAGTGGAGTCTGTCTTCTATGTTCAAGATCCCAAACTTACAAATTAGAATTTTATTATTCGCTTAAAATCTAGTATTGGTCATAGCAATCAAATGTAAGTTTGCACTTTTTTACTGTATTCTTTTACTCTTTTTTTATAGAATTCATTGTTTGTACTCTTTTAAGACTTTAAGTACTGATCCAGCCATAAAAAAACTTTAATTTTTTATGTTTTTATCTATTTTTTACACTATTTATATGTTTTTTACTCTTTCATTATTTGTATTACTAAGCTTTACATTTGCAGGACATGACAGGAGGGAGTATATTCAAACGGGCCAAGATCATATGCAGAGGTGGATCTAGTAGGGGGGAAAGTAGTAGGGCATCTGAAACACCCCCTACTCCAGTCCACTTGAATGCACAGGAGGAAAATAAGTGTGATGGCTCACAGCAACCCCCAGGTCACTCATATCATTGGCAAGCTCGTAATTCAGATGACGGAATATGGCTTATAGGCATGACATTCTCATTTATTTTAAGAAGTTTAACTTGCACTATAAAATACAAATAATTATGTTAATTGTGTATATTTTATATAGATGAAGAAGGAGCTCCTATACGACGAAGGGGGAGAACCACATGCGTTGATATACATAATATGCCTCCAGGAACACGTGTTTATATTGAAGTAAACCAGAATAATATCCCATGCAATAAACCAGAGTCCATCCTCTTGGGATCATATTTGAGTTTTATTGTTAGAGATCCTATATTGGCACCAATATCATTTCTAGATTGGAGGGATAAGGGTATGAAGCTCTTCAAGAAGAGAATGTTGGCTAAAGTGCTGGTAAGTAAAATCTTATTTAAAATGACTACTAATTGTTTATGTTGCTAATAATAATATACTTTTTTACATTGTAGTCCAAATTCGAGTTTCCTGTGCATATGCGTCATTGGATTCTTCAATCCCTTGATCTAAAGTGGAGTAATCATAAGATGACTTTGAAGTCTAAGTATTGGGATAACAGGCCCATCGAGAAGATTATGGAATCTGTCCCAGACGGTGTAGATGCAGCACAGTGGTGTCAACTTGTTATTCAATGGTCAGAACTAGAAGAACAGGTCAGTATTATGACTAAGTTTAGTTGTTGGTATTTTAAGATCAAGTATTTTGAAGTTAACTTCATCAGTTGTCACAGGAGAGGTCCATAAAAAATGCTGCTAATGAAAAAAAATCATGCTTGTTGTCACATAATAGAGTATGTGAGTTCGGTTTGCAAGCGATATGAATTTAAATTTGTATGATGTTTTTATTCATACTTTATAAGTAATTGTTGTAACATAAAATTTGTTATTATAGTCTATCAATGATATATTGCAATTATAGAGGATTAAAGATGAAACCCGGTCATTTGAAGATGTTAAGTAGAGATGAATAATTTAACTTTAATTGTTTGTATTTTTTATAATCATAGTTCATTCCTTTATCTCTATGCTTGACAAAATGTACTAAAATATAGATACAAGCTTGCGAGCTCTGTGCTGAGGAAGGGTTTACACCCGAGGATAGGAATGTAGAGGCAAATGAGACTGTATTCAATATGGTTAGGGGATCTGAACACCATGGAAGAGTTCGACCGCAAGGGGTTGAATCGGTTGATGTCATTCAAACCCGATATTTTCCTCAAAGCACCACCGAGGGAGGTAGTGGTAGTGGAAGCCTAAGTAATTTAGATCAAATAGAAAATCTCAGAGAGGAGGTCCTCTTACTACGGGCTGAGACGAGAGACTTTATTCGTCAATTTCAAATGCAACGCGCACTGCCAGGAAGCTTGCAAATGGTATGTAATTCACATTTTAATGTTAGTTATTTAAATATTGGCTATTCATAGTTTTTTTAATTATTGGCAGGGAGACAATGAAAATCCATCTGATGACTGACGTTATAGAAGTAATATTCATATTATTGTAGCTTTGAATATCAACTGTAATATTTTTACTGTCTTCAAGTACCTGACATCTATGCTGTTTCAAACTATCTGGAAGTTCTAAGTTTTCTAGTTATTGCATTCATGTCTCTCTTCCTTTTAGTAGATACTATTATTTTATTTAATGTTTTTTGCTCAAGTGATATCAAAATTTAATTAAAGTACGAAATAAATTGAACTAATGAAGGACTCTATCCAAGGTAGAAATGAATCCTTCAAATCACTATGAGCTCAATCTTTGATGTAGAAGAAGGAATCATATGCTATGAATGATGGGCTTCATAAACAATATAAGATCATTGTATTGAGTTTTGCATGTCTAAATTGGCAGTTCATTGTATGAGTTTTAAGGGGTTGGAGAAGTTTATACCCATCAAAATGAATTGTATTAAAATGCTCATGTCAAATTGATTTATGCCAAATAAATATTTGTTGATATAATCTTACTCAATAAGTGAAAATATCATTGTAAAATGGTAATAGATGAGAAAACATTTTTTTAAAATTATCTATAACATTTGTGGAGCTTAAAACTATCATGATTTTGGGGCTTTAGCGGCGGTTTAACTATTACTATTCTTACAGATTAGCGGTGGTTAAAACCACCATTAAATGTACAATATAGTAGCGGTTAAAATCAACACTAAAGTCTTAGAATTGTGACAGTTCTAATAGTCTCAAAAAATAAAGCCGTCTAATTCTTCCTAATCGGTTGTAAAACCATTGTGAAATGTGTTTGTAGTGTATATCAATTACAATAGACATGCAGCGGTTTTGAAACCATGGTAAACTATTTTTGCGACGGTTAAAATTGCCACTAAAGTCAAATTTAAGCTTTGCGAAATGTATCTTTTTTTAGTAGTGCCAACAGCCCCTTGGGCTAATTTAGATCAACTATCATTAGTACCGTTGGAAATAAGTGTATGTTGTTCTAAGGAAGTTTAGTTTGTTTAGATCCTCCCTTAAAACTTTTTTTATTTTAACCAGACAAAAGAGCTAGTGTTTTGGTTGAAACATTCTCCACTAAGTAACTTTTTTACTTCTTCTTAAAGTAGATGTTTAGTACAAAGCTGTTTTAAGAAGCATTAAAAAAACTGTTCCAAACGAAGCCCAAGTCAACTCTTAGTGGGCGGCACGGTCGAGTAACGTCTAACTTGATTCATATTTTACTTATTAGAACTCATTGTACCGACATTAATTATCAGCTTTTTTCTGAAAAAAACTAAGCAAAATAGTGACTGCTTTTATAGCTCAGCTGGTTATTAAACTGCAAGTTGGTTCCCTTAAAATTTTTTAATAGAGCTGTTTCAATTGAATTCAAAGACATGAATCTATCATAAGATAATTTTTACACTGAAGTTGTTTTCTTGACTCCAAACAGCTTTAAAGTTCCATTCCAGGACAATTTTGCTTACTATCTTGCCAAAATAGGCAAATATCACCATCTCATGGAAATTTTGCTCTTTTAAAAGTTCCTCTTCCAATATGTGTACAGGAACAAGTGGTTGGCCTGAATCCCCAATACTGATATGGTGGCAAAGAAATTAGAATAATATTTACACTGCTTCTAGGAAGCTTCGTTTGTTTAAATTAAAGCAAGTTGGTAGCAGAATTGAAAAACAGCCAATTGATCCATAGTTGTTGTACTGTTTTGGTAACTCAGCTGCTTATTAAACTGCAAGTTTGTTTCAATTTTTGCAAGCCTTATTAAATCTTAGGATTTGTTTGGGACGGTTTTCTTGTTGCTTCTTAAAACAGCTTTTTAATACAAAAATTAAAAATTTTTAACTAAAAAACTGTTTTGAGAAGCAGTAAGAAAACAGTTCCACACGAGGCCTTAATCTTTATTTCTTCCTTAGATTATTCGATCGAAAAAGTTTTGAACTTCAAAAACTTTGTAGTATCAATAGTAATAAAAAAATAATCTAAGCAATGATTATAAAAAAATTCTCTCAGTTAACTTATCAAAACCAAACCAAAATCCATATCAGCATTCAACATGGATAAGGTATAACAAAGGGAAAGGCGAGAAACATTTCAAGTTTTTTGCTGATATAATGTAAACTTCTTTGACAATTTTAGTAATGTTAGTAAGAGTAATCCATTTTAAATTAAACTCTTTGAAATTACTGAAAGAGATAGAAAAAAATTGTAAAAAGAACATTTCTGGGTCGTTCAAAAGGACATAACCTGGCTTTTATGTTGTTAGAAAGTCCAAATTTGTTACATAGTAAAAAATATTTACACGATTTTTGTTTGTTCCTTCCAGGAAACAACAAATTTTATTTTTACAGGAAACGAACAAATTTCTTACGTAGCACTTGTTTTAATATGAAGATTGCCATTTGTTTTAATATCTGTGCAAAAGAGTTTAATATAATATTTTTTTTTTTTAAATATTTGATTATTTATTGTTATATACTGCAACTTGATGCAGGATGTCATAATAATTTGTTTTCATTGGTACGTAATTGTTTTAGAAACTATATGATGGGTATCGCAACATTAGAAAGTATTAAAAAGCTTCCAGTTTGATCAATAAAAAGCTAAAGGTTTTATTTGGGACAACTTTCTTACTGCTTTTTAATATACTTTTTCAATGTAAAAAATTTTTAAACTAAAATATTTTGCACTAAAAAGTTGCTTCAAAAAGCATTTAGAAAACCATTCCAAAAGAAACCTAAAACTTTATATGAATAGATGGCCATAATTCCTCTTTCCTCGAAGCTTGTTCATGAATTTTGGGTCTTCATGTTGTTGTAATATTTTTCTATCTTCAGACATCTCTATCGCATATTTGTGACATGATGTAATTTTAATGTTATAATTAGCACAAAAATAAAAAAGTTAGCAATGATTTGGACAACAAATTATAGTGATAAAAATTATTGAAAGTTTTTGTAGAGGTTAAGAAACAACCACACAAGTGCTGCACTTCTATTTCATGGTAATTATTTTTGCAGTAGCTATGAAATCACTAAGATAGGGGATTTGTGGTTATAACCGCTACAAACTAAACATTAGCAATCATTTAAATTGCAACAAAATATTTGCAACACTTTTTTTTTTTTTATTTGCAACACTTAAAAGTGTTGCAAAGTAAGAGAAATTTTGGATTCTGAATAACCATTGCTAATAATAGTTGCAATGGTTATAGCTGATGGAGATATGTAGCATTACCAATTTGTAGTACAACTTTTATGTTTAAGCGTAATTTTTTGAATTACAATTATTATAAATGTTGGTAATTGTCCCCCCAAAAAAATGTTAAAATACTATGATCTTTAGGCAATTGCCCCCAATATAATTAAATATAGTGTATATGTGTTATTGCTAGGGAATGATGAACCAAATACAAAGAGAAATAATAAATCAAAATTTGTTCTGGGGGCGTTGCCCCCGGAAACCCCCGCAGGGGCGCTGCCCCTTGACCCCGTGACCTGATCGGGCAGGTTGACCCCGCCAGGGGGCGCTGCCCCTTGAACCCCCGACATATATGCGAACATTTACTATAAGTTTGTCCCCCCTGAAAATTAGGGCTGGTTCCGCCCCTGTTATCAAGTCTTTAAAAAGCGACTGAAACTCATTAATGCTCAAAGAACTATAATATAAAGAAAAAGAAACCTAATGACTATTAGTCCCAATCTACATTACATTCCAAGAAAGAAAAAAGAAGGTTGACCATAGCCAAGCCCAAAAGATAAGCAAGAAAAACAACCAAAATATTAAAGATATTCAATCTGCACTAAGGAAATAAACCCTACAAAAAAAAAAAACTAGCTAAAAGAAGTTTCTAGAAGCCCTATATCCACAACCAAAAAGAACCTCAAACTAGCTAAAAGAAAATTGATCATGCAAAAAACAGTGTCCAATACTAATAAATTAATAAAGTGGATTAGGCAGAATATAGGATTATAATTGGGAAAAGGATACACAGCTGATGCAATAAAATTGTAGACCTTGAAATCAGAACATAATACTAAACTTAAACACATGAAGTGCTCCCAAAAATAGACATCCAAAGTCTAATACCCTCCTTAAGATCGAGAATAGGAAACACTTCATGGCAATGTTGTTATCTATATTTGAAAAAGTTTCCTACATGCGTTCGAACTCTTCAACTTACATGGCAATATAAAAAAGAAATCATAAACTCAACTAGCATCAGCAAAAAAAAAATCAACATCCGCTATCAAAATTAAAAAATGCTCCAAAGCCAAACAACCCACCAAAACCTCAACAACCCCAACATCTAGACTCAAAGAAAAGTCATAAAAGAAAATCCACCAAAGAATAAACCAACAACAATAAAGTGCTACAAAAACAGAAGAAATAGACACAAAAAAAAAGGAAAAATAAAAAAGACATAGGGAAGGAAAGACAAGTGCAGCATCTAAAAAGAACCTTACATTGAAAAAGATATAATATCATTTGCTCATAGGTTTTTCGGGAATCTAAATTGAGCAACTGCGTAGTAAAATTTCCAGTCGATGGCAATAAAGCTTACAATCATAGCCAAATTCCTTCTTCAAAAATTCCAAATGATGAGGAAAGCTAATAAATGCTATATAAAGAATAAAAATAAGAGGTGAACATATAAATACAAATAACAAAAGAACCCCACAAGAACTCAAAATTAGAAGGTCCAAGTAGCCACCAGAGTTCAACCAACCAAATCTATAAACAAACAACAATATCAGCAGAAAAGATAAGCAGAGAAATAGACTCAAGAAAACTAAGGAGAAGCCCCCATCATCAAAAACCAAATCACCTCTAAACCCGTACAACTAGACTCCAACATGATAAACTGCGAGATAAGGAGCTCAAATATGTGAAATAAATTTATTTGAAAAAACATAAAAATTCTTAAGTGGAGCATTGTGCGCTGATCTGGTGAGCATTGTGGTGTTAGGCCATGAATTATATACATATATACTTCACCCCACCGACTTCCTCACTTGGTTGCTTGGCCAGGAAGAAATTGAAAGAGTTGAAGAAGAGACAGGAGAAAAAAAATCTTTGGATCATATTTATCAGCCATTCCTATTATAGACTTTGCTTTATTCACTGTAAGTGATTAATATCTTACTTCTATTTTCAATGATTTTGAATTTTATGAATTTTATCTCTATTAAATCTGTTAAAATGTATTATCTTTTTATTTTATAATTAAGCTTTCACCTGCAAGTTTAAACATGTTATAGATTTGATCATTCTGAACGATTTGATATGATTTTATTACATTTTAAATGAAATATTGAATGATATCAGATACATTATATGATAACTTCATGTGATACCTTACTAATATATGTGATTCACTAATTAGGAGTCATAAGAAGCTAGAGATTTATTGGGAGTTATAAGGAGTTGGGGCGATTAATTCATATGATTCAAGAGGATTTATAAGGAGTACATTGATTGAGAGTTATTTGAAACGACTGATTGGGATTCATAAGTGTAGGAGCAAAATAACCTTAAGATACAGTCATTAAATATATGAATATTGATATCGATATTGCTACGAACACTATATTGATATTGTGACTAACATTAATATTATTTGCAGTGATATTAACACTTCAATATTATTTATCATGATATTAGTATTGTTACTAGCATTAATTCTATTGATTATTACTAATACTGTGGCTGATGATGTAATGGATTGAAATGTGATGAACTATAGAAGGATAAATTGATACAAATAATTAGTACAAATATTGATGATGTATATATATATATTTTTATATGATTTATAGTATATTATTCTCTTTTATCTTGCATTATTTTTAGTTGTAATATTTTAGTTACTTCCTCACTATGTGATTTTGTATATTTTCAGGAAAGGATAAGAATCTTTTGATATGATGCTCTGGATAAGACAAAAAAGTAATCATGTTTTTTTTCTATTGTTTATCGGTGAACTCTAATTAAATAATTAAAATGAAAGACATATATGACTTTTTCAATATAGATCTTATATTTTGACAACATCAAAGTAACCATAGAAGAAATAACAAGAAATTACCTGAGCCAAAAAACCTATTATAGTTAGCGAAATATAATAGACTACGGTTTGAAAAGGGAAAATTTTTAAAGTAAGCATGATTAAAAATTTATTTATGTGATTAAGTATTATTAAAAAAAATTTAAAACTAGGCAAAGTCACCCTTTAAACGGGCGACTTACTGCTGACTTAGCAAATCGGATGCCAGCTCAACAAGTTAATGTTGTAGCAAGTCGCCCGTTAAATGGGCGACTTGCTACAGTAAAAAGCAGTAAAATGTATTTTTAAATTTGAGTTGCCTTCCTCTTCTGTTTTTTTTTTATGTTGATTAGCGTTGAAAGTCTCTGCCGCTAATAGAATCGATAAATGGAACGGGGGGCGGAGCAATATAGTTTTTTTTTTTGGTTTTAGGAGTACTTTGATAGTGTATTGAGAAAATGGCTCAACTAGTTATGTTTTTGCTTTTTTTTTTTTTTGGTTATCGTTGATGCGAGAGCTTTAAGTTTAGGGATTTGAGCTATATTTTGTAGGAACCTACGAAATTCATGTAGAGAAGGAAGAAGAAGACGGGGGAAAATCGATCTTTTTTTTTTTTAGGTTTTCAAAGTGTTTACTTCTGTAAAGAATCTCAAATCCCGATCCGGCTCCAAGGATTTGGACTGTTCGGAAAGTTGTGGGGAGGGAAAATAAAGCTCTGATAATCATTTATTGAGTCATTTTTTGAAATAATCTAATTTAAATAAATAAATAAATAAATAAATAACTATATATATTATTGTTTGTTACTATAGCAAGTCACCCGTTCAACTGGGGGCTTGCTACAATATCAATTAGATGAACTGGCAACCATGTGTGAGTTAGCAGTAAGTCGCCCATTTAACGAACGACTTTGCCTAGTTTTAATTTTTTTTAATAATACTTAATCACATAATTAAATTTTTAATCATACTCACTTTAAAAATTTCCCCTTGATGAGGCCAAACCATCAAAAAGTTATCTTCTAATATATCGAATGCCTAGAGCTGTTTGTTAGAAATATAAACCAAAATTAATTATCAAGTTTTTTGTGCATCTAGGAAATTGTATGGAAGAAATATTTAGAATATGCAATAACATTTGGTGGTTGGTAGTTGAGCTTTTATTATAGAAATCTCTAAAATGTGTTTCTAGAATTGTCTTTATACTAGTATAAAAAGGCATTGAGTCTTATCATTTTGATGTAAGAGATAAAATTTTATAATAGAAGTTCCTCTTATTTTTTATCCTCTTCCACTCTTACAAATAATTTCTCTCTAACAAGTGGTATCAGAGCCAATTTCGATGGCAAGTAGTATGAATCTACATGTGTCTCATCTCACAAAAGAGAATTACGAGAATTGGAGTCTTCAAATGAAGACTTTATTTGGATCGCAAGATATTTGAAAGATAGTCGAGAAAGGCTATGTCGAGCATAAGATGAAGCAATATTATCAACAACCCAAAGGGAACTGTTGAAAGAAAGTAGAAAGAAGGATAAGAAGGCGCTCTTCTTCATTTATCAAGCACTAGATGAGTCAAACTTTAAAAAAGTGGCCAGTGCATCTACCTCGAAATAAGCATCAGAGATACTCTAAGTTATATATAAAGGCATAGACAAGATAAAGAAGATTTGACTTTAAACTTTTCGAGTCGAATTTGAGGCACTTCAAATGAAAGAAGCAGAAAATGTGCAGGTCTATTTTACAAGAGTCTTGATAATCGTCAATCAACTACAAAGGTATGGAGAAATATTAGAAGATATTCGAGTGATAGAAAAAATTTTACGCTCAATAAATGATAAATTTGAGCATATTGTCGTAGCTATTGAGGAAGCTAAAGATTTAGAGACAATAACTGTTGATGAACTAATGGGCTCTTTAATGGCTTATGAGCAAAGAAAAAATAAGAAAAATTAAGAAAAAATAGGATATTATCGAACAAATTCTCCAATCAAAGCTCTCATTAAAAGGTGACAAAGACAACGCAAAAAAGGAAAATAATTCAAATGATCAAGACATTTATGGAGAAGGCCGTGGTCGAGGTCGCGGTCGTGGTAATGGCTTGGAAGAGGTTGAGGACGTGGAAAAGGACGTGGTGGATATCAAAGAAATATGAAGAAAATCAAAACTCAAGAAATGAAGAGTGGAAAAAAGAGCCAAAATATCAAAGGTACAAAAATTCTCATATTCGTTGTTATATTTGCAAGAAATTTGGTCATTATACTTCTGAATGTTATCATAATCAAGAGAAAGCCAACCTTGTTAAAGAGAAGGAAGATGATTCAGTTTTATTATTAGCATTGAAAGGAGAAGAAGATGAAAAAGAAAATAATTAGTATTTAGATACTGAAGCTAGGAATCATATGTGCAGGGATAAAAACATGTTCGTAGAAATGGAGGCGATTGAGAGTCAAATTTATTTTGGCGACTCTTCAAAAATTCTGGTAAAAGAAAAAGGTAAAATCCTTATTCTTCTTAAAGACGGAATCCATTAATTTATTTCTGAAGCTTATTATATTTTGGATACAAAAATAGCAATATTTTAAGCTTGAGCAATTACTTGAGAAAGAATTTGACATTCATATGAAGAATAAAAAGCTCACAATTAAAAATAATTCAAATGAATTAATTTCCCAAGTGGAGATGATAAGGAATAGGATGTGTATTCTTAATATAAAAAATGGAGTAATGAAATATTTAAAGACATGTGTGAAAGATCCATCATGACTTTGGCATTGAGGCTTGGACATTTAAAATTTGGAGATTTAAAATAATATGTCGAGAAAAGGAATGGTGCATGGGTTACCAGATATCAATCATCTAAATCAAATTTGTGAAGGTTGCGTATTTGAAAAACAACCTAGAAAAAGTTTTCCAAATGAAGAAAGCTTTAGAGCAAATAAGCATCTTCAATTAATCCACACGAATGTATGCGGACCCATTGCTCCAGCATCTTTTGGTAAGCATCAATATTTCTTAACTTTTTTTTTTATTGATATTTCTTAACTTTTATTGATGATTATTCAAGAAAAATATGGGTTTATTTTTTGAAAGAAAAATCATAAACTTTTATTATGTTTAAGAAGTTCAAAGCAAGTACATAAAAAGAAAGTGAATTTTCAATAAAATCCATCATATCTGATCGAAGAGGTAAATTTACATCCAAAGTATTCAAAGAATATTATGAAGAGCATGACATTCGACATCAATTAACAGCACCTTTTTCACCCCAACAAAATGGAGTAGTAGAGAGAAAAAATCGCACTATTCTTAATATAGTACGAAGCATGATCAAGAGCAAGAATATGCCTAAAGAATTTTGGGCTGAGGCGGTGACATGTGTTGTTTATGCACTCAATTGGTGCTCAACCTCAAGCTTAAAAGATATGAAACCACAAGAAGCATGGACAAGAAGAAAGCCAAATATCTCATTTGAAGGTGTTTGGGAGCATTGCATATGCACATGTCCCTGAACAAAGAAGGATTAAGCTGGATGATAGAAGCTCCAAACTCATCTTCATCGGGTATTAATCTAAATCTTATAAATTATTTAATCCTGAAATTTCAAAAATTATTTTTAGCTGTGAAGTTGAGTTTGATGAAGATGGAGCATGAGATTGACAAAATAAAGATACTCAAAAAGAAGCAAGTACCAGTGGAGCTACAAGATGAAAAGTAATTGTCTACAAATTTGCAAGATTCATATTCTTCAAGTACTTCAGAAGATAATCAAAGGCAAGAAAGACAAGAAATTTAAGAGAGCTTTATGATGCAACTGACGAGCTTCATTTTATTTGCTTACTTGCAAATAATGAACCAATTAAATTTGAAGAAGCCATAAAAGATGAATGATGGAGAAGTACTATGGATGAAGATATCAAATTTCTAGTAAAGAATGCAATAAGGGAGCTCACAATATTACTAAAAGGACATAAAGCTATTGGTGTAAAATGGATATACAAAGTGAAGAAAAATGTAAAAGGTGAAGTAGAAAAATGTAAAAGGTGAAGTAGAAAAATACAAGGCACGACTAGTAGCAAAAAGATAAAAGCAGAAAGAAGGCATCGACTACAATGAGGTATTTGCTCCTATTATTCGTATGGAAAATATTCACTTGATTATTTCTCTTGCTTCACAAAATAATTGGTCTATTTATCAAATGGATGTTAAATCTGCATTTTTAAATGGAGTTATTGAAGAAAAAGTTTATGTCAAACAACTATTGGGATATATTAAAAAAGGGCATGAACCAAAAGTTTATAAATTAAAAAAAGTTTTATATGGATTAAAGCAAGCTCCAAGAGCATGAAATGCAAGAATCGATTCATACTTCAAACAAAATGATTATAAACAATATCCTTATGAGAATGCTCTCTATTTGAAGAAATATAATAATTGAGATATATTACTTGTTTGCTTATATGTGGATGATCTTATTTTTACTGGCAATAATCCACTTATTTAAGAAGTTTAAACAAACGATGGTAAAAGAATTTGAAATGACAGGTTTTGGACTTATGTTATTTTTTCTTGGAATTAAAGTAAAGCAAATAAAAAAGGAATTTTTATCACACAAGAAACATATGCAAAGAAAGTTTCAAAAGAAATTCAAAATGGAAAATTGTAATCTGGTAAGCACTCCAATGGAATGTGGAATCAAACTATCAAAAAAAGAAGAAGGGAAGATAGTAGATCCAACTATGTTCAAAAGTTTAATCGGAAGCCTGAGATATCTAACAAGTACAAGACAATACATTCTATATGTAGTCGGAATTGTTAGCCGCTATATGAAAAATCTCACTAAGACACACTTGATGGCAGTCAAGAGAATTCTTCGATATATTAAAGGTACACAAAATCATGGACTTCTATATTCTCATTCTAACGAATTTCAACTTTCAGGATATTCAGATAGTGATTGGGTTGGAGATCAAAAAAAGTACAAGCAAATATTTTTATTTTATATGGGTGATACAGCATTCTCATGAGGCACACAAAAACAACCAGTTGTTGCTCTCTCTACTTGTGAAACTGAATATGTTGTTACATCATCATGTGTATGTCATGCAATATGGCTAAGGAAGCTACTGAAATAAATTGGATATTCTCAAGTCGAAGCTACAAAAATCTATGTTGATAATAAATCAAAAATAACATTATCGAAAAAATCCAGTTTAACACAAGAGAAGCAAAAATATTGATGTTCGTTTTCATTATATAAGATATCATATCAAAGATAAAGAAGTTCAAGTGGAGTATGTGAAATCTGAAGATTAAATTGTAGATATTTTCACAAAGTCGTTAGCTACAGAACAGTTCATAAAATTAAAGATACTTCTTGGAGTGGTTGATAAAAATTTTGATTTAACGGGGAGTGTTGGAAATATAAACCAAAATTAATTATCAAGTTTTTTTTGTATCTAAAAAATTATATGGAAGAAATATCTAGAATATGCAATAACTTTTGGTGGTTGGTAGTTGAGTGTTTATTATAGAAATCTCTAGAATGTGTTTCTAGAATTGTCTTTGTACTAGTATAAAAAGACATTGAGTCTTATCATTTTGATGTAAGAGAGAAAATTTTATAATAAAAATTCCTTTTGTTTTTTATCTCTTTCACTTTTACAAATAATTTCTCTCTGTTGACCCCTAAGCATTCAGCCAAAATGGAACAAAAAAAAACAAAACAAAACATAATATAAGTTTTCCTAAATCATTAGCTATGGCTGCCCATACCCGAATCGCTGTCAAAATTTCGCTAAATCCAATCCGCAGCCTGCAGCGGCGCCTTCATGCTCGAGTGCGAAGATATGCTGGATCGAGTCCTTAAATACGATGACGAAACCAAGCCCTCGGCTTCTGATTCCGCTCATTTCTCCCCACACGTAGAAACCTTTAAGCCGTTCGTAACTCTTCCATAGACCCTTCGACATCCAATCTTCCTACTCTCGATCTTCAGCCTCAACTCCACACCTAGTCGTTGAAGCCGACATCTCCCCTGTCCATCCCTCTTCAAACCGTAGATCCTGAACTCCCACCTGCGATCAAACCTTCCAGAACTGGCCGAACTCCCTATATACATATCAGATCCATCCTTCCAATCGACTCCACTTACCTGCAGCTAACCGAACCTCGACCCGAATCCCGCCGGACTCTAGGCCCAAACTCCATATCCCATCACCCCTACCTTGTGTGTAACATTCTGATCCAGAGAGAGAGAGAGAGAGAGAGAGAGAGAGAGAGAGAGAGAGAGAGAGAGAGAGAGAGAGAGAGAGAGAGAGAGAGAGATCCCTTACCTCTATCTGAACTCTCTCAGACCTTGCCGACGCCTCTACCTCCCTCGACGACATTCCTCTTCCTGCCGAGTCGAAATTTTTGACATTTTGATCGCAAGCAACAAGGGTAGCTTGCTATGAAGGTAAACTTCTCCCTTTCATGTGATTCTTTGGCCAAACCCTGTGAAGCCGTCTAACTGAGAAGAGGGAAGGGGAGGAACAATTATTACGTCCTCTGAACGTATGTTGCTATAAGTTCGGCCACCAATGTTATAACCCCACATAGGAGCCCGAAGACCCGACCCATACCCATTGTAATTGTTAGTTTTGACATGTTTTTTCAGTAATTCGGCTAAAATGGGTGGGAAAAATTTAAAACCCACGGTAACTTTATATGAATAAACTTTTAGCCGATTAGCTTCTGTAGACAGAACGTTATACAGCATTTAGGGTTTACAGGTAGAAGAGAAAGCTTTCGCGAAGGGTTGAAGGCGATGGATGAGAAGATTCATGCTATTTGTTTGGAAGAGTTAGACGATTTTGACGAAACATATGGCACTTATACTTTGGATGATGATTTTTCTTATTTTTTATAAGTAATTTCTCATCCATCCTCGTATGATCAAATCATTTTTGTTTATACCGAACCTTTTTATAACTCAGTACTACTCGATTTTATATGTAATACTCAATTTTTTTTGACAAATTTTAATTATTACACAGTTTGTACTGCTCGATTATGTTTCTTTGTACCGATTTTATAATTATGAAAAACTTGTACCTAGTTTTTTGAAAACTCAGTAATGCTCGGTATTTATACTTATAACTCAGTATGGATAGTTTTTTGGTTTCTTTACGTCACTTCTATGTTCTATATACCGAGATTATAATTTCCATTTGTTTGTACCAAGCTTTATATAACTCGGTATAGTTCGGTATTTACTTCTGTGAGTTTTTTTTTTATTTTTTTATGTCAATTAAGTTTACTATGTACCGATTATAATTACCATATGTTTGTACCGAGACTTTAGAAAACTCAGTATAGATCGGTATTTTCTTGTATTATTAGGTATTGTCCTTGGTACTAATTTGAAATATTTGAAATTTTTTGTCACATGGAGTTTACAAATCTGAAAAAGAAGCATATGTAAAATATTGCCAATATGCTCATACGCATGGCTTTAGTGTTCGGAAAGAACATCTTTCATACTGGCCTAATTTAAGGAAATTAAAATCAAAGGTTTTTGTCTGTTCCAAATCTGGATTCAAGAAAGATACAGAAAAAAATCATAAGGTCAAATTTTGAAAATTGACTACTAGAACTGGATGTCCTGCTATGATGAGATTTTCTGTTAGAACAATAAATGCATTTTCCTATCTATCCGATGAGGTTGGAGGTGTAGAAAATCTTGGGTTTACCAAGAGAGATGCATACAACTACATTCAAAAGGAGAGAAGAGCAAAAATTGAGAATGGGGACAATAATTCACTAATCGAATTGTTTAAAAACCAGGCAGCTGAAAACCACCTGTTTGCATGGGATGTGCAAACTGATGAAGAAGACAGGTTGGTATTTTTTTTTTTGGTTGATGGTTTGGGGAGAGTGGATTACGACTGCTTTGGGATGTAATTATTTTTGATACTAGCTACCGTCTTAACAAATATAATTTAGCATGTGCCCCTATTATTGGAGTTAATAATCATTGGCAAAATATTATATTAGGGATGACATTTCTATCAGATGAAACAATTGATTCATTCTGCTGGCTATTTCAAACATTTTTAAGAATTATGGATAATAAGCATCCAGTTACTATATTCACTCATAAGGATCAAGAAATGGCTAGGACAATAGAGATTATATTCCCTAATACAAGACATCGGTTGTGCCAATGGTATATACATAAGAAGGCTCCTTCCAAAGTTTGGTGTTTTAATAGTAACAACAAAGTTGTAATATCTCGTTCCCTTACTGTTCCTCTCTGAATTGGATTTTCCTCCCAGAATCGTCCAGGACGAAGTTGGATCGTCCGGGACGATCGATACAGGTTGTGTAGAAAAATCCTGTTTGGCCGTCTGGTTCGTCTGGACGAAATCAGGATCGTCTGGACGAAAATAAGTCAGTGAACCCTTCGCCAGGGACGATATGTAATTTTTCGTCTGGACGAAATTCTTCTCTTCATGGATCGTCCGGGACGAAGCTCGATCGTCCAGGACGATCAGTCTGGATATATATAGAAATGAGATATTTTGAAGAGAGAGAAATATCTGAGGAGAGAGAAAGAGAAAAGGAAAAAGAGAAAAGCTGGTTTTCGGAGACCGCGGAGCGCTTTTCGTCCGACGCTGCTGTTGGGAAAAGTGAAGATCTCGTGGTAAGGACTCCGAATCCTATTTCTGTTTTCAAAGATGTTGTGTTTTGACCGAGTTGAGATCTGTTTTGTGTTTTCGTAGTCGACTTTTCGACATGATTTTTGTGTAAATTTGATCGACTGCCGTTACGCTGCCCGATTTTCGTATGATTTCCGAATTGTCTGAGATTGATAGATTGAATCGGTATGGATATGATTATTGATATGATTGCTTTAATATTGACTATTGAATTGCTTATTGATTGAATTGACTATTGATACTGGAACCCAAGTGGAACCTGGTTGAACGTTGGTGAAGATTGATATTGACCTGTACAGGATGGTGGGCCGACGGGCTTTCCTTTAAACCATTGATCATTGATATAACGATTGGGAGTTATAAGGAGTTTATATGCCGACGGGCGGCCGACGGGCAAAAAGAGTGACGACTCTTATTGATAGACCAACGTACGGACTACAACAGCAACGGATTCTACAACAGCAACATGACCAGTTGATTTTACTTGTCCAGTATATAGTATTGAATTGCATGTTTACTGTATTGATTTACGGATTTATTGCTTTATCGATTTCTGCCTTATTGATTGATCGGATTTACTGTATCGTACGATTTTATTGATTTCATTGATTGATTACCGAGC
The DNA here is from genome assembly GCA_022539455.1 of Dendrobium nobile. NCBI lineage: Eukaryota > Viridiplantae > Streptophyta > Magnoliopsida > Asparagales > Orchidaceae > Dendrobium > Dendrobium nobile. The sequence goes on from CM039731.1 coordinate 32,339,769, forward strand.
ATTGATTACTGAGCATTGATATGGATATTGATAGATATAGATACTGCATTGATAGCATGGACATGGACATCGTATAGATTCATTGTATTGCCGCCTAGATTTTATAGATTCACTGTTGCTACTGTTCCACACCGTATTCACAAGTTGGTATAGATTTCTTGTCAGACTGGATTGAAGTTTATCGTATTGCTTTCCTCGATTGATTTCATTAAATGGATCGTATTGATTTGACCGTATTGATTTGATTGACGGATATTGATTGATTGCATTGTAATGATTGATTTGCCTGCCGCTGCATTGACTGGTTTTATTGACTATGGATTTCCACTGCATAGAATTGACGATCATTGATTCGTTGATTTCCGGATTGCATAGATTCATTGACCATTGACTGATTCAGATTGATAGATTGACATGCATATTGATAGCATCGCCGTGCTTTGATTTCAGTTATAGGTATTAGGTGACCTGCTGGGCTTTGTAAAGCTCATTATATGTGGTTGATATTTTCAGGTCAGGGCTCGGGAGCAGGAGATAGGAATTGATCCAGATCTTCAGGTTTTAGTTTCTTTTGATCGATAGATGATTCTTTTGTACTCAGGACAGGATAGATTTCTCTACTTGTATTGATAGTTTAGTTCCTGAGTATTGTATATGATGTTTTGAGATGTGAATCGACTTGAATATTGATGTTTAAATTTTATAGATGTTTGATAGATTGCTTATTGAAGAAGTTAGATAACTCTGGTAAATTGTCTGAGTAATTGATTGACATTCTTTCCAAGTTAGATCTTGGGGCATGACAAGTTGGTATCAGAGCAGTGTTATTGGAAGAATGGATTGTTACCAGAGTTGTAGGTTTGGATTGAGAGATTGGGTAGATTGGGTAGCTTTAAGAGCTTCATTGGCATACATCGTTGCATGTGTGTATCATTTGTTTTGAATTGTGCAGGTGAAAAAGATATGGATCCTCCAGCAGAATCCAGTGTACCAAATGAGCAACACAGCGCAGCTCCAATGCCTTCAGAGAGTATGATGCAGTTGGCTACTGCGATTGCACATGTTATGGGGGATGCCCAGAGCAAGATGAGTGGAAGCAAGGAAGAAGAGGTAGACAGACACTTGCAGATGTTCCACAAGCTGAAGCCTCCGTTGTTCAAAGGGGCTGTAGGACCACAGGCTGCTGAGGATTGGATCATGAGGGTGGAAAAGATTTTTGACAGCATGCAGTGTCCGGGGAATAGAAAAGTACCATTGGCAGTATTCATGTTGGAGAGTGAGGCAGAGAGATGGTGGATCAGACAGCAGAGAGAGAAATTCCAGGGGAAGACAAATGCTGAGATCACCTGGGATGAGTTCACTACAGTATTCAGGATGTGGTTTGTACCACCGTCAGCTCAGCGACAGATGCAGGAAGCTTTCATGAGATTGGAGCAAGGCCGCAAGTCAGTGATGGAGTACGAGGCCGAGTTTACTGCTCTTGCGAGGTACGCTGCTCATCTGATTCCTACGGCCGAGGAAAAATGTTATAGATTCCTGCACGGATTGAACAGAGAGCTGAGGCATCCACTAGTACCTTTCCGGATCCATGAGTTTTCTGAGCTAGTGGAGCGAGCTCGATTGATAGAGATTGATCTGGCGACACCGGTACCGAGGTACGAGGATACCAGAAGGAGGAGAGATGAGGTACGACGAGATGATTCTGGTAGAGATAGAGATAGAGAGAAGAGAAGCAGATATGAGAGTTCGAGAGGATCTGCATCGGGATCTGTACCGCGATCTGCATCGGTAATATCGTCTGGTAGTTCTGGAGCATGTGTTCACTGTGGTAAACGACATGCAGGTCGATGCTACCTGTTGACGGGGCAGTGCTTTCACTGTGGACAGCAAGGGCACAGAGCAGCAGCTTGTCCTCAGAAAGGACTGGGTGGACGGACTGATTCTGGCACGGGTTCAGGACAGCAGAGGACTGTTGGCTCGAGGGCCTACAGTGAAAGATCAGGAAACCGGATGGATGATAGGACTGTCAGAGATCAGAGGGAGACAGTTGCGCCACGACCTCCAGTGGTGCCACGCATCTACAGTCTACAGAGTTTACAGCATCAGGATCAACAACGACCAGAAGGTTCTACTGGTAAGATTGATTTGACTAACCGATTGATATTGACATATGAACATTGCATATTGACATTTGATTGATTGCATTGTGTGTTTTGTATGGATTTCGACGAGTTTTGTTTTGGGATTTGGATTTCGATCGATTTGGTTGCTTCGTGTTTTGCTTCGTACCTTTAGGGAAATGTCGGGACGACATTTTTCTAAGGTGGGGAGATTGTAATATCTCGTTCCCTTACTGTTCCTCTCTGAATTGGATTTTCCTCCCAGAATCGTCCAGGACGAAGTTGGATCGTCCGGGACGATCGATACAGGTTGTGTAGAAAAATCCTGTTTGGCCGTCTGGTTCGTCTGGACGAAATCAGGATCGTCTGGACGAAAATAAGTCAGTGAACCCTTCGCCAGGGACGATATGTAATTTTTCGTCTGGACGAAATTCTTCTCTTCATGGATCGTCCGGGACGAAGCTCGATCGTCCAGGACGATCAGTCTGGATATATATAGAAATGAGATATTTTGAAGAGAGAGAAATATCTGAGGAGAGAGAAAGAGAAAAGGAAAAAGAGAAAAGCTGGTTTTCGGAGACCGCGGAGCGCTTTTCGTCCGACGCTGCTGTTGGGAAAAGTGAAGATCTCGTGGTAAGGACTCCGAATCCTATTTCTGTTTTCAAAGATGTTGTGTTTTGACCGAGTTGAGATCTGTTTTGTGTTTTCGTAGTCGACTTTTCGACATGATTTTGATTTGACACAACTTTCACCGCACAACTTTTAGAGTGTTATAGATATGATTATTCTACACGATTTGACTGTATTCTACGAATTTTCTTCCGGTCGGAATTGGTTCTACGTGATTTTAATCGAATAGAAAATTATCAGGATGTTTTCTGACTTGGTTTCTATAGAATAAAAGTCTTGCATTGATGTTATAGATATTCTATTGTAATTTGGTAGAATTTGGAAATCGTGTCTTTTTGCAGGATTTTTGTGTAAATTTGATCGACTGCCGTTACGCTGCCCGATTTTCGTATGATTTCCGAATTGTCTGAGATTGATAGATTGAATCGGTATGGATATGATTATTGATATGATTGCTTTAATATTGACTATTGAATTGCTTATTGATTGAATTGACTATTGATACTGGAACCCAAGTGGAACCTGGTTGAACGTTGGTGAAGATTGATATTGACCTGTACAGGATGGTGGGCCGACGGGCTTTCCTTTAAACCATTGATCATTGATATAACGATTGGGAGTTATAAGGAGTTTATATGCCGACGGGCGGCCGACGGGCAAAAAGAGTGACGACTCTTATTGATAGACCAACGTACGGACTACAACAGCAACGGATTCTACAACAGCAACATGACCAGTTGATTTTACTTGTCCAGTATATAGTATTGAATTGCATGTTTACTGTATTGATTTACGGATTTATTGCTTTATCGATTTCTGCCTTATTGATTGATCGGATTTACTGTATCGTACGATTTTATTGATTTCATTGATTGATTACCGAGCATTGATTACTGAGCATTGATATGGATATTGATAGATATAGATACTGCATTGATAGCATGGACATGGACATCGTATAGATTCATTGTATTGCCGCCTAGATTTTATAGATTCACTGTTGCTACTGTTCCACACCGTATTCACAAGTTGGTATAGATTTCTTGTCAGACTGGATTGAAGTTTATCGTATTGCTTTCCTCGATTGATTTCATTAAATGGATCGTATTGATTTGACCGTATTGATTTGATTGACGGATATTGATTGATTGCATTGTAATGATTGATTTGCCTGCCGCTGCATTGACTGGTTTTATTGACTATGGATTTCCACTGCATAGAATTGACGATCATTGATTCGTTGATTTCCGGATTGCATAGATTCATTGACCATTGACTGATTCAGATTGATAGATTGACATGCATATTGATAGCATCGCCGTGCTTTGATTTCAGTTATAGGTATTAGGTGACCTGCTGGGCTTTGTAAAGCTCATTATATGTGGTTGATATTTTCAGGTCAGGGCTCGGGAGCAGGAGATAGGAACTGATCCAGATCTTCAGGTTTTAGTTTCTTTTGATCGATAGATGATTCTTTTGTACTCAGGACAGGATAGATTTCTCTACTTGTATTGATAGTTTAGTTCCTGAGTATTGTATATGATGTTTTGAGATGTGAATCGACTTGAATATTGATGTTTAAATTTTATAGATGTTTGATAGATTGCTTATTGAAGAAGTTAGATAACTCTGGTAAATTGTCTGAGTAATTGATTGACATTCTTTCCAAGTTAGATCTTGGGGCATGACAAAAGTAAAAGGTCTTTTTTATAGTTGCTTCACCAAGTGTGATTCCACGGAGGAATTTGATAGTTTGTGGAATGAGATGATCAGAGAAGGGGATCTACAGAGCCATCAGTGATTAAAAGATCTATACAGAATAAGGGACAAGTGGTCTACAGCTTTCAATAAAAATTGCTTTAACCTAGGAATATTATCTACACAACATAGTGAGTCGACTAATTTTGTTTGCCATGGTATTTCAAAGGCTACAAGTTCTCTTACAGAATGTTTCCTTGGATTGGAGAAACTTATGAACACTTGGCGTAGGAATGAACGAGATGAAATTTTTAGGTGTTCTCAAACCGAAATACAACCTTACATGAAAAGTAGTTCGATATTAAAGTAAGCAGCCAAATTTTATTCAAGAAAGTAATATTCCTTTTTTGAAGATGAGTTCTTACATGGTTTAGGGGGACTATGCATTGATCACTCTTCACCAGACTCATCAATATTTTCTGTGAAGAACATAGATCATTCTTTTGATGCACATAAGTGGACGGTATTGTTTAATGCAAGATTAAAGGATCATTGGAAGAAGAGGAAGGCCAAAAAAGTGAAACTGACAGAGCAGAATCCTCCTACAAGTTTATATTTTACACCAGCAGAATCAGGAAGTCAGTCATCCTTTATGGAAGTGTTCAGTACAACTCGGTATTAGCATATAATACTCACTATAAGAGGAACATTTTGTCTTTGGTTTGGATTGTAAGTTTTACTATGTCTATATTATGCGTCCTTTTGTGAATTTTTAGAACAAATCGGTATAAAAAATACGTGTACCGAGAATTATTATTCTCGGTACAACTCGGTATTGCATATAAAAACTATGGAATTGGTGTACATATAGTTAAAACTAGTTAAGGATTACCAAATACCGAGCAATACCGAGTTATACCGAGAATTTTTATTCTCGGTACAACTCGGTATTACTATGTAATACTCGGTATTAGACTATGTTTGGCTTTTTATTGTAAACATTTTTACTTCAGCGAGGATTATAAGTTGTATTATGTTTATAATATGAGTCTTTTTTGGGAATTTTAGAAAAAACAACTCGGTATAAGTAGAAACAGGATTATTCTTTTACTTCTTTATTATCCTGTGTTTTAAAAATACTTGGTATAACTCTGTATAATCACAGTAAAGAAAATACATAAATAGCATATGTAAATTCTAAATTTTATTTCATATTATAACAAAAAAAGGGCATATGCAAATTCAGCCCTAAATAAAGCCATATGACTTTGCCAGTTATTATGGATGTCCCATTGAATAATATTATCTTGTATAACTGTTTCCGTATATTTGCATACAAACATTCCACAGTCCACATTATTCTCTTGTGCTGGCAAGTTCGGGATTGTTTGGATTGGCCAGGTTCGGATATCATCCTCAAATGCATCTTTTGTATCACCGTATAAATGAGATATCTGAAAAGGTAATAAATTTAAAATATTAATATTCAATATCATAGCTTGAACCAAAGATAAATTATAAAAGGACTTACAACTTCAGGAGCAATAACCTTGTGTGTTGCTTTGGGTATTGAATTCATAAAATCCCAATTTTTTTCCTCAGGTTACCAACCAGTAAAGTCCAATGTTTTTCGTTTATAATGGGAACAAATATAAGGTTAGCATTCTTAACAGCAGTTTGGGTGATATTTGCAACAAATGAAGTTGTGTTCGTCTCTTTATTTTGACAATAATATGTCTGGAAAAAAACTCACTCAGTTAATTGAGAATATGTTAAATACACACTAAATCTTTATTATAAATGATAACTCACCCAATGAAAAGAAGAAACATATAGAAAAGATTGGTTCAGTCCTGGAACTAGGTCGTTCATTTCAGAAAGTAAAAATGCAAAAGCGTCTTTATTATTGTTATTAAGCTCTTCGCATAGCAACAATTCGTCCATTTGGCTTCTGAAAATAATTGCATATCCTTTCTCAAATATAGTATCATCCCTGCATAATTTATCTCATCTTCATTAGAAAATAAAAATATACACATGAATGCCGAGTTATACCGAGAATTTTATTCTCGGTACAACTCGGTATTGAGTATAAAAACACGGTACTTCTTGTAAAGACCTAGCAATACCGAGTTATACCAAGACTCTTTATTCTTGGTATAAATCAGTTTTGAGTGTAAAAACAACGTACTTGGTGTTCATACAGTTAAAACTAGTTAAGGAATACCAAATACAGAGCAATACTGAGTTGTATCGAGAATTATATTTCTCGGTACTGAGTATAAAAACACGGTACTTGCTGTTCATACACTAAAAACTCCGTATCGAATACCAAATACCGAGTTATACCGAGAATTTTATTCTCGGTACAACTTGATATTCACTATAAAAACACGGTATTCTTGTAAAGACCTAGCAATACTGAGTTATACCGAGACTCTTTATTCTCAGTATAAATCGGTTTTGAGTATAAAAATAACGTACTTGGTGTTCATACAGTTAAAACTAGTTAAGGAATACCAAATACCGAGCAATACCGAGTTGTACCGAGAATTATATTTCTCGGTACAACTCGGTATTGAGTTTAAAAACTACGTACTTGGTGTTCATACAGTAATATACCAAGAAATATAAACTAGTGGAACATTCTGAGGGAATCGAGGCATGTATAGGAACTAGTTAATATTTAGCTCCCGTAAGCTTGTAACCAACGAATCCCCAAATGTCACAACCAACTCATTACAAACTTCTCTAAAACTTGACGTTCGACATCGAAAATGAATATTGGGGCAATATCCCTGCATAACAAAGTTGATGTTCTATCAGATATAAACTGTAAAATCATAATACCAAACTATACCGAGTATTATTTCTGAAAAAAAAAATCATTGTACTGAGGTGAACCGAGTATACCTAGTTGTACCGTATAGTTATAATCAGCATATATCAATATATTATTTATAAAGTACACATATATTTAGTGTAAATACCCATTACTAGTTATGATACCGAGTTGTACCGATTGAACCAAGTTATACCGAGTTGTACCGACTATACCTAGTTATATCGAGGAGTGCCAATCATAGTATATTATAATATTATATATAAAAGAATCATATATTTAGTGTAAATAGTGAGATTTAGTCCTAAATAAAGGCTTGTACCGAGATTTAACGATTTGTGCCGAGATATACCGAGTAGCACTAATCATCACCGAACATTACCAACCAATACCGAGCATGAAAGAACATTATATTATAATGTTCTTCTCAGCTAATTTTTGTAAATACCGAGCATTTTCTCTGAAAAATTTCATCTCGTACCGACGTAAATCGAGTTGTACCAACTGTACCTAATTATACCGAGGAGTGCCAATCATAGTATATTGTAATATTATATATAAAATAATCATATATTTAGTGTAAATAGCGAGATTTAGTCCTAAATAAAGGGTTGTACAGAGGTATACCGGGTTGAACTAGACATACAGAGATATACCGAGATGCAATCATCATCACCGAACAATACCAACCCATTTTGGGCATCAAAGAACATTATATTATAATGAAATACTCAAATTTTTATTGTAAATACCGAGCATTTTTTTTTGAAAAAAACCCTATACCGAAATGTACCGAGCGGTACTGAGGATCATCGATCAGTACCGAATACCAATTAGTACCGATTAGTACCTATTATAAACTACCAAAATAATAGATTTTAGACGCCATAATAGTTATCATTCAGTTTTCTATACTAAAACGAGAACGATACAAAGTTAACCCTAATCCTAAACATACGTTTTTTTAATTTTTAAAGGAGATAAACTACAAGACAAAAAGGAAAGTTCTTCGGCAATAATTTCTAACCTCGGGCATTATATCTAGGGAGGTTTTCGACTGGAATTTTGCTTCAAAATCACGGAAAAAGCTTGAGAAATACGAAGGAGGTGAATAGTAACAGGAAGTCGATTAACCTTCCAATGTACTTTATCCAAATAAAAATCCACGGGGTTGATAAAAAATTTAAATATATCCAAAATTTTAAATTCGGTTGCATATAATTTAAAAATACGCACGTGCGACAACCCAAATACAGCGAGTTGGGTCGGCAACTTTTCTTCATTCTACGTGGCGCTAATACATTGGTGGCCGAACGTAGAAGAGCGTACGTTCACCGGACCAAATAAAAGTTCGAAGGGGAGGGATTTAACTAGCCGTGAGATTTAAGAGTCCTTAAATTCTGTTTATAAGGATTTAACCTAAATCTTGCTCAAATATTGCATAAACTCTGCTTAAATCCTATGTTTTAACAGAAATCAGTTCAAATCCTGCATGAATTCGATATTGGACAGCTTCTGTTTAAACATGATTTTTAAAGTGAGAATATCCAAAGAATATGCAAGAAAAAACATATACAAGGCTTGCAAATTCAAGCTTGACTTGAACGATCAAAAGGAACATGGACTCGAATCAAACTCGAATAGCAAAAACAGATAGAAAAATTATTGTAAATCATACAGAAACAATGACGATCAGTTGTGACATTTGTATCAATCATATGAAAGAGATAATGATCCAATAGTAGAACACAGTAAATGAAAGAATGAAGAATATGATTGGTACTAGGTAGCTTATAACTAATGATGGCTAATTCATGACTAATGAAGACTAATATGCTAACAAGTTCAATGACCCACTCGTAGCCAGTGATGATAGATGCATGCAATAAAAGTGGTCATTCCCTAATGTGGATGCAACAATTTTTCTGCAAATAAAAGTGAAAGATACATAACAAATGTAAGTACCTATGATCCCTTACAGTAGATCTGCTATATGCACCACCTGTCATTTGTGAACAAATACAAAAGGGACTACAACAAACACAGGCCCCTGCAAATCGTCGTAGGAGACCTTCCTTATGCACTAGATGCCATCTACAAGCAAAATGTCTAAGGACTACAACAAGTGCATCGACCGCAATGACACATGATAAGTGCAATGCCATTTCTCTCATCACCAACAATTCAACTCCAAGAATATACAACAATGAAATAGCTTAAATGAAAATAAACAAACAAGAAACCTACATCTCACTCACTAACAATGAGAAAGATGAATGCATAGCTTGATGTCATGTAGTGATGCAGAATCTTTGACTTGTACATAGCCATTGTGAAACTTACAGTGCATATCAGTTAACCGACGAGTCTATATGAATAAGGTTAAATGCATTACAAGGGGAGCCATTAGTGGATGTGACCTTGGATCATACAAAGAAGATAGTAATTCACCAAAAGAATATACTTGGGAAGAGTATAATGAATATGACTTGTTGGCAATCAACACTAAAGGATTACAATAGATGCGAGTGCCTACGAGTTGTTGAAAGAAGCTCACCATACACAAATATATAAGAGTAGTGATAAATGCAGATACCTACATGTCACTAAATCGGACCCAGTATATATTCAGCAAGATTTGGTTTGAGAATAAGCATGAAAACTACATACAGAGATTGAAAGTATCTATGAGCAACCATAAGAGTACCCACATGCAATTATAGAAGCTTAAGATGAAGTGAGCGAGTCTTAGTTCAACCAAGTTCTAAACTTTAGATTGGATATGATTATTGAGGCTTGCAAGTTTCTTGATGAATAACGGTTGTGCATCCAATATACCTTCTATTAGACCTGTCAATATTGGACCCGACCCGAAAACCCGACCCGAACCCGACCCGAAAATTTTGGGTTTGGGTTTACCCGAACCCGAAGCGGGTCGGGTTCGGGTCCGGAAAATCGACCCGTTTGCAAAACCGGGTCGGGTTCGGGTTGACCCGGCAACCCGAAAATGACCCGGAATGACCCAGAATGACCCTGAAATCGAACCTGCCCGAATCTGCCCGCCCGGCTGCCCTGCTCTGCCCCACGCGGCCACGCGTACACGGCTGCCCGCCTGCCCCACTGGCCAGTGGCCACTGCCCGAGTGCCCGCATCGAGCCCCACGCGGCCAGGCCCACGCGCGACATCGCGTCGCGCCACGCAGTCGCGTCACTCGCGTGACGGTGAGCGCTCCGGCCGTCCGGCGCTTCGTTCGCCCGCGTCACTCGCGTGACGGTTGCGTCACTCGCGTCGGCGTCGCAGCTTGCAGCCTTGCATCGGGCCGCTGCACCGCTGCACCTCTGCTGCCGCCGCTGCACCGCCGCCGTTGCACCACCACCGCTGCACCGCCACGGCGCCACCACTGCATCTCCTCTGCACCGCGTAGGAAATCGAAAAACCAAACCGAAGCGGGTCGGGTCGGGTTGACCCGAACCCGAAGCGGGTCGGGTGCGGGTCCGGAAAAATGACCCGTTTGTGAAAACGGGTCGGGTTGACCGGAACCCGAATAGTGCCAAGTCAATTCCGGGTTCGACCCGAACCCGACCCGTGACCCAAAATTGACAGGTCTTCCTTCTATGTACAAATATTGAAGTACTACAACAAGCACAAACTTCTACAAGTTATCGTAGAAGACCCATCAAATATCCAAAGTACATGCACCATAGTTTGTATACACATAGGTACACAAAAGGGATAAGTACAATCATAAACCTGCATGTGCCCGACAAGCGTGTTTTCGATACACACATGACGTCTAAGGATGCTGCGTGGGCCAAATGATGAATTTAAGTTCAAACCTGATCCATCTTTACACAGTTCTAACTATTAAATAAATATACAGTCACGATGTCGATCCGAATATTTATTTTATATATTTATATTAGGCCTTCAAGGCTCTTTCTAAAAAAGATTCATTGATAAAATCATTCATCCGCATGAGCCCCAACGAGCATGTTAGGGTACACACGTAATGTCTAGGGATGCTGCGCGGGTCAATAAGTGAATTCAAGTTCGAACCCAATCCTTCAATGCGGATCAATAGGAGTTAATAGGATTCGAACCATCAAACAAATATACGGTTGTGGTGATCAGTATATTTAATTTAATATATTCATATTAGGCCTTTAAGGCTTATAACAATGAAAATTCACTAATAAATACACAAAGCCTATAACGAACCCAATCCTCTGTTAGCAAACGGATAGAGTCGACAAGGTCCAATTAATGAAACTCCCAAATGCTCATTAACACTCTGATGATGACCGTGTTGAATGTCAATTTCAACCAGAGGGGTTAACAGTTAACTTCAAATATTTCAAATTTAATCCAAATACCCATGAAGATAAAAAATTCCAAAAAAATTCAAAATCCCAAAAATATTTAAAATTGAAATCAATCATCAAAACCACTTAAAGCAAAATTCATCTATCCTCCATAATAGTTTAGTTGGGTGAACAAATTAAAATCCACTTCAGCTCACAAAGACTTAATGCCTAGTCAAAAATATCACTATGATCCATTCTCAAATAATCTCTTGCCATTAGAGTGTGGCACGTGTCCTCTGACCGACAGTTTTGCCGTCAAATGGCTCCGCAGGATAAACAGTTATGACTAGGGGCCCTCTGAAGCGAGTGATTTTTTCGTCAAATGGCACCACGAAATACTAGTTATGGCCAATACATTCTCTATTGGCATCAAATTCTTGAGATATGAATCAATATGATATAATTGATAGAGCACAAAGCCCTCTGTTAGCTAAGGTGAATTCAAATTTATCCCCTTAGGTAAAGATTTCCCTTAGGTCGATGAAGTCCTCTTGGACGAAGCAACCCATGTTGCTGACAAGGATCCTTCTGTGAGGTTGGGTCGACTACATCCTCTGACTAAGTAGACCAAGGACCACGACGACTCGGGGTGACGGAACAATGGGATCTTGATCGAGTCCATCATCCATTCCCCCACCATCCGCTTTAAGTGCACGATGGTGAAATTTTTATTTTAAATATCAAATCTTCAAGTTTTCCCAATATCTCAATCCCATGTTGCTACTATATGCCAGATAACATGTATCTCTATGTATTTGATTGATGACTAGCGTTAATCGAAAGTTCTCTCTCGTTATCGGGAGGGGTAATTAACTATAGGGGCTTGCGCATATAGGAAACCAGAACACAGATGATAAAGTCCTCGCAAAATGAGGGAGAAATCCCTGAGTAATGTCTTATCTACAAACCCAACTGCCTTTCCAAAATTTACCTCAGAACTTAATCCGTACGTTAAAACTCCCCCGAAAGAAAGCGCAGCGGGAGGAGGCCGGGGCCAAACTTTTAGAGCCCATAACAGCATCAGGATTGATTTTTACCTTTTAAAATTTTAGGGGAGGTGTTCATATTGAAGACAATAGTGCTATTAATAATGAAATCTTCTTTGTAGTAACAACCAGCACAAGCATTGTCCTTCCTCTAGATATGAGTAATTATATAACTAATTTTTTTAGAAAGTCTATGGTTAATTTTGATAAATAGGTAAAAATATTAGTATTGGGGCATTTTTTTAGCATTGATTAAAGAGAGTAGAGCTTTAGGATTTGATTCAATCCAAATATTCTAAATATTATTATCATTACAAAGCATCAAGCTTTTAAAAAAGCAGTCAACTCAGCACAATGAACATTACAATTTGGAATTTCAGAGGCAAAACCAAGCACAAGCTTACCTTCATAATCACAATTTAAACACATCCAAAACCAACTTTAGATATAGAGTGATCAATATTAAGTTTTAACTCATATTTAGAAGGTTTAAACCACCTAACAATTTTTATATTTGAAGCTATACCTAAATTTCCATAGTCAAGTTTAAAATTTCTTCTAAGTTTCGTTTGTTTAGATCCTCCATTAAAATTTCTATATATATAACCAGACAACAGAGTTACTGTTCGGTTGGAACATTCTCCTTCAAGGCTTCATTTTGGACAACTTTTTTACTGCTTCTTAAAGTAGACGTTTAGTACTAAAAAACCGTTTTAAAAAGCAATAAAAAAGCTGTTCTAAACCAAGACCATTCAACTCTTAGTAGGCGGCACGGCCTAGTAATGTCTTACTTGATTCATATTTTACTTATTAGAAGTCATTGTACTGACATTAATTATCAGTTTTTCTGAAAAACTAAGCAAAATAGTGACGGCTTTGATAGCACAGTTGGTTATTAAACTCCAAGTTTATTTTGTTACCCTTCACACTTAATCAATTAAAATTTTTTGATAGCTGTTTCAATTGAATTCAAAGACATGAATCTATCATAAGATAATTTTTATACTGAAGTTAATTTCTTGACTCCAAACAGCTTTAAAGTTCCATTCCAGGATAATTTTGCTTACTATATATCATGCCAAAATAGGCAAAAATCACCATATCTCATGGAAATTTTGCTCTTTTCAAAGTTCTCCAGCTTCCAATATGAGTACAGGAACAAGTGGTTGGCCTAAATCTCCAATACTGATATAGTGGCAAAGAAATCAGAATAATATTTACACTGCTTCTAGGAAGCTTCATTTGTTTAAAAATACATCATCCATTAAAGCAACTACTAGTTGGTAGCAGAATAGAAAAACATCTATTGATCCATAGTCTAATGATAATAATAGTCGTTGTACTGTTTTGGTAACTCAGCTGCTTATTAAACTGCAAATTTGTTTCAATTTCTTCGAGCTTATTAAATCTTAGGCTTCGTTTGAGACAGTTTTCTTGTTGCTTCTTAAAGCGGCTTTTTAGTTCAAAAATTAAAAATTTTGAACTAGAAAGAAGCTTTAAGAAGCAGTAAGAAAGTCATCCCAAACGAAGCCTAATAGGAGACTACGAACTCGTGTTTGATGGCAGATAAACATGTTGTCATGCTGACCAAGATGAGGTATACAAACTATCATATGATCAATTGCTTGAAGTTTTTGAGAAAATTCATTCATCTTATAGGAAACTTAAGAAATTGTATGCTAGCCTGAAATTAGAATTTTTAAACTTACAAAAAGAGCATGAAGTTTGCTTAAAGATCATTCTACACTTGATAGCAATCATATGTCATTACTTGATGAATTTGATGAGTTAAATAAAAACCATTCTAATTTAATCATTGAGCATGATTCATTGAAAGCATCCTATACTAAACCTGAAAATGATTTTAAAACATTTATAGATGAATCTGAGAGAAAGGAGCACTATTTGAAAGTTAACAATACTATTTTAGAAAGTGTTAACTCATTTTTAAAGCTGAATTAAAAGCACATCTATATTAAAAGCCTTAGGCTTCATTTGGGACGGCTTTCTTGATGCTTCTTAAAGCAGCTTTCAAAAAAGCCGTCCCAAACGAAGTCTTAATATTTGTTTTTTTCCTTTGATATCTCAAATCCTTTTTATTGTTCGATTGAAAAACTTTTGAACTTCAAAAATTTTGTAGTATCAATAGTAATAAAAAAATTTATAAATTTATCTAAGCAATGATTATGAAAAATTTCTGTCAGTTAACTTATCAACACCAAACCAAAATCCATATCAGCATTCAAAATGGATAAGGTATAACAAAGGAAAAGGCGAGAAACATTTCAAGTTTTTTGCTGATATAATGTAAACTTCTTTGACAAATTTAGTAATGTTAGTAAGACTAATTCATTTTAAATTAAACTCTTTGAAATTACTGAAAGAGATAGAAAGAATTGTAAAAAGAATATTTCTGGGTACGTCGAAAAGGCCATAACCTGGCTTTTATATTGTTAGAAAGTCCAAATTTGTTACATAGTAAAAAATATTTGATGTGATCTTACATGTTTGTTCCTTCCAGGAAACAACAAATTTTATTTTTACAGGAAACGAACAAATTTCTTACGTAGCACTTGTTTTAATATGCAGATTGCCATTTGTTTTAATATCTGTGCAAAAGAGTTTAATATAATAATATTTTTTTAAATATTTGATTATTTATTGTTATATACTGCAACTTGATGCAGGATGTCATAATAATTTGTTTTCATTGGTACGTAATTGTTTTAGAAACTATATGATGGGTCTCGCAACATTAGAAAGTATTAAAAAGCTTCCAGTTTGATCAATTAAAAGCTTAAGATTTCATTTGGAACGACTTTCTTATTGCTTCTTAAAATAGTTTCTTTAGTACAAAAATTTTAAAAAAATTGTACTAAAAAATTGCTTCAGAAAGCAGAAAGAAAGCCGTCCCAAGCAAAGCCTAAAACTATATATGAATAGATGGCAATAATTCCTCTTTCCTCGAAGCTTCTTTATTAGTTTGCTTCTCGATTGAAAAGATAACAACATTGCGGAATATTATAACTTGAAGCTTCATGTGGTTGTAATATTTTTCTATCTTCAGACATCTCTATCACATAATTGTGGCATGATGTAATTTTAATGTTGAAGAAATTGTTCACAGGGAAACTTAAATTCTATTGTATTCTGGAATCATTACGCGTGCACGTGTTTAGCTAAATGGGTCAGAGTTTTGAATGCCGGTAGTCTCTTTTGACTGATCTTGTCTAATTTGACTGCGAGGGATTCCCCTTAGGTGAATTCGACTCTCCGATGGCAATGGCACAATCCCTTTGACGATCGGGCAAAGAAAAACTAACCATAGCTACTGTGGACAGTCAAAACAGTTGCAGAATAAAGATTGTGAAAAGAGTGGCTAAGCTCTGAAGTAGTTTGATGAACATGATAATACATTAATACTGAATATTGAACCTCCAGCTCTTACTTAGATTTCAAAACAAAAAAATTAAACCTTTTTTTTATCTCTATACTGAATGCATAATCACTTCCTCTAACTTTCAGCTTAGATAATTCACATAATTTCCATTAAGTAATCGCCTATGATTATTTAAAATTTATGAGGTGAAAGCATTAACATTTGTTGATTCAGGTGATAATCATTGAGTTTAGCAATACAAATTCTTTAAACTAATTGTGTACATTACTTTTATCACCAACCAAAAAAAAAAAAGCTAAACTAATTTCTAATTAGTTTAAAAAGGAGCAGAACAAAATAATATTTAGATTGCTTCTTGGAAGCTTCGTTTGTTTAAAAAAAAAATCCTATATTAAACCAACTCCAAGGTGGTGACACAATTGAGTAACATCCAGTTGATCCATATTCTAATCATAATTACAGTCACTGTTCTAACATTAATTATCTTTTATTTTGGAAACTAGATAAAATAGTTACTGTTTCGGTGGTTCAGCTGCTTATTAATTAAACTGCAGGTTTGTTTCATTTTCCTTTGTACCGTCATATAAATTTATTGATAACGGTATCATTTGAATTGCCTGACATGACACTACTGCAATAATAAGATAATAAACGTTTGATAGCTACTTCCCTTACTGTGGGCTGAAGTTTAACTATCAGAATTCCAGAAATCAATTAGTAGTATTAGATCTTGTTTGGTTTTATCTTCCCTACAAATGAACGAAAATAAACAGGCTAAATAAGGATGTTTATCCTGTTGTTCCTTGTTAGAAACCAAATTAAAATTTTCACTGTGACTAAGAAAAATTTTTTATGTGCAGAAATTTGATCTTAATCTTTCTATCTTTCTTTGATCGTTAAGATCAGGGGTGTCAATTTCGGGTCATGGGTCGGCTTCAGGTCGAATCCAAAATTGATCCGGCACCTCGAACCTAGCCCGTTTTTAAAAACCGGTTAGTTTTTGGGACCCGACCCGATTCGGGTTCAGGTTGACCTGACCCTCCAAGAACCAACCTTGTGCGTGCGTTCGCGGTTCGTCATCAAAGACTCGAACAAGACGTTGTAGTCGACATCTGCTGCTACCGCCGACCAGACCAGAAGGAGTGTCGTTGAAGGAGGCGTTAGCTAGTTCCGCAACTGGCAATGGGGAAGCATCTTCAAGCGGCGGCGAGCTGCCAAATGACATCGACCAAGTGATCGCAAACGGAGCAGAGGTCATCCGATTTGGGCTGCCAAATGACAATGACTGAGCGACGGACGTCGCGACGGACAACGCAACTGAGCGGGACGACGCGACAGATGACACGACCGGTGACTAAGCGGGAAATCGGGGCTAAACCAAGTTAATTTTGGGTTGCTTGTTCAACCCGAACCCAACCCGGTTTTACAAACATGTTGAAATCCCAGTTCGGGTTCGAGTCAACCCAAACCCAAAATTTTCTGGCCAGATTCGAATCTTATTTTCGTGTTGTATCAAATATTGACACCCCTAATTCAGATCCTTCTAATTGCAGGCATTCCAGTGTTAATAAAGTAATTTGTGGCAACTGCTAGGATTAATCCTCTATATCTTTCAGCTTAGATAATTCAGAAGATTTGCATTAATAAAATATATAAGCTGATGATGAACGTACAAGATACAGTTACTTGGATGTGATGCATGATATGAAAGCTCAAGCAACTAATAACCAGCTGATTATAAGCTCAGAGGATATGAAAGTTGGAAATGTATGAACGCACTACTTTTTCTTTTTCCTTATCTAAGCAGACGAATGAAATGGAATATTTATTCATATCCACATAAACATTACTGCAACTTGAATGGTAAACTAATGTTTTGGTTAGTATTCTTTCAGTTTCTTCTGAAATGGTACCTGTCATGGCTTGACCTTATCCAAAATTATACAAAAGCATTATTTCTCAGATTTGAGGATTTCTGAGACAATTATGCTATTTTAAAAGTGTGGTTTAACAACATTAAGAAGAGTTTGCTAACATGAAATTCTCTTTTTTTTTTTTTGAAAGAAATTTGAGCCAAGTAGTCACACACTTTCATATACTTTTGCATTGATATAAATTTTTGCAGGCTTTCTAATTATGGACCTATGGAATTGTTAGTCAAAATCTGATTATATATGTCAATCAATTCTGTTAATCATGTTATACTGCGGTCGTAGAAATTACTATGTGCGGACTTCGGACTTAGCTCTACTTCCAGACTTCAATTAAAGTGTACACGTGGATTTTTATTACATGTTTTTTAAAACTCGTGACCCGACAATCCGGTCCGATCCATAGGTGAAAATTTGAATTTGCAGTTTAAAGTAAAAAGTTGCGGAATCGCGGATTTGGTTCCCTTTTCATATTCGAATTCACTTTTCATATTCAAATTCACTTTTTATGTTCGAACAAGCATTGGAGTCAATTAACTATTCATATTCAAACAAGCTTAGTCCTCATTCAAGCGCTCTGTTATCTCCTTTAGTTCATCTGGATAAATAAAAAAAGTTAGTCGTACGTCATTGTCGCTCAGTTCATCTTCGAAGAGATACTTTTTTGGAGTTTTTTTTAGTAGGCTCATTCATTTGCTACTTTTTTTGGAGTTTAACCTTTTTTTTTCTTTTTTTTTTTTGGTGTTTCTACTTTTTTTTTAATTTTATTTTATTTTTTGGGTGTTTCTACTTAATTAAAATAGTTTTTAGGTTTAGGGTATAGGATTTTTAAGGTTCGAGCCATTTGCTTTTCACTTCTTTATGGTTACCAAGGAATGCCAAATAAAAGCACATTCGTCGCATATTTAAAAAAAGTGAAAAGGGCATTCGGTTTGGCATATGGTTGGACGCTTGCGAATACTGCAAACCGGTGAATGTCGTTTTATTAGAGATTGCTACGTGTGTTAATTAATTATTTATATTTGAATGCCGGGAAGAGGCATAATTTCATACATCAACTATGTAAAACTTATTGTAAAATTATATTCAAGTTAATTATCTTTAAATAATTAAATCAAAGAATTAGTATTCTCATATTTATTCTTTACTCTTTTCTCTTTTTGAATAAAGTTATACGCATTTCTCTTAGAGAATCCAACATTTTCAATACCTCCAACTTCATTTGTAAGGTGATAAAATGCATCAACGGTTCTTATTCTAGCCTCTATTCTTAATTTAAGAATTGTTGCTTTCTCATCACTCATATTCCTTAGGAGTGTCAATTTCTGACAGGACCCGAAAACCTGATCCGAAAAATTCGGGTTATGGTCAACCCGTTTGTTAAACGGGTCGGGTCCGAGTTCGGATTTCTAACCCGTTTAGAAAAACGGGTCGGGTTCGGGTTGACCCGATAACCCGAGGGTCGACCCGTTTAACCCGGGTCAGCCTGACCTAACCCGGTTTCTGACCCTATCTCGCGCTAGAGCTTCGCCCCGTCTCCTCCACGCACGCTGGCGACTGGTCTCGCACGGTCGCACTCGTGGTCAAGGCGTCACGCACTCACGCCGTAACCCACGCCACACGCTCGTCGCGCTGGCCTGATGGCCTCAGACCTCGCCGGCTCGCTACGCGCAGCAGCACTGGCCGCGACTCCGCGATCGCTCGCGGACGTCGACGTCGCCCGAGTTCGCCTGTCCGCGACAGTTCAACACGGGTCACGGGTCGGGTCGGGTCAACCCGGGAACCCGCTGTAATATCAGTTTTTGCTCCAGGTTCGTCCGGGACGAAGATGGATCGTCCGGGACGATCGGTACAGGTTGTGCAGAAAATCAGTTTTGGTTGTATGATTCGTCGGGACGAAAATTGGATCGTCTGGACGAAAATTCTCCCGTGAACCCTTCGCCAGGGACGATATGTCATTTTTCGTCTGGACGGAATTCCTCTCTTCATGGATCGTCCGGTACGAAGCTCGATCGTCCGGGACGATCAGTCTGGATATATATAGAAATGAGATATTTTGAAGAGAGAGAAAAAGCTGAGGAGAGAGAAAAACGAAGGCAAAAGTGGAAAAGCGGATTTTCGGGCGACGCCGAGCTGTTTTCGTCCGAGGAGACTGTTGAGGAAATTGCTGTGCACGAGGTAAGGCACATTCCACCTTTCTCAATTTTCAGAACCGTCGTGTTTGGCGGTATTTTCTGTCCGGATTTTGTTTTCGTTAGCGATTTTCGTCCGTATCTTTTGAACGGTTCAGTTTTTACCGCGTAACTTTTTGTATATCGTTGCCGTGCCGGGTGTGCACGTTTTAACTATATTTTGAAGATTTTTGTCCGGATATTTTTGATTTGACTGTGTTTTTAGTCGACCGGATTTTTCTGTGAAATTGGAATTTATCTGTGCAGTAGAATAAAGGTTCTGAAATGTTGATATCTGTATTCTGTACGAATTCGGTAAATTTTCTTTGCAGGAATTTTTGTGTAAATTCCGTATACTGCCGTTGTGCTGCCCGATTTTTGGGTAATTTCTGAATTGTCCGGATTTCTTCTGAATTGAAATGCTATGTGTATAAGCTATAAAAAGGGAGCTATAAGGGGTCTGGATCCTATGAGATTCAGTTAGTGAAACGGGAAATCTGAAATGAGCTCAATCTGAAATCTGATATCTGTTCTGTTCCGGATCCGATGAATTCTGTTTTGGTGCTATAAGCACATCTGTTTTGGTGCCGTGAGCACAAAGGGAGACATAAGGGGCCTGGATCCTATGAGATTCAGTCAGTGTCTGGGAAGGGAGGCATAAGGGGCCGGAATCCGTAGAGATTCCGTCAGTGTCAGGGCATTTAGCTATATGTATCTGTACTATTTTCTGTATCTGTTCTGTTCTGTACGAAATTGTGATTATGACATGATATGATCCGTACGATTCTGATTTCTGATTCTGACTCTGTTGATTTGTTCTGTTCTGATACGATCTGTACAGTTCTGTTTGATTTGATATCTGTCCGATTCCGTTCTGATTTCTGTACGGATTTGTCTGCTGTGTTGGTTTTGAGTTTCTGAGGATTTTGATTGGAGGTTTGTTGCTTTGCTGAGCTGTTGAGCTCACCCTTGCTTTCTGGTGGTTTTCAGGTTCTGGGAAGGGCAAGGAGGTCCAGGATTAGATTTCAGAGTCTGATCAGATTAGGTACTTTTGTACTTTTGATTTTTGTACAGTCATGGCTTTCCTGTTCTGTCTTTCTTTCTGTTGAAAGCCATGTACTGTTCTGTAGATGATTATTTTGAGGAAATGAAAAGATAGATGTTTTGTTCCGCTGCATTTGATGTTTTTAGTAGCTCTGTTGTTCTGTGTGCTTCTGTTGAGTTAAGAATTTGGAAGATCAGTTCAGTAACCTAATCCAAAGCCAGATCCTGGTTAAGAAAGGTTCCCCGTCGCGATCCGGCGCGGGCGGGATCCGTCTCGTCTCGGGTCGGGTCGTGACAAGCTTTTTTGGTATCAGAGCACTGGTTTTGGAAACAGGTTGGATTGTAAAACAGAGCTCTAGGAAGTGATCAGTGAGTCTGTCTGGGAGGTAGTTTTGGGTCGTTTGGCTTTTTATTGTGTTATTTTGTGTTGTTTTGTGATAGTTTTCCGGATTTTCTGGATTTTTCTGTATGGATCAGCCAGACCCAGACATGACAGACGGTCAGAGTGACGATCAGGCAGCACCAGTGGGGAGTACAGCCCCAGTGGTCGGTGCTGATACGCTTTCACAGTTTGCTTCACTTGTTGCTCAGATGATGAGCGAGACTCAGAGCAGAGCTTCGACTGTTAGATCTGAGGACATTGATCGACACCTGCAGTTATTTTTGAGGTTGAAGCCTCCGAGGTTTGAGGGCGCTGTTGAGCCCAGAGCAGCCGAGGAGTGGCTGAGGAGATTGGAGAAGACTTTTGACGGGATGCAGTGTCCTGCAGACAGGAAAGTTCCGTTAGCTGTTTTTCTGTTGGACGGAGAGGCTGAGCACTGGTGGGATGGCCAGCAAGCAGCCAGATTTCAGGGCAGATTGAACTCTTTGATTACTTGGGAAGAGTTCACTGAAGTATTTCGAGATTGGTTTGTTCCCCCTTCTGCACGACAGCAGATGCAGGAGAGTTTTCTGAGACTTGTTCAGGGGAGCAAGACGGTGATGCAGTACGAGGCTGAGTTTACTGCATTAGCCAGGTACGCTCCGCAGCTGGTTAGCACGTCTGCTGAGAGGTGCTACAGATTTCTGAGAGGCTTACGAGACACTTTGAGGCAGCCTCTGATACCGTTCCGGATTACTGATTTCTCTGAGCTTGTGGAGCGAGCTCGTCTGATTGAGAATGACATGACGGCTACTCAGCAGCGGTGGACTGCGAGTAGGAAGAGGTTTGGAGGAGAGACATCTGGCAGTGGTTCCTCTGGGAAGAGGAGATTTGTTCCTGGATCTGGATCTGGAGATTCCAGGAAGAGCGGAGGATCGTCTGGTACTGCTACCAGTACGACTAGTTCTGGATCTGTCAGTACGGCACCTGTGTGCCAGAGTTGTGGACGGCGACACCATGGCCAGTGCTACAGGATAGCTGGTCTTTGTTTCAGATGTGGTCAGCCGGGACATAGGATTGCAGAATGTCCGCAGATGGGATTTGATCAGCGTTCTGAGCAGCGATCTGAGGGCTTTGTCAGACCTGTTGGTTCAGCAGCAGGAAGACCGAGGACTGTTCCTCCACGCCCTGAGGGATTTGCTGGTAGAGGTGGTGGTTCTAGTTCTGCACCACGGAGACCACCTACGATTCAGAGGGAGCAGAGTAGTTCTGTTGCTTCAGCTCCTGTTCCAGTTCAGCCACGAGTTTACAGTCTGAGTCAGCAGGAGGCTCGTGATGCTCCGGATGTTGTGACAGGTACGGTTTACATTTCTGATCAGCCCTGTCGTGTTTTGTTTGACTCTGGAGCGAGTCATTCTTTTCTGTCCGAGCATTGTTTTGAGATTTTACATTTGGATTCGATGGTTTTACCGGTTTCTTTGTCTGTGATTTTACCGGCTGGGAATCCATTGATTGCTCGACAGTTTTGTTTGTGTGAGATCGAGATTTCTGGCAAGAAGTGGAAGTCTAGTTTGATTCGATTGCCGATTTCTTCGTATGATGTGATTCTGGGCATGGATTGGCTGAGTCAGTATGAAGCCCAGATTGACTGTCTGAAGAAGCAAGTGAGTTTGCTTGTGGCTGGAGAGAGAGTTGTATTTCAGGGATTACGAGGTGTTCTCTCCAGTCTGATTTCTGCGTTGGAGGTGAGCAGAATGTGGAAGAAAGGATGTCCGGTATTTTTAGCTTCGGTGCGGGATCTGAACCTGGAGGTTGGTTCTGTTTCTGAGATCCCTGTGGTACGGGAGTTTGCCGATGTTTTTCCTGAGGAGTTGGTTGGTTTACCTCCGGATAGAGATGTGGAGTTCTCTATCGATGTTTTTCCGGGTACCGCTCCGATATCGAAAGCTCCGTACAGGATGGCACCGAAAGAACTTTCTGAGTTGAAAGTTCAGCTTCAGGAGTTGGTTGACAGAGGTTTTGTACGTCCTAGTGTTTCGCCCTGGGGAGCACCTGTATTATTTGTGAAGAAGAAGGACGGTACACTCCGTATGTGTATTGATTACAGAGATTTGAACAAGGTCACGATCAAGAACAAGTACCCTTTGCCTCGGATTGACGACTTGTTTGATCAACTTTCCGGATCTTCGGTGTTTTCGAAGATTGATTTGAGATCCGGATACTATCAGGTGAAGGTGAAGGAAACTGATGTGGTGAAGACTGCTTTCAGTACTCGGTACGGGCACTACGAGTTTTTGGTTATGCCTTTTGGGGTAACCAATGCGCCTGCGATTTTCATGGATCTGATGAACCGAGTATTCAGGGAATATTTGGATCAGTTTGTGATCGTCTTCATTGACGATATTCTGGTATATTCTGCATCTGAGGATGAGCATGCCAGGCATTTGAGGATTGTGTTGGAGACTTTGAGGAGGCATCAGCTGTATGCCAAGTTTTCTAAGTGTGAATTCTGGCTGAAGAGCATTTCATTTTTGGGGCATGTGGTTAGCGGAAAAGGCATTTCTGTAGATCCCCAGAAGATTCAGGCTGTTGCTGATTGGCCAAGGCCGACTACGGTATTTGAGGTACGTAGTTTCTTGGGCATGGCCGGGTATTATAGGAAGTTTGTGAAAGGATTTTCACAGATTTCGACTCCTCTGACGAGACTGACTCAGAAGTCAGTACCTTTTGTTTGGACACCGGAGTGTGAGACGAGTTTTCAGAGATTGAAGGATTGTCTGACTTCAGCTCCAGTGTTGGCACTTCCGTCAGGTACGGAGGGTTTCCAGGTGTTCAGTGATGCTTCACTGAAAGGATTGGGTTGCGTTCTGATGCAACATGGTCAGGTAATTGCTTATGCTTCGAGACAGTTGAAACCACATGAGAAGAATTACCCGACGCATGATCTGGAGTTAGCTGCAGTTGTTTTTGCTTTGAAGATTTGGCGTCATTACCTGTATGGCGTCAGATGTGAGATCTTTACTGATCATAAGAGCCTGAAGTACATTTTTACTCAGAAGGATCTGAATCTGAGACAGAGGAGGTGGCTCGAGTTGATCAAGGACTACGATTTGACTATTCAGTATCAGCCTGGGAAGGCGAATGTGGTAGCGGACGCTCTGAGCAGGAAGTCTTCTGGATTATCAGGTATTCAGCTTACCTGTGATGACTTTCTGGTTCGTGATTTGGAGAGATTGCAGTTGGAGGTAGTTTCCTCCAGTGATTTGGAGTTGGCTCAGATGAGTATTCAGTCTTCTTTGGAAGCACGGATTCAAGAAGCCCAGAAGTCAGATTCTGATTATTCGAAGTTGATTGCACAGATTGGATCTGGTAAGACTCCTGAACTTCGAATTTCTGATTCTGGTGTTATTTTCTGTAAGAACAGGTTGTGGGTACCTGTGTTTGGAGACTTGAGGCAGGAGATTCTGTACGAATCCCATCATTCTGGCTACACTGTTCATCCAGGCAGTGGTAAGATGTATGCTGACATGAAGCTTTTGTTTTGGTGGCCTGGGATGAAGAAGGATGTGGCAGAGTTTGTGTCGAGATGCGAAGCCTGTCAGTTGGTGAAGGCAGAGCATCAGCGACCAGGTGGACTGTTGCAGTCGTTGCCTATCCCTGAGTGGAAATGGGAGGAGGTAACGATGGATTTTGCGATGGGTTTTCCTCGATCTAGACAAGGACATGATGCCATTTGGGTGGTTGTAGATCGATTGACGAAGTCAGCCCATTTTCTTCCGATCAGACAGACGGATTCAGTTGATCGCTTGGCACAGATTTATGTGAAGGAAATAGTCAGATTGCACGGTGTGCCTCGTGTGATCGTATCTGATCGAGATGGACGCTTTACTTCCAGACTTTGGAAAGGCATTCAGCAAGGCTTGGGTACGAAACTGCATTTCAGTACAGCCTTTCATCCTCAGACCGACGGACAGTCTGAGAGGACGATTCAGGTACTGGAAGATCTGTTGAGGCTTTGTGTTCTGGACTTTAGCGGAAGTTGGGAGGATTATATTCCGCTGATTGAGTTTGCCTATAACAACAGTTTTCAGTCCAGTATCGGTATGGCACCGTACGAGGCTTTGTATGGCAGGAAGTGCCGTACTCCTTTGACTCTGACGGAGGTCGGAGATAGACAGGCTTTGGGGGCCACTTTTGCTGATGAAACTGCTCAGAAGATCAAATTGATAAGAGAAAGATTGAAAGCCGCTCAAGATCGTCAGCAGAAGTATTACAATCAGAAGCACAGATTTGTTGAGTTTCAGGTCGGTGACTTTGTGTATGTCAAAGTCAGCCCGATGAAAGGTGTGAGCAGATTTGGTCAGGTAAGCAAGCTTAGTCCAAGGTATGTTGGACCATTTGAGATTTTGGAAAGAATTGGAAAATCTGCTTATCGCCTATTGCTTTCTGATTCTATGCCGGATGTGCATAATGTGTTTCACGTATCCACTCTGAGGAAGTGGGTTTCAGACTCTGGGAAGAAGTTGTCAGCTGATGAGGTTGAGATTCAGGAGAATCTGGTGTACAAGGAAGAGCCAGAGCTTATTTTGGCATACGACGTCCGAAAGTTAAGAAATAAAGAGATTCCGATGGTTAAAGTCCAGTGGAAGCACCGGACTGCACGGGAAGCAACCTGGGAGAAGGAGTCTGACATGAGACGGTTGTACCCGTACTTGTTTTGACTGAGTTTGGACTGGATAATGTCGAGGACGACATTTTTTTTAAGTTGGGGAGATTGTAATATCAGTTTTTGCTCCAGGTTCGTCCGGGACGAAGATGGATCGTCCGGGACGATCGGTACAGGTTGTGCAGAAAATCAGTTTTGGTTGTATGATTCGTCGGGACGAAAATTGGATCGTCTGGACGAAAATTCTCCCGTGAACCCTTCGCCAGGGACGATATGTCATTTTTCGTCTGGACGGAATTCCTCTCTTCATGGATCGTCCGGTACGAAGCTCGATCGTCCGGGACGATCAGTCTGGATATATATAGAAATGAGATATTTTGAAGAGAGAGAAAAAGCTGAGGAGAGAGAAAAACGAAGGCAAAAGTGGAAAAGCGGATTTTCGGGCGACGCCGAGCTGTTTTCGTCCGAGGAGACTGTTGAGGAAATTGCTGTGCACGAGGTAAGGCACATTCCACCTTTCTCAATTTTCAGAACCGTCGTGTTTGGCGGTATTTTCTGTCCGGATTTTGTTTTCGTTAGCGATTTTCGTCCGTATCTTTTGAACGGTTCAGTTTTTACCGCGTAACTTTTTGTATATCGTTGCCGTGCCGGGTGTGCACGTTTTAACTATATTTTGAAGATTTTTGTCCGGATATTTTTGATTTGACTGTGTTTTTAGTCGACCGGATTTTTCTGTGAAATTGGAATTTATCTGTGCAGTAGAATAAAGGTTCTGAAATGTTGATATCTGTATTCTGTGCGAATTCGGTAAATTTTCTTTGCAGGAATTTTTGTGTAAATTCCGTATACTGCCGTTGTGCTGCCCGATTTTTGGGTAATTTCTGAATTGTCCGGATTTCTTCTGAATTGAAATGCTATGTGTATAAGCTATAAAAAGGGAGCTATAAGGGGTCTGGATCCTATGAGATTCAGTTAGTGAAACGGGAAATCTGAAATGAGCTCAATCTGAAATCTGATATCTGTTCTGTTCCGGATCCGATGAATTCTGTTTTGGTGCTATAAGCACATCTGTTTTGGTGCCATGAGCACAAAGGGAGACATAAGGGGCCTGGATCCTATGAGATTCAGTCAGTGTCTGGGAAGGGAGGCATAAGGGGCCGGAATCCGTAGAGATTCCGTCAGTGTCAGGGCATTTAGCTATATGTATCTGTACTATTTTCTGTATCTGTTCTGTTCTGTACGAAATTGTGATTATGACATGATATGATCCGTACGATTCTGATTTCTGATTCTGACTCTGTTGATTTGTTCTGTTCTGATACGATCTGTACAGTTCTGTTTGATTTGATATCTGTCCGATTCCGTTCTGATTTCTGTACGGATTTGTCTGCTGTGTTGGTTTTGAGTTTCTGAGGATTTTGATTGGAGGTTTGTTGCTTTGCTGAGCTGTTGAGCTCACCCTTGCTTTCTGGTGGTTTTCAGGTTCTGGGAAGGGCAAGGAGGTCCAGGATTAGATTTCAGAGTCTGATCAGATTAGGTACTTTTGTACTTTTGATTTTTGTACAGTCATGGCTTTCCTGTTCTGTCTTTCTTTCTGTTGAAAGCCATGTACTGTTCTGTAGATGATTATTTTGAGGAAATGAAAAGATAGATGTTTTGTTCCGCTGCATTTGATGTTTTTAGTAGCTCTGTTGTTCTGTGTGCTTCTGTTGAGTTAAGAATTTGGAAGATCAGTTCAGTAACCTAATCCAAAGCCAGATCCTGGTTAAGAAAGGTTCCCCGTCGCGATCCGGCGCGGGCGGGATCCGTCTCGTCTCGGGTCGGGTCGTGACACCCGCGCGGGTCGGGTCCGGGTTGAAAAACCTAACCCGTTTGTAAGAACAGGTCTGGTTCGACCCGAACCCGACCCGTTGACCCGAATTGACACCCCTATTATTCCTACATGATCTAAGTAGATGTCTGGTTTGGCCCAGCCAATTCATGATTATATCTTTCAATAAATTTTTGCACCTTTTAATATCCATTTTATCCACTTTAAACCTAATCATATTTGAACAACCCGTTATGGTATTTTATTTTTAAAATTTTATTTTTGAATTCAAATCAATCCCCTTTTTGAAACTATATTTTGAAGAGATAATGTCCTTACAATATTTTATCTTTCTTGAGTTTGATCAATAACTGTGATGATCTTTGTGAACACTAAAACTATTATTATGGGCATACCTGCAGTAAAACTCGTATGCCTCTTTCTCATCCTTATATACATCCTATGTACAAGGGAAAAAAATGTAAGAAAAGAAAACACACCATAAAACGTATAAAAGGGGAACTAATACAACAATGCATAGTAAATACAAAGTGATTCATAGTAAATACACAATCAATACACAGTCAATACATAGTCAATACACAATCAAGAAAGTCAAAATAGTCAAAACAAAATCAATACACATTCAATACATAGTTAATACGCAATTAAGACGATCACAAAGTTAATAAATATTCTATACACAATTAATATATATCAATACACAGTCAAATTATAATTAATACATAGTCAATATACAGTCGACACTTAGTCAATACATAGTCGACACTCAGTCAATACACAATAAATATAGTCAAAACAGTCAATACACATTCAATACATAGTTAGTACACATCGATACATAATTAAGATACAGTATGTGCACAATCAATACACAGCTTGTAAATAGTCAATACAAGCTATAAATTATGTGTGCGATATGTCTATTGAAAATTGTACAACATTCCAAAAAACTTCCCTTTGTAAAAGTTATGTCTACAAATTAGAAAAAATCAAGGTTCTGAAAATCGGACCGGACAACAAACCAGAAGAAAGAGAGGTTCACGGTTCGACCGGTCGAACCGGATGATGTAATAAATAATAATTAATATTATTAAAAAAATTAATAAAATTGATAAAATAATGAAATATAATAACTATATAATTTCCTATAAATTATTCTTAATTTATATTACATATTTAAATTTAATTTATAAATATAAATTATTTAAAAACTTAAAACTCTCAATATAAAATTATAAATATAATTAAATGTTTTAGTACAAAAATATTTTATTTTGTAATATAAAAAATCTTTAGAGTTGAAAAACAGAAAAACTAAAACTTTACAAATTTTTTAACATACGAATAATTCATTTGATAAAAAATAAAAATTATTAACTAAAAAAATAAAATAAACATTTTACAAAAAAATTAAAAAAATAAATATTATTCTAATCATAAAAATAAATTTTTATATTATAATTTTTACTTGAGCCGCTTAGAGAACAAAAAAAAATCACATAAACTTCATAATATACATATATAATAAAAAATATTAAAAAATAAAAATTAAATATTAATATTAATGAATAAAAAAATAAATATTATTAACTTAAAAGATAAATATTATTCATATTATAAAAATTAATTAAAAAATTTTGTTAAAAAACTATGTTATATAGTGTGTATAAGTGTATAACTATATATGAACTTAAAAGTGAGCTTTTGCTTTATATAGTTTAGTCCCACATCACTTGGAGGTGGTACACTACCAAAAGAATAGCCTTTCGCAGCACTTTTTTTTCCCTACCGCAGCGGTTAAAACCCCTACAAAAATTTTAGCAGTGCTTTATTTAGTAGCGGTTTTAGCACCTACAAATTAGCTGGGTTGCAGCGGTTATAACACCTACGAAATGTGGTTTGTTGCAAACATAGTAGCGGTTAAAAACATTTAAGCAAAATTGGGCTTAAATCCTGCCAATAGTAGGGCAGAATCCAATTGCATTCCGAGTCTCCCAGTTTTAGAAGCAACATTCCCTGCAGTTATTCAAATCCGAACTTCCATTTCCATATAGATTATATGAACTATAAGAAGCTAAAACACAAATCCAGAATCAATTTCTAAGATGCAGAAAAAATCAAGGTTGTGAAAACCGGACCGGACAACGAACCGGAAGAAGGAGAGGTTCAAGGTTCGACCGGTCGAACCGGGGTCGAACCGGATGATGTAATAAATACTAATATTATTAAAAATTTATAACATTAATAGGATAATTACGTGAATTTAACATCAAATAATATAATTCTAAGAATTTAAATTATATAATTTTAATAAATTATCTTTCAATATAATTAAATTAAATTAAAATGATAAATATATTATAATATAATTATAATTTATAAAATATTTAGTTAATTATATTATATTTATGAATATCTAATAAATTAACTATAATTAATTTTTATATTTCATTTTAATTATAATAAATTAGATTCTTATAATATACATTATAACAAATTAAAAATTTTAATATAATATATAAATTTATAATATTAAATTTAAAAATGTGTAATAAGAATAATATTTAATATAATATATAAATTTATATAATTAATTTATAAATATACATCATAACAAATTTGTAATACAAAATTTAAAAAATTTTGCACCTAACTAGCCCAAATTCGTGGCCCAACCAGCCCAAATTCGTGGCCCAACAAACTCAATTTAATGGCCCAATAAAGCCCAAGCTCACATAGCATTCATGTACTCTTTTTTAGTCCCACATCATGAAGGAGTAAAAGATAGTTGGCTTTTGGCTCTATATATAGTTCCCTCTTTTCTAACAGAACTTGTTTCATGAAGTGAGAATCATATATAATGGTATCAAAAATCTCATTATTTAATAAAGAAAATTATTTCAAAAAATGTAATGAAGTAAAATATATTATTTATATTTTATTTATCTTTAAATTTTTTTTTTAAAACCGGCCGGTTCTTTTGAACCTGGACCGGTTCGCCGGTTCACCAGTTGAACCGCCGGTTCAGTCCGGTTTAGGCCGGTTCTTTGCGAAGCCGGTTTTTGAATTGGACCGGATCGGACAACTGGCCGGTTCACGGTTGAATCGGCCGGTCCGGTCCGGTTTTTAAAACCTGGGAAAAAACAGTTCAAAACGTCTGATCCAGAATGTAGAAACTCATATTTATATATGAAAATAAGATGATTCTATTGCATAAAACATAACAAAGAAAAAATGAAATGAATAACACGACATTGAGTGAACTGTAACAAATGAAACCTAAAGAAGCCCATTCCTTGTCAACAACTGAAAAATCTTTTTTCCTGCAGCTATTACGTTCTGCAGCTATTCCTTGGGAGTCGGCATTTTTGTTGGAATGAACAGAAACATACTAAACAAAAGGAAAACCTACAGAAAAATCTACAGAGAAACTACAAAAAAGTTTTCGTTAGAATGAAAGCATTGGCGCCGGCATCGGCGTCGGCCTCGACTCAGCGATGTACTTTAGGATTGGAAATTTGCAAACTAGATTTTCATTTTTGTATCTTTTCTTCCATTTAATTTCTAGTTTTAGGGATTAATATAAAGAAACGAAAAGAAGAATGAGAAGAAGAGGGAGAACAACATGAAGAAGAAGAATGAGAAGAAGAAGAGGAAGAAGGTGAAGAGACTTACCGCGATCACGAAGGGCCGCCGGCCGGGATTCACCTTAGGAGCTGCGACGGCTATCGAGCACGCGCTGACACTCTTTCGGAATCGCTCTGGAGCACGGAGAAGGAAGGGTTTTTTCCGAAAGAGTGAATTAGGGAATATTGGCACCGGTTTTGTTTATAGTGAACTAGAGTTAAAAATCTTGCACCGGTGCAAAAGGTATGTTTTAGCACCGGTTTCAAAACCGTTGCAACAAAACTGATGCAAAAAGTGTTATTTTTTAGTAGTGGTACTTTGTTTTGGTTATATACATCTTTTCTTTCTCTCATGACATTAGCAATAACATGTGAGATGATTAAAGTAATTATTTGATTATGTCTTTAATATAAAATTTAAAGTTTTATATTAACATTTAGAAGAATTTAACATAAAATAATTTATTTAATTATTATTAAAAAAATTTGAACCGGCCGGTTTTAAAAAACTCGGACCGGTTCACTGGTTGAATCGACGGTTTTGGCCAAAACCGGCCGGTTTGAAGTGAAGGCGGTTTTAGGGTTGAATCGAACCGGCCATCAGATCAGTTCACGGTTGAACCGGTCGGACCGGCCGGTCCGGTCCGATTTTTAAAGCATTGGAAAAAACTATACATTAATAGGAAACCCTAAAAACTTTGGAGGAGCATAAAAATTATCGATAAGTTGAAACATACAACACCTCCAACCAAATTAATTTATGCTTCATACCGTAAACTCTCCATAGTTGGTTGCAGTTTTTCTGGACTTTTGCATACTACCTTTCAGCCTCTACATCTTGTGAGCATGTCATCTTCACAAAGACTTCAACATCCTCCTTCAAATTAGTCTTCATCTTCATCGTATATATGTTTCTTATTTTTTCTTTCTCACCAGATGTATAAAGTTTATTAATCTTTCGTGGGTTTTTACCCCAAAAAAAGAGCCCCAACTGTAAACCCCAATTTTGTACTGGACAGAAAAAGTTAATTTTTAAAAAGTCAAAACTATCATCTCTGGGTCGGGTCATCGAGTCGGTCTAGCTAGCTGGCAAGCGACAATAAATTTAAAATATATATTAAAAATTCACGTGTCATGTTTTTATTGGCGTCCGGACGTAAAGCTTTATCTAGAGTCTACGTGTGATAATTTCTCCCGGGGTTGGGAGCCAGCCGTACAGCCACCCTAACAGCCGTTTTGTGTGGAATCTGAAATAAATTAAGTTTTATATTCCATAAAATACTTCAAACAAAACATTAGAAGTAGAAAATTTTAAACTCCTTATATTCCTAGCTAATAAGCTAACAGAGATCGAAGAGAGAAATATGAACATGAGGAAGAATACCTTCATTGATAATAAGCCAGAGTTGTGTATGGTGACAGTCGAGGAGCAAGACGAATAGAATAACAAGGTCATCTAAGGAAAGACAAAAAGCTTTGGATAAGACTGCTCGAGCTGCTAGTAATGTGATATTAATTATTGAAATAGGGGCAACAACAATCACAAAAGAAATTTTATCTGAGTTAACTGGTCAACAACCACAAACCAAAATACATATCAGCATTCAGTATATATGGATAAGGTATGACAGCAGAAAAAGTAAGATGACTTATTCATAAGCTACTTTTTGGTAATAATATATAATTATTTTTCAACTTAACTCTCTGAATTGATTGAAAGAGATTGAAAGATTTTTACGTTAATAAAAAGTTCAAATTTGTCACTTAACTAAAAAAAACAGTTGTTGTCATTCACGTCTGCATGAACAGCTACTTTTTGGTTTTTCTTCTTATTTGCTCCTTCCAGGAAACTTCATGCTGGAAACCAATAAAATTTCTTACGCAGCTCTCTTGAATTTAAAAAAAAAATGCTATTTGTTTTTGCCAATATTTGTTTTATAAAATAATATTTGTTCGAATATTTGATTATTTTTATTTCTATATTACAAGTTGAAGCAGGATGTCACGAGTATTTTAGAGAACTTCATTGGCAATGCGAAGAATTTTTACATTTTTAGGAAAATTAGAGATATTCTACTCACTTTAAACTTTAGGATTTCCCATATTTATCGTGAAGGGAACATGTGTGCGGATTGGTTGGCGAAAAAGGGTGCTAATCTGGTTGATTATGAAGAAATTGATATTGTTAATCTTGATATCTCCTTTAAAGGTATGCTTTTTCTTGATAAATTGGCTTTGCCCAATGTCAGAAATGGGTGAGTGCACTGTTGTTTTCTGTGTGGTTGGGCTGCTGGTTTTTTTATTTCCTTTTTTCTACTGCGTTGTTCTGCCTGTACCTGGATCTGTTATGGGTTCTTTAGAGGTTATTTTTTCTAATATGAAGTGCTGGAGGTGTTGCTGGTCTGGTTATCAGGGGATTTTGAGGTGGGGGTCCTGGTGGTTTCTGGTTCTTTTGTCGTGGCATCCTGGTAGGGGGATTATCTGGGACTGTTCGTTTTTTCTGGCTGCGTCTGATTTTTTAGATGATTGGATGAGTAAATTTGGTAAAGGTCTTGATGTTCTGATTGAGCTGGTGGGTTCTTTTTGGTTTTCGGATAAAGCTAGTAGGGTGTTTGGGATGAGATGTTTGCTGTATTATTTAACTGTTTTGTTGAATTCCGTGATACTGATGTTATTATTGAAGATCTTTTGCAGGTATAAGAACGGAAGAATTTACGCGTGGTATAAGGTATGGATTCTGTTTTTGGTTCTTTTTTTTTTTGTGCTATTTTTTGTCCAATTTTGCAGGAGAACTGAGCTGATTGACTTTAAGACTCTTTGGCGTCTCCTTTTTTGGGTGCTGTTGCTTCACAGCCACAGTTAGAGTTGAATTATTTTTGTAACAGTAGAAAGAGGATCCTCCGGCTCATAGGTTTTTTGGTTTTCTTTTATTTTGTAGCTCGTTGGAGCATTAGAGGGCTGGAGGAACCTCCTAAGGACTGTGTAACTGCTTATTTATATCAACGCGTAGGCCCCTTTGTGGGTTTCAACTAAAAAAAAAAAAGTTGAAGCAGGATGTCGTTAACTGTGGCTGTAATAATTTGTTTTCTTTGGTACGTGATGGTTTTAGAAACTGTATGATGGATATGGTAACATTAGAAAATATTAAAAAACTTTCAGTTTGATCAATGAAAAGCTAGCTTAAAACTGTATATGAATAGACGGCTATAATTCCTCTTTCCTCGAAGGTTCTTCTTGAATTTACTTCTTGAAAAGATGACTGCATTGCGCAAATGATAGTTTTTTTTTTTTTTTTTTTTAAATTAAAACCCACCGACGGGCTTACGCGTTAATATGGGGAAAAAATTACAGAAGTCCTTAAAGATAAATCTAGCCCACTACCGCTCAAAGAGCTACAAACAAAAAAAAAGTAAAGAAAATAAAAGTAAAGAAAACCTAAGGGCCCGAATGCCCTGCTACCAAAATACAAAGATCACTAGAAACATTCTAATAACCCAAAAAATAAACAGCTTAAACACCAATCAGGACACGAACCCTGCCACAAAACGAGCGCGATGCTCCAAAAACCTGCACACCAGGCAAGCAGAGATACCAAAAAACAGGATTAAGCCATCCAAACAATAAAGCAAATAAAAACAAAACACACAAAGCAAAAGAGGAAAAAGAAACTCCTTGAGTGAAAGGCACAGCCAACCGAGGATTGCTCCAGCCAACCACACCCAGCAAAGCCCCACACAGGCCAACCCAGAAAGACCGCAATTACAGCAGCTAAAAGGAGAACACAGCAGGACAACCACGAAGAAGAATGCAACAGAGAACCGCCAGCCAAAAAACGAAACCAACAACCAGAGGAAGAGCCACCACAACAGAAAAGAACTGAAAATTAACCCAAAACGTAGGGAACTTTCCTCTTATCTAAATTAATCAAGCCTTGAATATGCACCGGAAGCTTAGCATAGTTAAGATCAATAATTTCAGGAAACCGGATACCAAAGCTAGCCATGGCACTGGCTACAGCATTAATATCATTCTTAACCACATTATAAGAACATTCCAATGAATTAGTTAAAACCATAACCTTCCTTCGAATATAAAATAAAGCATGCCCACAAGTAGAACCATCCACACCCAACAAAACCGTTTGATCAATGCTAATATTACTCTCAACAACCACATTATAAACATCCAAGCTAATACAAAGAGAAAGTCCGTAAAGCACAACCAGCAAAATACTTTCCAGGTAGTCAACAGCCCCAGATAACCCAGCAAAGCCAACAATGAACTCCCCTTCAGAATTCCTGATTAAACCACCACTGCACCACTTGGTCTCAACCAACACAGAATTAATATTCAGCTTAAAACAATTAGCATTAGGAGGAGACCAAGAAGAGAACCTAATAACCGGAGCAACATTACCAGTGATCCCAAAAAACTCAACAGAAGAAGCATTGTTGCCAAAACTACTAAAGGATAAAAGGTTAGCCGAATAAAGAGCAAAAATTTTATCCTTAATTCTCGCAATGATAGAAAGATGATCCATACCAATATCATTAAACCGAGAATCATTACGAGCTAACCAAATAAACCAAATGATAAGAAGGGGAATAACATTACGGATATGCCCCTTCACGCTCACCATCCAATCCTCCAGCAAAGAAAACACAGAACAAAGAGGGTCACCACCATTAACATGAAATATCTCCCCAAAGTAATTCCAAACCTTAACCGCAATAGGAGAAGAAACAAACACATGATGAATCGTTTCTAAATTAGCACAACATTGACATTTAGAGGTAATAAATAAACCTTTTTTCCTCAGCATATCATCAGTAGAAATAAAATGCTTAAGAACTCTCCAAATAAAGACAGAAACCGTGGTCGGAATACTCCTATGCCACATCATTTTAAAAGCTTTAAAAGACGACTTGATATTACGAATTACATGCCAAACTTGTTTGGTAGAGAAAAGACCATCTTTAGTAAATTTACAAAGCAATGCATCTTTAGCACTACGATTAATAGAAATATTGGTAATCAGAGAGATAATGTAATCCGGAATAACATTAGAGAGCTTATCCACATCCCAACCGTTACCAGAAAAGAAAAAATTAACTTTAACAGAGCTCAACGTATTAGAAGAAAGGAGATCATCAATAGAAAGGCCATTAATCCACCTATCTTGCCAAAAGAAAATGTTACCTTCCCCAAGACCCCAAGCAAGCTTAGGCTCAATAATCCACTTAACTTTAAGCATCCGATGCCAAACAAGAGAATTACCTTTAGAATAACAACACGTGGAGGGATGAGAATCCCCACAGTACTTAGCAGTCATGAAGTTAGCCCATAACGAACTATTGACTCTTAAATTATACCATAATTTTAAAGAGAAAGCAGTAGCCATATCAAGCATAGACTTGCAACCAAGATCCCCTTCCTGGTAAGTACCACAACACTTGGACCAAGTCGACCAATGGATTTTAGAAGTGTTAGAAGAACCTCTCCAGAAAAATTTGTTTAAAATCCTATCAATCCTCATGCAAACCGACTTAGTAGGGAACAACACTTGAAAAGAATAAACCGGTAAAGAAGCCAACACACTTTTAATAAGAACAAGTCTACCGCCAAAGCTCAAAAATTTAAAATCCCAAGAAGCCAATCTATTATGAACCTTAGAAATAAGATCATCAAAAAGAAAAGACTTCTTCCTACCTTTAAATAAAGGAATCCCTAAATATTTAAGCGGCAAACTAGTCTGTGAATAACCAGTAACCTCCTTGATACCCAAAATCCTATTATGCGAGACGTTCTTAGAAATAACAAAGCCGCTCTTACCTTTATTAAAAACAAGACCGCTGACCGCTTCAAAATGATTAAAAAGCCTCAACACTTTAGAAATGCCATTCTTGGAAGCATTCATAAAAACAATGAAATCATCAGCAAAGCATAAGTGAGAAATCCTGATGCCACCCATGGTTCTATAATAAATATTAGGAAATTTACAAAACAAATCATTAATCCCTCTAGATAAATAATCCACAGCAAGAATGAAGATCGCCGGAGATATAGGGTCACCTTGTCTCAAATCGTGGGAAGATTTAAAGAAACCATGACATTTACCATTCAAGATAATAGAAAAGAAAGGACTTTCAATACACGAACATATAAGAGAAAGAAACTTATAGTCAAATGATAGTTTGAATGTTCATGTGGTTGTATTTTTCTATTATCATTAGATTTGATGGAGAATAAACAAAATCATCATTAGACATCTCTTTCTCATAAGAAGTCACCTGTGTGTGGCATGATGTAATTTAATGTTGTTGGAAAGTATACCACTAAACATAAATAAAAAAATGGAAGTAATGAAAATGGACATCAAGATTTAAGGGGGAAAATCCAAAACATAACAAACACAACGGAGCCACAACACACCAAAAAAATTATAATGAAAAATGGGAGAAACTATGCAGATATGTTCTCTCTCATTCTCTCTTTGTCTCACTTCTCTTTTCGTTCTCACATCAAAATAGATAAAGTGAGGCACATATACAACATCAAGGGATGCAACCCTTCAAATTAAGCATGAAAAGTGAAAAAAAACCCAACCCGACTCACAGTGCCGTCTTTGGAGCGCCGCAACGTTTCACTCCTTGTCTTCAATTGAAAACTATGATGTTGCAATGCTCTAATGCCCAGCAACCCATGCACTGAAGTAGA
This sequence comes from Dendrobium nobile, assembly GCA_022539455.1. Classification (NCBI taxonomy): domain Eukaryota; kingdom Viridiplantae; phylum Streptophyta; class Magnoliopsida; order Asparagales; family Orchidaceae; genus Dendrobium; species Dendrobium nobile. Next base: position 32,378,159 of record CM039731.1, read on the forward strand.
GGGAGGCTTCCCTCCAACACCCACCCCCCCCCCCCCCCCCCCAATCGCAAGCTCAACTGACGGAATTGAGGTATGAGTGAAGAATAAAACACAATTGATTGGCATAATTAGATTCCACAAAGAACAAGCAAATGTTATATCCAGTAGAAGTAAGACATTTGGTCTGAAGGGTTGTTCGGCTTGGAGGTCGGGATATATGTGGTTGAGGTGAAGTTCGAACGAAGGTGTCTTGGTCAGATCCGATCGGGTAGTGAGGGTTGGGATTTGGCCGGATCGAGTGGTTCCAGTTACTGTGGAGGTCGGGCAAGAGAAGGTTGAAAGGGATGTAGCAGGTAGTCGGCATAGTGAAAATTGTGTGAGCCGACACATGGAGGATAGAAGGCAGAAGCGATCTCGAGCCTGGAGGTTTGGCGCGAGAGGAAATGAGAAGGTTAATTGTGGAGTCTGATCAGCATTTATAATAATAATAATAATAATAATAATAAAGTAAACGTAAATGTCCATTTCACAATCAAACGTCATTTGGACAGCGTCGCGCGTCAATTTTGTCAATTTTGGGTGTCGATCATCAATTTTGACCATTTACGTCTGATTTGACTGTGAGGGGCTCCCTCATTGGCAAATTCGATGCTCCTATCGCAAAGTCACGGTCCGTTTGGTGATCAGAGATCATTTGACTCTTCAAGTGACGCGTTGTGCCAGCCGACCGTCACTTGAGTCGCCCAATTTCTCTCCTTTTTGCGCGTTTTAGGGTATGTGGATCAACAATAAAAAAATGTTAAATTTGATAATAACTCGCAATCATATATAAGCCATAGCACCTATATATTTGTTTGGGTGCTAAGTAGCAATATCAAATTGGAGTTCATCATCATGATCTGTAGTCGAACATGCACACGTATATACTGTGTATAGCTGAGGTAGCTTAATGGCCTATCAAGTTACGATTAAAAAAAGGATACGGAGTCTGAAAAACTCAGCTCACCTCCCTTCAGCCTTCCAAGTTGCAAATAAATTAGCAATGAAGAAATGAAGAAATCCCGATTAATAATAATCTTATGCGTAAATCAATATCAAATTCATTTCTTTGAGTTTTTATTTACTAATTAGGTGACAGATGGATACTTACGTTGGAAATAGAAATAGAAATATATATATATATATATATAATTTCATGTGTTAGGCGTCAAAAAGTCTTCTGAACTTATCCTCATCAATATTTTAATCATCAACTTGTAAAGATATTAGTGAACTCTTATTGAGTGTATTACCATTTTTTGAATATTAATACGTAGGCTCCACAGAGGATTTTAATCAAATATATATCTGTCACACGTACAATATTTTCATCTTCACCGGTGAATCGATGCCTTCTTGGAGCAAATGGCCATGCAGTGATCTATCTTTAGAAGAATTCATATATGGAGAAGTCACTCCTCGAGCACAGCACCACACTTTCCCTTGCATCTTGTCCCTTCTCGTCTACTCTCCATCAAATCTAGTGAATTCTACTTGCAGCATCATCAGTAATATTTCGCATGCCATATATGTTGAATACTTCTCTTCTAAACTTTTTTTTATTAATACTTAGGTTTAGTTTGGGATGGGTTTTTTTGTTGTTTCTTAAAGCAGCTTTTTATTAGCATAAAAATGTAAGCAATAAAAAAGTCGCCCCAAACAAAGTCTTAGGCTTCGATTGGAATAGCTTTCTTACTGCTTCTTAACGCAGCATTAGAAAGTTGAGGTTTAGACAAAGCAGTAAGAATGTCATTCCAAACGAAGCCGTAGAAGTAGATCAAAGGTCTTATTATGACACCATGTGGAAGTATGTTTGTTATCATGTACATGATGTCAAACATGAAAATAGTGGGATCAATTATTAAATATGTTATTAGTAATTCTTAAAGAGCAATGCAAGAGAAAGATTCTACCAGGTTGAAGCTCTAAAAGGGGAGATGTTTATTGCAAGCTAATCAATCTATCATGTTCATGGACATGATAGTAAGCAAATGTTGTGGCAAATGTTGATAAGTATATCACTAACCAGCTAAGGCATTATTAAGTCTTAAGTTTTGTTTGGGACGGTCTTTTTACTGCTTGTTTAAGCAGCTTTTTAATACAATTTTTTTTTAAAACTAGAAAGCTGCTTCAATAAGCTGTAAAAAAGTCGTCTCAAATTAACAAAATCTTAGTCGACTCCCATGCTTAATGATGCAGGAGTTCACAGAAGCAGCTAGCCATGATATGTATAGCAACGAGTACAACTACTAATGCCAGGGATTACTGAGCAATTGAAAATAAAGGTAGTGTAATATTGTAATATAAAAGGAAAATAAGCAATAATAAGAGTAGTGGAGAACCTATTGTTGGTGTGGTGCTCCTCAGGATCACGATAGGCTGCATCAAATCTCCCCGAGTTCAAAAGAACTCACTTCCGACGAGGTGATTATGGTTGAAGTGTTGTCTGGAGAGTGGTACACATATATATTAGCTACATTGAACGTAGAGGAGGTGCGAAAAGTGCGCGGCTTGTAATTTGTCCTGAACTGATTGAATTACATAAGTTGATTATGAAATCATTTTAGTAGCTGCTGCATTATTTCACCTAGTTAGTATTGCTAGATCAATAAGGTGGTTGGGTGTCTTTGTATGGACAATGCTAAATGAAGAAGAGCCTTTAGATCTATTTGGCATTTAATTGTAGGCAAATTCATTTTGGCTAATTAAGAAGATCTCCCCAACTTCTTGGTTGTTGTTGGACAAGATAGCAAAGCATTGTGCCAAATGTATGGTTGACTATCTCGGTTTTTACAGTCTAGTTGTGGATGATAAGCAGAGCTTAGCTTAATGCTAGTGTTTAATTAGACTTTTCCACAGTTGTCGTCAGAATTGGCTGATGAACTTAACATCATGGTCGGAGGTGAGACTATAGGGAAGGCCATGCAATTGGACTATCTCTTTTAAAAAGAGGTGGGCAATATGTATGCTTTTTCAAGGAAGGAAATGTGCAATCTTACAAAAGCAATCGACTACTACCATAATTGAATGAACTCCTTACTTAGTGCGAGGAAGACCTAATATAAAATCACGCCTGAGATCATCCCAAATGGAATCTGGGATATATGGGAAGTGGCATTGAATTGCCTTTATATGTTTGACATACGGAACACCATCCTACAAAATGAGTTATGTCCCTACGAAGATATGGCCTGTAGAATCAAGACTGCAATCGTTCAATATTTTATCTCATCCGGCATGAGAAACTAATCATCCGCTAAGAATTTTACTGATTAGTTTTGGCCACCGAAATGAAATTGGTATACAAATACAATTGCCCTTGAACAAAAATCCATGGCATAAAGTGAAATCAAGAATGGGATGTCCTTAGAAAAACAAAGATGGGATGTCCTTCTAGACAGTTCATCAATGGTCAGCGAAATCATGATCGGATGCGTACAATTCCTGGAGTTATTGTAATCCCATGATTTATGTTTGTTGCTAGGTTAAAAGGGCTTAACGACTACTCAAGGCATCAGCAACTCGATTTGAGTTCCTGATCTTGTGCTCGAGAAAAATTTTTTTTTTGACTTTCTATAAAAACACAATCCACCGTGCATGCTTTCTATTAATATTCTTTTGGTTATTGATGTATCGCAAGGCTTGGTTATTGCTACAAAGCACAAAGTCTAGGTGTAAAAGATAATGTTCTCATTGCTTGAGTGATCTTACAACAACGTTTAATTCCTGTTCGTATGCAAACCATTTTTTCCTTGTTGTGCTCAATTTCTCACTAAGAAATTTGAATGGTTAATAACACTAAGATAAAATAGCCTCTATGCCTATATTTGATGCATCAGTATCAACTTGGAAGGCATTTCAAAATCAGGTAAAGCTAAAACAGGTGTTGAAGTAAGGGTTGTCTTCACTGCTTCAAAGCAACACTGCTGAGAATCTATCCATACAAAGGTTTTAGATTTAAGGCGCGACGTGATAGGGGAAATCAACACACTAACCTCTTATAAATATGTACTAGAATTTTGTTAGCCCATGAAAAATATGGATTTCTAATAAAGATTTAGGTATAGGCCAATCCATAATAGCAGCAATTTTATGTAGATCAGTATGAATACCATCAATAGAAAGTATAAATCCCAAGAAATGAAAATAAGTTGCAGCAAATTCACATTTAGATGCAGAGTTTTAAGAATGAGTTTTAGTTGAACAAGGTGGTCTTTAAAGAAAGAACTAAAGACTAATATATAGTCAAAATAGACAACGCATAATTTCTTAAGATGTAGTTTGAGAACTTCATGCATATGCACATAAAGGTAGATGGAGTATTGCAAAGGCCGAATGACATTAATTTCTATTCGTACAAGCTTTTGAGAGTTTTGAATACAGTCTTCCATTCATTGTTGGGTCTAATACGAATTTGATGGTATCCATTTTTTAAGTCCAGCTTTGTGAAAATTGAGTAGCATGCAAGTTTATCAAGAAGGTCATTAATTTGAGGAATTGAGAAGCCATGCATGCTTAACAAAGATCTTATTTATTGCACGACCGTCAATGCACATTCTCTATTTTTCATCCTTTTTGGGAATGATTAAGGCAGGAATGACACAAGGACTCAAGGTTAATTGATTGGATGAATTGTTGTTGTAGTAAATCAACTACAATTTGTTGTAAAACTGAGTGTTTTGGGGGGCTAGATGTTGGGGTTCATATGTTATTTTGGTAAGTTGGGTAGTGAAGCACCAGGGATAAATTCAGAGATTAAGAATTGCATGCCCTTATTAACCCAACTAATTTTAAATGGATTGGGGTTCTTTGTTGTTTTGAGCTGAAGAGCTTGAACAATATCTTGAAATGATATTCTCTGTGTAACTACTATATATATGACTAGATCGCAAACCTTAATGAGGATAGTGCAACATGTTTTGAACAAGGCATTGCGTTGAGACTCCACAAAAAGTCTAGGAGCTAAGAATAATTTTTCTATAACACAAATAAGAGGTTGTCCTTCATCACCTTGGTAATCTTCTACGTCATCATCAGTCCCAACCAGTTTAATTTTTATACTAAAAAGCTGTTTTAAGAAGCAGTAAAAAAATTGTCTCAAATGAAACCTAAATTTACACATAGGAGGAGGATAATAAGTGTAAATTTGTATTATTTTTAATTTTGCTATTTTCTTAATTTATTTAATATTTTTATAGAATATTTTATCTTCATAGTGGACTTGGACATGTGCACCCATTAGAGACAAGCAAACCAATAGGAGGAGGTAGACAATAATATGTTGAACATCAAATAAGAATGAAAATTTTGCAATATAAATATTAATTATTTAATATTTTATAAATGTCAACAATACTAATATTTTGTAGGATTAGTAAATGAAATTAAGATTTTTTTTTGTTAAATAGAGCTATAAAGGAAATGGATCATCTCAATTGTCCTATTATGAAATTTGAATGCTTTGTCATTAGAACTAAAAAAAAGGATAATTAATGGATTAGACAAGATAATTTATAGATTAGGCTCATGTATCATTGATCTAATGTCTTCCTCATTTGATGTAAACAACAAGGCATTACATGATATATTTACTATTGATTCCTCTTTACTTGATGATCAGCCTATTAGAGGAAAATCTCGAGGATTATAATGATCTTTATTAATAAACTATGATAATTTGAAAATCTCCCTATTGTACTGATCATGATGATCAAGATATGGGTTGAGGAGGTCATTATTGAGGTGAACCTTTCTTGGATCCTTCTCATTCATAAGAGATTTCTACTGAGCATCTTTAGTTATAGCCATTAGATTCTGATATTGATCAGGGGCTGTTATCTCTCATGCACACAGGCAAGAAAAAAGATGCTTTAATGTAGAAAATTCAAGGATAGATTGATCAAATTGTCGTTGTAATGGCCAACTTCATATCCTAAATGGCCACACAAACTTCTACTGAAGGTTATGATTCATCAAATTATGCTCATTCTAAATCAAGGTTTTGTTTGAGACAACTTTCTTACTACTTTTTAAAACAGCTTTCTAGTATAAAAATTTTTTATTCTCCTTTAGAAAATAGTAAAGTTGTCCTAAATGAAGCCTAAGAGTGGATGATAAGCCCAATTTTGAAAAAATTGATGTAAGAAGAAAGTTAGCCAAGCACATACCAAGAGAAATTAAGACATCTAAAATAATTTTTTTCATTTAGGGGAAAATTAGCAAGAACATTTATGTCAAAATCCTTAATTGCATTCACAACATCCACATCTCATGACTTGTTTAACAAAAATATCTCCTACTGAAATAGATCATTCTTATGATTGGCTGCTTAATTATGTGTATGATGTATGACCATTGGAGACTTCTCTTGATTACTCTCAATCATCTATGAACTTCTTTTCTTACATTTCATTTATTGAGTTTGTATGTGCTCTTGGAGTTATTAAATGGTAGATTTTGACTTCGGTTTCGTTTGGGATGGCTTTTTTACTGTTTTTAAAACAACTTTTCAGTACAAAAGTTTTTTAACTAAAAAATTTAGTACTACACAGTTGTTTCAAAAAACAATAAAAAAGTCTTCCCAGCCTTCATCTCGTATTTGTGGAAGGAACCTTAACTCTGCAATGCCTTTAAGATAAGAGTTTACCTATATAAGAGGCTGAGAATGCTTGATAAAGCTTAATTATGATTATCTATGTATATATATGTTGTATTTGCTGGTTTATTTGTGAATTTCTTATTATATTGCAGATCATCATAACCTGATATTTTTGTAATTAATATATTTATTTGTGAAAAAGAGAAAATTCAGTGAATCAAGTTGAAGACTGACGTAGTCAATTTTATATTGTCTTTTGCAATGTTATTTCTCATTTCTTTCGGGCTGCAATTCCAAAATTATATTTTAAACCGCCATTTGTTCATATTAATTACATAATTTATGAAACAATCAAAATCCTAGCTTACCAATTGCGTGCCACTTGCTGTATTTTATCACTAAATGATCCATCTTTCAAACATCTTCGTCATATTATTATTATAACGTGGGTCCCTATGTATTATTTCAGACCAAATCGTCTATATATTTGGACTATTATCATTTTTCTTGCATATAATTAGTCTATATGATAAGACTCCTATAAGTAATTGTGATGATCATTATTCTGATAATTAGTGATAGATCTTAGATTTTAGCTATGATGCAAAGGTATGAACATAAGATGATATATATGTACGTGGTACAGGTCAATTACTTAAAATATATAATACGGGTACGGCTTCATCATGTTCGATCCAATTTGTTTTAATCATATACGTGTTTGTCATGTCCGACACGTGTCAACTATGTCAAGCACGTGTCTGCATCTAACACTATATACCTTCTTATAAAGGAGTGTCGATGCATCATATCATTTTTATTTTAACTTTTTTTGTAATAAAGGTGGATGCTAATTCATCTAAAATTTAATATTTGTGTTACCTTATATTATTTTAAATAATGTAATATGAATGATATTTTAAAAAAACTATGGTGCAGCAACCAGCTTGATCCATCCCTAATTCTGTCAACAAGGAGAAGAAGACTCGAGAAAAAAAAAATCCCTAATTCTTCACTTGAAGAGTTGTGTTCTTCGGCGTATTGAAAAGAGTTCCTTTGTCTATTTTGAGTGAAGAATGAATAGAGAAGTAAAGTGAGACAAGCACAGAGTGTGAGAGAAAGTGATATATACGATTTTTCCTAATTTTCATAATGAATTTCTTGGTGTGGTGTGACTTCATGATTTTTTCCGGTTTCAGATATTTCCTGCACGTTAAATTATGTTATTCATTTCCGCAATTTTTTTCTTGTTTGTTTCACTTCATGGAGAGAGAGAGAGAGAGAGAGAGAGAGAGAGAGAGAGAGAGAGAGAGACGCATAAGCAAGATACAAGACAATTCAAGCAAACTATTGATGCTCTAGACCTCTTATTCTGTCATGTTCTATTCTTGATTTCCCTTTTTATTACTATCAAACTTGAGATTAATTGATCAATTAAGTGACCAAGATCTTCTCTTCTTCTCTCATTTCTATTCTCAATTTCCATTTTTAAAGTAGATTCACTTCCAGAAAATAGGCCTATCGCAGCGCAAATTTAGACCATTCCCGACGGTTTTAACCGCCACAAATTTTCTTATAGTGGCTATGAAACCGCTGCATACCCGCTGTGATTGCAAGGTGCTACAACGACATTCTACAACAGTTTAATGACCATTGTGGAAGACATAAGGAATGCTAGTTTTGATATTGGTTTTAACCGCCACAATCTCACAGAATTACTGCAGTTAAAATCGCCACAATAAGCTCTAAAAAAATGATTCACATAATAGTGCCGGATGAAACTGCTACAATTCCGTAGAATTATTGCGGTTAAAACCTCCACAATATGCTCTAAAAAAATGATTCACAAAATAGGGGCGGTTCAAACCGCCACAATTATGAAGAATTACTACGGTTAAAACCGCCACAATAAGCTCTAAAAAAATGATTCACAAAATAGTGGCGAATAAAACCGCCACAATTCAATATAGTTGTGGCGGTTAAAACCTCCACTAAAGTTCAGAATATTTTTTTTTAAAACGGTATTCATAACATATAACTGATTAATTAAGATGAATTTCCTTTTTTCATTGATTTAATTACTTTGAGATAAATATAATACAATAGATGAATGTTTGATCAAATATTCATTTTAATTTAAAGATAGCTATGATTAAATACAAGTGTAGATAATCAAATTCTCTTCAGATACTCTTAGTAATGATGCTAAGGGTTTACTTATTGAAGATATGAGTTTGTGACAATATTTTTATGATATTGTTGTGTTTAAACGTAATGAAATGAAATGAAAATTGTGATACACTAAAGGTATTAGTAAGGAAAAAAAAAATCTCAATTTTATAATTATTCACCAACTTTATATTTTCAAGTTAAATTCTTTACCAAGAATAGCATAAGTACAACTTGCATACCAAAAAAATAGCAAACAATATATGCAATCATGAATATCAGGAAGTAATAAACATGAAGGATTGCTTATAATCTATCCTCATCTAAACATTTCCATGAAAAACAAACTAATGCCAAATATAATGGGCATAATCTCCTTTATCGTCTGCCATTGCTGCTTGACAACATTACCATATTATCCTCCTTTAGTTAACTAACTTCACATCAATAGAAGTTTTCAAAGTTTAAGCTTTACATTACTCCAATGCTAACAAGCGAGCAAATAGAGCAGCATCGGAACCATCTTCCATCACTGTTGCTTAAAATGCTAACAAGTGAGCAAAGTTATCACGGATAGAGACCCTTCCCTTGCCATTTCAAAGACGACAAATCTGTGAGCAAAGCCCTACAGATGTTTTATACTTCAAAAGGCGGAATTAAGAAAAGGAAAACAAGTTTATAAAATTCTTTGTTGCAAATAAAACATTTATTCATTTACAAAAATTAGGGATTAATTCCTATGAATATCTCTAACATGAATGACTGAGTTGGAAGCAGCTAATTAAACAACTCTAAAAAATGCCTGAGGAAAACTTAGCTAATAATGAGATTGAGGTGGCATCATGGAGACATTATCTAGTTTCTCAATAAAAGATTGAAATAAACTTTGGGTTTTAGTTTTAAGATAGATTACAAAAGATCCTTTTCTAATTTTAGGGATTACGGTAAAGAAACAAGAAGAAGAAGAAGAAGAAGAAGAAGAAGAAGAAGAAGAGGAGGAAGAACGAGTAGAGACTCACAATGAGGAAGGGTTGGCCTGCCGGGATGTAAGACCTCGTTCCTTTACTTTAGCCGCTGGAAAAATGATTTTCCTCCCAGAATCGGCCAGGACGATGTTGAGATCGTCCAGGCCGATCAGTGCATTGAACAGCTGATTTCTGGTGTGTTTTTCTGGAAGGATTTCTGCACAGATCGTCCAGGCCGATCGTGAGATCGTCCAGGACGATAGTACTGTAGAAATGATCGGCCAGACAATAGCCCTGGGTGAGATCCAGGACGATCCAGGACGATCAGGATTTGGTCTGATCGTCCCGGGACGATGTGAATATCGGCCTGGCCGATCAGTGTATAGATATAAGAAAATCAGCTCGTTTTGAAGAGAGAGAAAAACATTTTATAAAATCAAAATATCTGAGGAGAGAGAAGGAGCGGAAAAGCAAAGGGAAAAGTTCGATTTCGAGGCCCGCGGAGCGATTTTCGTCGTTCGTTGCTGTTGGATAGTTTGTTTATCTCGCTGTAAGGACTCCGAACCCTGTTTCTGTTTTCAGAGATGTTGTGTTTTGACCTAGTTGTGATCTGTTTTGTGTTTTCGTAGTCGACTTTTCGACATGGTTTTGATTTGACACAACTTTCACCGCACAACTTTTAGTATGTTATAGATATGATTATTGTACACGATTCGACTGTATTCTACGAAGATTTTACCGGTCGGAATTGATTCTACGCGCTTTTAATTGAATATATTAATATCAAGACCTGAATTGATTTGGATTCTATAGATTGATAGTCTTGCATTGATGCCGTGGTTATTCTATTGTAATTTGGAAAGATTTGGATATTGTGTCTTTTTGCAGGATTTTTGTGTAATTTCGATAGACTACCGTTACTCTGCCCGATTTTCGTATGATTTCTGATTTTCCCGGAATTGATAGATTGAATTGATCTGCCTATGACTATTGATATGATCGTTCTTGATTTCTTTAATATTGCTTATTGCATCGATTATTGTATTGATATTGATTGATTGCTGAAAGACAAGTGGAAACCTAGTTGAACGTTGGTTATAGAAACCAACGTGTATTGAACGAACTACAACAGCACTATTGATATTGAACGAACTACAACAGCACTATTGATATAGATTGACCACTACAACAGCACTATTGATATTGAACGAACTACAACAGCACTATTGATATAGATTGACCACTACAACAGCACTATTGATATTGAACGATTGATAACTACAACAGCATCATGACTAGTGTTTGGGCTTGTCGAGTAAGACCAGTGTATGAAATTGCATGTATATGATATAGCATCGTATAGATTTCCTGATTTGTATTGATTTATTGATTTTGGATCGGTTTATTGATATTGATTGGATTTATCGAATTGATTTATCGATTGACTACTGGGCATTGATTCTACTGAACGTTGATAGAACATTGATAGATATAGATACTGCATTGATAGCATGAACATGGATATCGTACTACTGCTTATTTGCTTATAGATTCTATTGCCTATAGATTTTATAGATTCACTGTTGCTACTGTTCTACACCGTATGGACTGTTTTATAGATTCATTGTCTCGTATCGTTTTTCTCGATTGACTTCATTGATTAGATTGTACTGATTTGACCGTATCGTTTTGATTGACGAATATTGATTGATTGAATTGATTTATCGATTTACCTGCCGCTGCATTGATTGGTTTTATTGACTATTGATTTCTGTATTGCATTGACTCGTTGATCATGTTCGATTGATTGATTTGACTTGATTTGATTAACCTGCATATTGTTTTCAGTGTCGTGCTTTGATTTCAGTTGTAGGCTTTGGTGACCTGCTGGGCTTTGTAAGCTCATTATATGTGGTCAATGATTTCAGGTGCAGGGCCTCCAGCTTGACGATCTTTCTGCCGAGTTCCGCAGCTTTTCTTTTGTAGCCTTGGTAGGCTTTCTTTTGTAGCCTGTATGGCTAGTGTAATATTTTCTTTTGACCGTACTTTGACTGTTGTATATTTTGTGAATTATAGTATCCGCTGCAGTTTCTTTTCTGTAATGTAATTATCTCTGGCTCTGGATATATGTATGTATGGATTGATATGAACAGCAAATGAGGAAAATTGATAGAAAGAAAAGAAAAGAAGAGGGAAATAGAAAAAAAAATCAGATGAATCCTTTCGCTACACGGATCTTGGGTTATTACAATTGGTATCAGAGCAAGTGTAGTGAAAAGGATTTGATTATATCCAGAGTTGAAGATTGCATTATTTGATTTGTTTTGTTTTACGTATTTGATTTCCGCGATTTTGATTCGAACGATTTGTATTGATCAGGCCGATGGATCCGAAAGGAAAGAAAGTTGAGTCTACTACTGATCTCCCACTCACATCTGCAAATATGAATAAGTTTGCTAATATGGTCGCTCAGATGGTGAGTGACAAATTAGCAAAACGCTCTGGCCGTAGCAAGAAGAGTGGGGAAAGTAGCAGAGCAAGATTTAATGTTTGTAAATGTTGTGGGAAAAGACATCCGGGACAATGTTATCTGAGGACTGGGCAATGTTTCCGATGTGGTGGATATGGACATAGAGTGACAGAATGCCCAAGTTCTGAAAGACAAGGACCTGTTCCGATGGTTCCGACTGCTCCGACTGTCCCGACTGATCTGATTGGAAATGAGCAAGAGATGGAGGAGGATGCACCAGGAATGCCTGCAAATGTGACTGGTACGAGTTTTTATTTATCGTCTGATTCGTTGTGATTTGCGCGATTCTGTTTTGTCTCGTTTTGCTTCTGTTTTTGCTCTGTACCCTTAGGGAAATGTCGGGACGACATTTTTCTAAGGTGGGGAGATTGTAAGACCTCGTTCCTTTACTTTAGCCGCTGGAAAAATGATTTTCCTCCCAGAATCGGCCAGGACGATGTTGAGATCGTCCAGGCCGATCAGTGCATTGAACAGCTGATTTCTGGTGTGTTTTTCTGGAAGGATTTCTGCACAGATCGTCCAGGCCGATCGTGAGATCGTCCAGGACGATAGTACTGTAGAAATGATCGGCCAGACAATAGCCCTGGGTGAGATCCAGGACGATCCAGGACGATCAGGATTTGGTCTGATCGTCCCGGGACGATGTGAATATCGGCCTGGCCGATCAGTGTATAGATATAAGAAAATCAGCTCGTTTTGAAGAGAGAGAAAAACATTTTATAAAATCAAAATATCTGAGGAGAGAGAAGGAGCGGAAAAGCAAAGGGAAAAGTTCGATTTCGAGGCCCGCGGAGCGATTTTCGTCGTTCGTTGCTGTTGGATAGTTTGTTTATCTCGCTGTAAGGACTCCGAACCCTGTTTCTGTTTTCAGAGATGTTGTGTTTTGACCTAGTTGTGATCTGTTTTGTGTTTTCGTAGTCGACTTTTCGACATGGTTTTGATTTGACACAACTTTCACCGCACAACTTTTAGTATGTTATAGATATGATTATTGTACACGATTCGACTGTATTCTACGAAGATTTTACCGGTCGGAATTGATTCTACGCGCTTTTAATTGAATATATTAATATCAAGACCTGAATTGATTTGGATTCTATAGATTGATAGTCTTGCATTGATGCCGTGGTTATTCTATTGTAATTTGGAAAGATTTGGATATTGTGTCTTTTTGCAGGATTTTTGTGTAATTTCGATAGACTACCGTTACTCTGCCCGATTTTCGTATGATTTCTGATTTTCCCGGAATTGATAGATTGAATTGATCTGCCTATGACTATTGATATGATCGTTCTTGATTTCTTTAATATTGCTTATTGCATCGATTATTGTATTGATATTGATTGATTGCTGAAAGACAAGTGGAAACCTAGTTGAACGTTGGTTATAGAAACCAACGTGTATTGAACGAACTACAACAGCACTATTGATATTGAACGAACTACAACAGCACTATTGATATAGATTGACCACTACAACAGCACTATTGATATTGAACGAACTACAACAGCACTATTGATATAGATTGACCACTACAACAGCACTATTGATATTGAACGATTGATAACTACAACAGCATCATGACTAGTGTTTGGGCTTGTCGAGTAAGACCAGTGTATGAAATTGCATGTATATGATATAGCATCGTATAGATTTCCTGATTTGTATTGATTTATTGATTTTGGATCGGTTTATTGATATTGATTGGATTTATCGAATTGATTTATCGATTGACTACTGGGCATTGATTCTACTGAACGTTGATAGAACATTGATAGATATAGATACTGCATTGATAGCATGAACATGGATATCGTACTACTGCTTATTTGCTTATAGATTCTATTGCCTATAGATTTTATAGATTCACTGTTGCTACTGTTCTACACCGTATGGACTGTTTTATAGATTCATTGTCTCGTATCGTTTTTCTCGATTGACTTCATTGATTAGATTGTACTGATTTGACCGTATCGTTTTGATTGACGAATATTGATTGATTGAATTGATTTATCGATTTACCTGCCGCTGCATTGATTGGTTTTATTGACTATTGATTTCTGTATTGCATTGACTCGTTGATCATGTTCGATTGATTGATTTGACTTGATTTGATTAACCTGCATATTGTTTTCAGTGTCGTGCTTTGATTTCAGTTGTAGGCTTTGGTGACCTGCTGGGCTTTGTAAGCTCATTATATGTGGTCAATGATTTCAGGTGCAGGGCCTCCAGCTTGACGATCTTTCTGCCGAGTTCCGCAGCTTTTCTTTTGTAGCCTTGGTAGGCTTTCTTTTGTAGCCTGTATGGCTAGTGTAATATTTTCTTTTGACCGTACTTTGACTGTTGTATATTTTGTGAATTATAGTATCCGCTGCAGTTTCTTTTCTGTAATGTAATTATCTCTGGCTCTGGATATATGTATGTATGGATTGATATGAACAGCAAATGAGGAAAATTGATAGAAAGAAAAGAAAAGAAGAGGGAAATAGAAAAAAAAATCAGATGAATCCTTTCGCTACACGGATCTTGGGTTATTACACGGGATGGGTCCACACATGAAGAGAAGAGCTGCGAAGCTCGATCGGCTGTTCGCTCCAGAAGAACACGGAGAGTCACAGACGAAAGAAGAGGTGTAGACATTAGGGATTCGATTTAAGAATTGTGGGAGGGGCTTTACTGGCGATTTTAATCGATGAAGATTTCACCGGTTAAAACCGATACAATTTGTACTGGTTAAAACCGGTGCAAAAGAAGTGTTTTTGTAGCGGTTTAAAAAGCGCTCCTATCAATCGATGCGAAAAATACTATTTTTTTGTAGTGATGTCGGTGTAAAGTTGAAAGATGCAAAGATGAAGTTAAAACATGCTTACAAATTGTGTTAAATAATTTGGATGAATTAGTGTTAACTCTTAATATAGATGAAGATATATCTATATAATGAAACATAGCACTCTTAGAAGTTGTTTTTATATGTTGGATTTATCCCAAATATTGTATTTGAAAATAGTTGTGATTTCGGATCAAAGAGACCTCCTATTAGTAGGATGAATTTAAATAAATTGATTGTTGATATCATCTTGAATATATGGGTCCATTTTGATAAGTGAAACCTTAAACTAGATTTTTAAAAGAGCTTCTATATATTATGAAATCAATCTATTTTTTTCTCCAAAAACTTGATGAATGGTTACCTTTTAAAAAAGTTGTTAAAATTGGATTTACATATTTTTCTAAGCTAATATTTTTTTCTTATTTATAAGAATGAAATTATAAGGGATTTAAAGATACATTATGAGTTTTGAACTCATATATTATGTGAAAAAAAAAAAGAAATAAAATAAATATAAGCACATAGAAACTAGCTATATCGCTTAAAAAGGGTAAACCTCGTGATAATAATAATGGTGCAGCAATAGGAGTTTTACAAAGCAATCATTAGTAAACTCAAACGAAAGGGTGGTATATGTGATATCTTGAATATATAAGGGGAATGAAGATAGGGAATAAGATCTAAGGAGAAACCAATATTGGAAGAATGATCACAAGTGATGGCAATGGTCTCTTGAGCTTGTTCAAGAGGTGAGAGAATAAGCACTTGAGTGACATTATCAATAAGTTAAAATTCATTAGTAGTAATAGGTAAACTATAACGATTGGCCACTAATAGAGAATAAGAGACCAGATTAGAAGTCATGTCTAAGTTTCGATCAATATTGAGGAACTTGTTGAAGATTAAGGAGGGAGCATGGATTTCTAAATCTTCATGAGTATCAGAAGCGATTGTAATGAGGAGGAACCTACTGAAGATCAAGAAGAAGGAGAATATCTTCCTGAACATACTTTATCTGATTCGATGGAGAAGGAGAATTTGTATAAAAATGGAGATGGTCGGTCTTCTGATACTCATTCTGAGAAAGGTAAAAATATTGAGGAAGAATGGATTTCTAAATCTCAAAAAAAAAAAAATGCTAAGGTTACATTATCGGATACTCCTCGTTCTACCAGAGCTCAAACTAATAATAAAAGTTCTAATGATTAAAGTCATTATTTGGAATGTTAGAGGTGTTGGGGGTTCTGATTCTAAAAATCGTGTTAGGAATTTGTGTCGTATTCATAATATTTCTTTTCTTGTTCTACTTGAGCCTTTTATTTCTCCTGATAAACTTATGTCTACTGCTGCTAGTTTAGGTTTCTCTGATAGTTTTTCTAATTGTTCTAATAAGATTTGGATCATGTGGAAAAAGCATTTTGATGTCTCTGTGATTTCTGATTTTCAACAAGTTATTAATGTGCAAATATCTCATAACCAGTTTAATTTCTATGCTTCTGTGGTTTATGCTGCTTCTACTAGAACTGGTCGTATTCCTCTTTGGGATTGCTTAACTGATTTTGCTCATACTATTAATGGCCCTTGGTGTGTTGGGGGTGATTTTAATATCATCTCTAATGTTTCTGAACGTAGAGGGGGTAACCCGCCGAATATGAATGCTATGGATGATTTTAATCTTATGATCTCTTCTTGTAATCTCATTGACATTGGTTTCTCTGGTAGTTCTTTTACTTGGAATAGAAATAACCTTTGGCAAAGACTTGATAGAATCCTTTTCAATAATGATTGGATTGGTAAATTTAACATGACGAATGTTCAACACCTGAGCAGAACTTTGTCTGATCATTCTCCTTTGCTTGTTTCTATTTCTAATAGTAACTTTACTGCTCCTGCTGCTTTTAGATTTCAAAACATGTGGATCAAACATACAGATTTTCTTAATGCGGTCTCTGAAAATTGGAATGCTTTGATTTTTTCTGATAATAATATTCAAGGTATGAATAGACTGTGGTCTAAATTAAGTAGATTGAAACAAATGTTTAGATGGTGGAATAAACATGTTTTCAAAAATCTTTTTGACAACATTAAAGAGGCAGAGGAAAAAGTTCTTATTGCGGATAACCTTTATTTGGATAATACTTCTGCGGAGAATCTGGCTAATCTTGATCACTGTAAACTCTCTCTTTTTAATTTGCAAAACCAAGAAGAAATTTTTTGGAAACAGAAAGCTTCTAATGTTATTCTGGTCGAAGGTGACAGGAATACATCCTTTTTTCATGCTTTAGTCAACAAAAATCGTATTAAAAGCTATATTCACAAGATTGTTGATGAGCATGGGGTTGTTTATGATACTGGTGATAATATTGCCAAATCTGGTGTGGATTTTTTCTTCAATATTTTTAATTCTTGTAAGTCTGTTGTTTCTATTGTTAATACTAATGTTATTCCTAATATTGTGGATGATACTGACAACAATTTTCTTACCCAACTTCCTCTTGAGGAAGAGATTTGGGACACCATTAAAGGTATGAATGCTGAATCGGTGGCAGGCCTGGATGGGTTTACCACGAAATTTTTTGTGAAAACTTGGGAAATCATTAAAGTTGATGTGGTGGATGTTGTTCATGATTTTTTCAAGGGTAAGCCTTATCCTAAAGCATTTTCTTGCACTAATATTGTTCTTATCCCCAAAAAAGAGAATTCTACTTTTTGGAATGATTTTAGACCAATTAGTCTTTGTACTTTTTTCAACAAACTTGTGGCTAAACTTATTGCTTCTAGACTTTCTATGATTTTGCCTAGAATTATCTCCCCTAATCAAACGGGCTTTGTGAAAGGGAGAAGTATATTTGATAATATTTTACTTGCTCAAGAATTGGTGCATGATATTAACATTAAAAGCAGTGGTGGTAATATCTTGTTTAAACTTGACATTATTAAAGCTTACGATAATTTAAATTGGGATTTCTTATATGATGTTATGTCATTGTTTGGCTTTAATCAGAATTTTCTAAATCTTATAAAGCATAGCATTGAAGATAGTTTTTTCTCTGTTATTATTAATGGGGGCACCCACGGTTTTTTTAAATCTAAGAATGGGCTTCGTCAGGGGATCCCCTATCGCCGTCTCTTTTTATCATTGCGATGGAGTATCTGTCTAGGGGGTTGGAAGATCTCTTCTGCAGGTTTCCTAAACTTATTTTTCGTACTGGTGGTGGGTTCCCGATTTCCCATCTTAGCTTTGCTGATGATTTTATAATTTTCTCTAATGCTTCTATTAAAAATGTTAAAACGTTATTTAAATTTTTGGATGTTTTCCAGGATACTAGTGGGCTTTATATTAACAAAGATAAGAGTAATTTTATTACTGCTAATTCTGTTAACATTACTAGAGCTAATGAGATTAATAGGCTTTGTGGTTTTAATTCTTCTTCTTTGCCTATAAAATATCTTGGCACGCCTCTATCCAGAGGTAGGAAAAAGATTATGCTTTTTGATAATATTTTCACCATTTTCCAAAGAAAATTTTTACACTGGTCTTCTAAATTTCTTTCTTATGGTGGTAGGTTAGTTTTGATTAAAAGTGTTTTGAATTCCATTCCTATATTTATTTATGGTGGTAGGTTAGTTTTGATTAAAAGTGTTTTGAATTTCATTCCTATATTTATTTTTCATACTTTGAATCCCCCGATTAGTGTTTGTAAGAGAATGGAGATTATGATTAATAGGTTTTTTTGGGGGACTGCTTCTTCTAATTCTGGTATTAAATGGGCCAAATGGTCTAAACTTTGTGGGGTTTATAAGGAAGGTGCTTTGGGGTGCAAGTCTATCAACGATATGGTTAAAGGTTTCTCTCACAAACTTTGGTATACGTTGCGTGCTAATACTAGTATGTGGGCAAAATTTTTGTTAGCTAAGTACTGTAAAGGGCTTCACCCTTTAATTGCTCACTATAAAAATACTGATTCCGCTATTTGGAAAAGAATTTGTAAGATTAAAAGGGAGGCTGATTTGAATATTCAGTGGGGTGTTGGTGAGGGTGAAATTTCTTTTTGGCAGGATAATTGGATGGGGGTCTCTTCTATTGACAGGTATCTTAATACTCATACTATTTCTAATGTTAAAGTGAAGGAGTTTTTTATTAATGATAATTGGAATATTGCTTTGTTACGTGATGCTCTTCCTAATGAAATTGTTGATCTTATCATTAAGATCCCGGTGCAAATGCAGTATAAGGATAAAATTATGTTTAAGCTGGATTCCTCGGGTAAGTTCAGTTTTAAAAAAATTTGGGAGAATATTAGAGTTAAAAATGAAATTTCTCATACTTATCAAGCTCTGTGGCATAATACTATTCCTATCTCTTATTCTTTACTTGTTTGGAGATGTCTTAAGGGATATCTGCCAGTTGACAGTAGATTATGGGAAAAAGGTTTATATCTTGTTTCTAAATGCCAATGTTGTGCTAACATTGAAAGCAACCAGCATATTTTCGTTACCAGTTTGACGGCTAGACATGTCTGGAACCATTTTGGTAATTTAGCTAATCTGGTGTTATCTTATAATGGGAATTTACAAGATATTCTCAATACCTGGTTTATTAAAGGTAAAGGTCATATTCTTAACCTCATCCCTATTTTAATTATTTGGTATTTATGGAAAGCTAGGAATGAGTTCAAACATGAGGGCATTAAAGTTAATGCCAACCAGATTATTGCTAATATTAGGAACAAGGTTCTTCAACTTATTTCTGTTAATTTGTTGGGTTCTAAGCATTTTAAAAACTGTAATACCTTGGCTGAATTTTTTGGTTTAAATATTTTGCCTGCGGATGATATTTCGGGTTGTAGAATCATTTGTTGGATTAAACCTTTGTTACCCTTTGTGAAGCCGAATACTGATGGGTCCGTTGGTGCTCATTCTGCTGGGTTTGGTGGGATTATTCGTAACCATCTTGGGAATCCTCTGAATGCGTTTGCTGGTCCTCTGGATGTTTGTCCTGTTTTATCTGCTGAACTTAGAAGTTTGAGTTTTGGCTTGGAGAGGTGTATTATTTTAGGCTATCATCATGTTAACATTGAGGTGGACTCTAAAACCATTATCCATTTTATCTCTGAGAACTCTATTGGTAATCCTCAAGACCTTTACATTATTAGGAAAATTAAGTTGATGCTTGGTGAGATGGATTATACGATTTCTCACATATTCTGTGAAGTGAATGTGTGTGCTGACTGGTTGGCGAAAGCTGGTGCTCACAGTTTAATTTTTCAGGAATTTTCTGGTTGGAACTTGCCTTCCCCTCTCAAAGGCATGATTTCCTTAGATAAAGCGGGTTTTCCATATTTTCGTCATGCTTAATTCTGGGGGTTTCTTTATGGGTGGGTATTTTATCTGCTATTTTGTTGGTTTGGGTTGCTTGGATTGGTTCTGTTTTTATTTTTGGCAGGTTATTGTTATTAACCTCTGGAACCCGGAATTTATCCTATCTAAGCTGGTCTTTGAGGATTTTGAAGGTGCTGGTGATGCTGGGGTGTTGTTTTCTTTTTTTATTCACTGTGATAAACTGGGTGTTGTGATCTGGATTTGGCTGTTGGTTTGTGATCTGCTGAGTTTTGCTATCAGTATAAAATGTTTTGGGATGGAGGCCAACTTCACTTTTGTTTACATTTCCTTTCCTGGTAGCTATTGTTGGCACGACTGGAGGGTAGGGGGTATTGCCAGATCTGGGCAAAAGTTTAAAAAATTTTATAAGATATGTGTTTGGAAGCTATATTCTCGGAATCTGGGTATTCATTTTTATTGCTATCCTTTATACATGACTAGCTTATTATCTTATATTAATCACCTTTCTGGTTGGAGAATTTTTTGCAGGGCAAGTTTGTTTGTCCTGTGGGTAATCGACTTTAAGGTAAACTTTTTTTGGTGCTTCTTTTTGTTTTGCTATTTCCTTTATCCTTTTTGCAGGGAGACTGTGCTGAATGGTAATCATCTGATCTTCCAATTTTGGGTGCTGGAGCTTACCAGCCCGAGACTTTATCTATGTTATTTTTGTACTGATAGGATAAGGACTATCCGGCTCTTAGGATTTTTTTACCTTTATTTTGTAGCTCTTGGGAGCGGTAGGGAGCTGGAAGGTCCTTTTAAGGACTTTTGTAACCATTTTTTTTTTATTTTAACGCATAGGCCCGACAGTGGGTTTTAACCAAAAAAAAAAAAAGGAGGGAGCATGATTGTTACTAAGTATTGAGATCTTCCTTCCTATCATTAGAAAAAAGGTCATCAATAATTAAAAAGAAAGGAAGTGATTCTTTCATAATTGTTTGAATGTATTTAGAGTGAGAAGCCTCTTTAAAATTAGTTAGAAATTGGTTGTTATAGTTGATAGTACGTTATCCTTTGCAGATTTCTTATAAATATGGAGTTTATATATGCCCAAGAAAGAGGCAATGGGAGCAAAAGCTCCGCCTGTTTAAAAAAAATATATATCAATAACCTCTTTCTTGGGAGCTAACCCAAATAATGTTTAAATGAATTTTGGTCACACAAATTTTCATTAAGACTAGCAATTAATGCCTTGAAAATGAAAGTAGTAGGAGAGTCCACCCAAAGAGGATTGCCAAATAATAAGTCCAAAGGTAACATCATGGATTTAACAAAAATATGCACTCTTTAATTTAAAAAAATAATAATCCTTATTGGAACAACGGGATATTACTTGAAAAATCTAAATTCAAGGAATCCACTTTGAAAGCCTCGTTAATCATTATAACGAGCAATTATTACGTCCGGTGAAATCTGAACTTATCCGAATGTATACCGAACAATAACGAGTTTTAGGTGACGTGGCGCGTGGTTATTGGTCTCTGAACGCATTCGGTGACCGGACATAATAATTGCTCCATTATAACGCCTTCAACCCTCAAAGTTCTTCTTAAAATGATAGAAATATAATCCTTGATGCAAGAAAATTCCAATAAAAAAGAAATTAAGCAAACGCAATAGAGCTTGGAAAACAAATCTAATTGATTGAAGAGCAAGCCTACCAGTCATCTAAGAAGCCCTAATGAATCTGAACATTTTTACATAAATTTTGTTGTACTTGCAACCCTAAGTAAGAAGAAAACACTAGCTATAAGCTTTCTCCAAGGCATCTTCCTTAGAAGAATTATGCTTAAATTCCTTAATATTTTAATAGGCCTTATCACCTTTCACCATTTATTGTTAGAAAGAATCAGAAGTCTAAAAACTCAATAAACTACACTAAAATGGAAAAGAAAATTTTCTAATGTAAAGTATACAGTAGTAGGAAATAAATCCAGGTGGCCTTCAACTTTAACGAAATGAGATGCATCCAAATATCAACTAAAGAATCATAATTGCATAAATCTATATTATCATCATTATCAATCCCATTAAAACATGGTAGATTAATTGGTGTTACTTTTGACTAATACAATATGCAGAGTATAGAATGAATTATAATCCATCTAATTATGAATTATTTAAAGGGATTGTTATTTGTACAAGCTTTCTTAATGGTATTGTTGGGGTAAATAAGGCTCTCTAGATTGGCACATGAAAATTTTAAATGTTTATTTCATATTAATGCCGTTAAAAACATCGATATTGTAATAGCCATATTTTGACTCTGTTAAATTTTTTTTTTGGAGTCATTATAAGTTCAAATTACAAACAATCTTTGTCATAGCATTAATATTATAATGTTTTAATTACATGGATTTTTTCATAATTTATGAGCACTTTTGAAATTCTTAAGAAATTAGCACATGTTGGTACAAGTGTGAATTTCCATAACATTGCCAATCACAATAAAATTAGCAGAAATATCCATAAACTCATTACTCCGGATGGGGAGGAGATTACCAATCAAGATTTGATTGCTGCTTCTGGTTCTAATTTTTTTGAGAATATTTTTAATAGCAACTTCTTGCCTAATTTAAACACGGATTTTTATTTTATGCCTTCTCTTATTACTAATGATGACAATTTGGCTTTGAATAGAATTCCTAATGAAGAGGAGATTCTTATTAGTATTAAAGATATGAACACGGATTCTGTTGCCGGTCCTGATGGTTTTACTAACAAGTTTTTCCAAAAGTTCTGGCCAATTCTTAAAAATGATATTATCAATGCTGTGAAAGATTTTTTTGAAGGTAATCCTATGCCTAAATTCTTTACTTCTACGACTATTGTGTTAATTCCTAAAACTGTTGGTGCTACTTATTGGAATGAATTTCGGCCCATTAGTTTATGCACATTTTTTAACAAGCTTATTTCCAAGATTCTTGTGAGTAGGATGGCTGTTTTTCTTCCTAAGATTATTTCGTTAGAACAAACGGGTTTTGTGAAAGGTAGATCTATTTTTGACAATGTCTTACTTGCTCAAGAAATGATTCATGATCTTAATGCGAAAATTTCTGGTGGGAATGTCATTTTTAAGATGGACATATCTAAAGCATATGATAATTTAAATTGGAAGTTTCTTTACAAAATCATGCATTTGTTTGGTTTTAATTTGCAGTATACTAATCTCATCAAACACTGTATTGAAAACTCCTACTTTTCTGTTTTTATCAATGGTAAGGCCCAGGGCTTTTTCAAGTCTTCTAATGGTATTAGACAAGGAGATCCGTTATCTCCTGCTTTATTCATCATTGCTGCTGAATTTCTTTCTCGAGGTATTAAAAATCTTTTTAGTTGTCATCCTAAGCTCTATTATAAAACTATTGGGGGTGTGGCCATTACTCATTTAAGTTTTGCGGATGACTTTATCCTTTTTTCTAATGGTTCCATGAAAATGCTTAAATTTCTCTTTAATTTTCTTAACATTTTCCAGCAAGCTAGTGGGTTAACGTTTAATTATACCAAGTGTGCTTTTATTCCTGCCAAAACTATATCTGCTACGCGTATTGGTAATATTAGTAGAAGATTTGGTATTCATGCTACTGTCCTTCCTATTAAGTATCTTGGAGTTCCTCTTTACAAAGGGAAAAAACGGTCCCATCTTTTTGATAATATTTTTATGAACATTCAAAATAAATTATCTTCTTGGGCTTATAATTTTCTTTCTTATGGTGGTAGAATGGTTCTCATTAAACACGTGCTTTGTTCCATTCCCATCTACCTTATGCATACGATTAGTCCTACTAATTATATTTGCAACAAAATGGAAACTATCTTTAACAAGTTTCTTTGGGGTTGTAAAGGTGACAAGAGATCTATTATTTGGAGTTCTTGGTCCAATTGTGCGGGGATTAAGGAGGAAGGCCGTCTTGGCTTTCGTACCTTTGCCGATATGACCAAAACTTTTAGTCATAAACTCTGGTTTTCTTTTAGATCTAACAATAGTTTATGGGCTAATTTTATGAACGTCAAATATTGTTCTCATTATCACCCTTTGTCTTGCTCTTATAAACCTGGTGATTCTGCTAACTGGAAGAGATTGTGTAAAATTAAATGGGAGGCTGAAGAATTCATTCAATGGGGGTTGGGTGCGGGCAATATCTACTTTTGGCAAGATAAATGGCTGGGTAATTTCTCTATTGATAATATTTTAAATACTCACTCTATTTCGAAGATGCAAGTTAAGGATTTCTTTACTTTTGATAATTGGAATTTAAATTTATTAGCTGAGGTTATTCCTGCTTCTATTATCGAGCTTATTTCTAAGATTTCTATTCATAGGAATATTGATGATTGCATTCTCTTTAACAAGGCCCCTAATGGCAAATTTAATACTAAGATTGTTTGGTTTTCGGTTAAACAGAATTTGTCTATTAATAACATTTATAAATTTTATTGGCATGATAATATCCCTCTTACCTATTCTTTTCTTTTCTGGAGAATTATCTTTAACTATTTACCTGTTGATTCCTTGCTTAGGAAGAAAGGATTGGTTATTGTCTCTAAATGTCAATGTTGCTATCATTTTGAGAATATTAATCATGTGTTCATTAATGGTCCCATTGCTATCAGAGTTTGGAATTATTTTGATAATTTCTTTAAAGTTATGGTGGATGGTTATTATGAATCCTTTACTTCTATAATTAAGGACTGGATCATCCCTATCAAAGGGCATATTAGAAATACTATTCCTGTCTTAATTTGTTGGTATTTATGGGCCAGTAGAAATGATTCCAAGCATAACAATATTCGTATGGATGCCATGAATATAATCTCCAAAGTTAAGAACAAAGTTATCCAATTATACAATGCCAATCTCATTAAACCAAGTTCTTTTAAGAACCATTATAATGTTGCTTCTGCTTTTGGTTTGGTTTTTTCCAACAGAAAGATTAAGAGTAGGGAGAAATTAATTTACTGGAAGCGTCCTGTGATTGACTATTTTAAATTAAACACGGACGGTTCCTACAATAGTGTTACTGCTGGTTGTGGTGGTATTATTCGCGATCATAATGGCAAAATTGTTGTGGCATTTGCTGGTCCTTCTTCTGGTACCTATGCGATTACTGCTGAAATTGATAGCTTAAATTTTGGTGTTAAACTTTGTCAATCTCTTGGTTTCACCAATATTTGGATTGAAGTTGATGCTCTTCTCCTCATTCATTATATCAGTGGTAATTCTAGTTATAATCCTACCAACTTCTATAAGATTCGTGAGATTAAATTAGCTTTGTCTGGTATGAACTACTCTATATCTCACATTTTGCGTGAAGGTAACGCGGTGGCTGATGCCTTAGCTAAGTTGGGCTGTAACTTAGATTGTTTTTACCATTTTAATGATGCTTCGATTCCCAGGAACATTAAAGGGCTGATTAATTTGGATCGCATGGGTCTGCCCTACATGAGAAGCTGCTAACTGTGCGGTTATTTTATGTATTCCGGGTTTCTGTTCTTGTTTTTTTTTTTTGTTTCCGGTCTGCTGGGTTGTTCCCGCTTTCGGCTTGTTGTTCTGGGGCTGTTTCTTGTTGTTGTTATTTCGGTATTTCTGGGACCTTTCTGCTATCCGTTGGGATTTGTGGTGGTTTATGTATTATTTATGGAGGTATTGGTCCGGCTGGGTGCCTTTCTGGTTGGTTTCTCCTTTTTACTTGAGGCTTTGTGTCATTTACCTGGGTTATATTATGTATTTGTTGGGGGCTATTGTGTCCTGTGATTGGGTTACTTCTTGTATTCCTGGTGTTGGTGGGTTTGGTGCCTTTTGTCTGATTTTGGAGGATTTCTCTGTTGGTAAGGGCAAGGCGTTTTATCGTATCTGCTGGCATGTTGGTTGGTTTGTCATGCAGGGTTCGGTGTGTTGCGGGTCCTTCCTTTTTCGTTGGTGGATTTTTATGCTGTTTAATGAAATCTTTGGGCTAATTTTTTCCTTGAGGTTTCTTTGTAGGTACTATTACAAGCAAGGAAGATTTTTGACAAAGGTGGGGGACAATTGTTTTAGGTCTACTGCTGATAGGGAGGAGGTTAAAGGTGAGATGCTGTTGTCTCAGAGGTGTGGGAGTGTGTCTTACAAGGTTCTTTCAATTTTGAAGTACAAGATCTTCTGTGAATTCAAGGTACTTTTTATTGTTTTCTTTCTCTGTTTTTTCTTTTTGCTTCTTCATTTTTGCAGGAAGAGGGTGCTGAACGTCTATTTGATGATCTTCCTTTTTTGGGTGGCGTATGATTACAGCCCTATTTATTTTTTTTTACTTTTTTTGCAACTCTTGTAATCTTAGGATGAGGAACCACAGGCTCGCAGGTCTTTTTCTTTTCGTTTTGTTTGTAGCTCGTTTGAGCAGTAGAGAGCTAGTGGTTCCTTTTAAGGACCATGTAACTGCATTTTTGGTATTAACACGTAGGCCCCTTTGAGGGTTTTAATTTAAAAAAAAAAAAAAAAAAAAAGTGTGAATTTTAGAACTTTTAGGTGTCCATTTTACAATCTAATTTCACAAAAAAAAAATTAAATAAATATATAAATTTTATACTGAAAAAATTAATTATATAATGTTAAATTATTATTTTGATCAAAATATCCTAATCCACTAAATTGTTTTTAAATCCTTTTCTCATTTCTTTTTTGGCGACAAAGAAATGGTTTAGGGAAATGAGAGAAAAAGTGAGAAGAGAGAAAAAAATTTAGATTTGTAAGTTGCAGAAATTTGCTCGTCTTACTATAAGGAAAATTTGCTCGTCTTACTATAAGGAACATTTGCCCAATTTCATATTTCAATAATTTAGTATTTTTTGTATTTTTTTATCAAATTCATATTTCTGTTACTAAAAAATCAAAATAATTTTGTATTGGTAAAATTTTCTTCTTGTAACTTTTTATATGTTATAGAGATCGATATTATAAACATTTTAAGTATTTATTTAAGATTTTTTATCGCATGGTTTTGAAAATACAATATATTTTATCAATTCAAAAAAAATTAACACCTAAACATAGTGTTTTAATTTAATTAAAGCTTCATAATATCATTTTATACAATCTCTGGTAATTTAATGAATTCCTAAAAATTTAGATTTTTACTTAGTATTATTTTTTATTGCATGCCATTATAATATTTTGACGCTTTTTGAGTTAAGTTCAATTATGATTTATTTGATGTTTGTGGGTTTAGCATATGAGTTCTTTTTAGGTGGTGCTTGGAATCTTTGTTGTGCTAAATGCTTGATGAATGGTGATGAAGCAGAATGTGGAGGCTTATTGCCTTCAAGTATAGGTTATTCTGTCCTTCGAGATGAATTGATGTATGTCTGAGCAATTGCATTTCCACCTTCAAGGCATAATTAACAGCTTGAGATAAAGACCAAACTACATTTAACTCAAGTTTCTCCTTTATCACCTCCTTCAATCCTCCAATATATCTAGCCACTAGCTGATTGGTGGATTCATTTAAGCTGTTATGAGCACTTAAACAATAAAATTCCTCGGTATATTTGTTAACAAATCGTTGACCTTGAATGCAATGTTGGTATTTTATATACAGTAGTTGTTCATAATTAGTTGGCAAATAATGACTTCGCAGCAATTATTTCGTTCTTCGCCAATTGCACTCCTGTCCACGGCCTTCCTGCCGGCGTGTTTGGAGAACTTACTGCCACCATGCACTAGCTTTTGCCTTTAGTCTACAAGCGACATATTTAACCTGTTTCTCAGGATCAATTTCAATATACTCAAAGAAAGTTTCAACCGACCTCTCCCAATCTAAATAGTCATCGATGTACAATTTACCATCAAAATATGGTATATCCAGTTTGACCCAAAACCCACCGTTTTGTTGTTCTACTTCCCTCGGATGCCTCCGGCGATGATTGACAATGTCTTCTTCTAAGTCTGAGACTTCCAAATGCCTAAATCGATCCAATTCCTCTTCCAAATCAGATGCCTCTATTACTTGAGAACCCCTTTGGCGTTGTCCGGCCACCAGTTTCGATTCCCCGCCTCGCTGTCGGCAACGTCGTATGGACGACTGTTCGAGCGGCTTGCATTTGATATAGTCGATGGTTGAGCGCCCTCAATTCATGTCGCACTTCTTCGTAGAAGTGCTGAACCTCTGACGCTAGCTCATTTGTCTACTGTATCAAGTTATTATGCTCCGCCCAAAGAGTTTCAAGGCTGTTGTTGATCGCGGGAGCCACCCGCCTGCTACTTTCAGCCATCTAGCTATGAAACTAATACTGATGTAGGAATCCTGTGATAGAAGCTTTAGCAAACATATAGAAATCACTAGAACAGTAACTAGTTGTGTTAGAGAATAGAGTAAAAAAAAAAACTGAGTTCTTCTCCTATCAAGTTCAGCTAAGTAAATCCCTCCACAGGGAAAGACAAAAAACCGCTAAACAGTAAAAACAAGGAATCATGTGCTGTGAGACTAATAAAGCAACAAAATGTGCAGTGGTATACAGACCTAATTAACAACTACACTAAGCACATCTGCATAAGCTGATCCGCTAGGTGACTGCTGCTATTTTGCTCCGTATCATTATCTTTCCATGGAGGAAGGCAACTTTCTGTAATTTTCATTATTTTGGCTTTAAAAAAACTTATCTAAAAGCACTTAGACTAACCCTTAAGTCATAAATTAAGCTAAGAACAAACACAATTCAGCTCCAACCAAACAAGCTCTTCAGATATTTCTAATCATATTTTATAAACAAAACGCGACTTTTGCACAGTTAGCTGGATATTTAAAACAGCTAGCAACATCAATCTGTACAGTCATTGATTATTAAAATCACAAAAAAAAAAATTATATATAGCTTAATAATAAGCTTATCCCAACAAATATTAGTGAGAATATCCTGATCCAAATTATCTCCACACAAATAAATTAACATATATAAGCAACCAAACACAAAATAGAAAAACAATAAAGAAATGAAAAGATGCTCACTCAAAAATTTTTTTAAGGATGCTAATTAACAGCCGACGTTATTATAGGAAAAAAAATATTGCGAGAGAAGAATTATATGTATTTTTTATTAATAATATTAAATAAATGATTAAATTTAAAAAGTTATTTGAATAAGATGAAAACTCTTATAATAATACAAGACCACAATAATTATAAAATGCAATAATAAAAATTATCAAAAAATGTAAAATAAATTATCAAAATTATGAACATCTGATAAAAAATGTAACAAAAAATACTTATATAATAATTATAAGATAACTATTTTGTAATATTAAATAACTTTTTAATTAACTCTTTTATTTATTATAAATATCTTTATTTTATTTTCTTAAATAAATTTTTATAAGACTTTTAATTCTTGCATAACTTGTTACAGTAATCCCTTTTAGCCCACTTAATCAATTTTGATTAGTGAAACTAATCTTATTCAGGAAAACTTATGCACTACGTAATGAATACATATGTC
The DNA here is from genome assembly GCA_022539455.1 of Dendrobium nobile. Taxonomy (NCBI): domain Eukaryota; kingdom Viridiplantae; phylum Streptophyta; class Magnoliopsida; order Asparagales; family Orchidaceae; genus Dendrobium; species Dendrobium nobile. The sequence goes on from CM039731.1 coordinate 32,408,119, forward strand.
CACTGATTGTATTCCCAAATAGCAATTAAAGCCAAACTTAATCACCCTTAATCTAATTTCATATTAGTATTAATTATCATTATATTGTAATATTATTACCAAAAATAATTAGAAAATTCTTGTCATATTTTAAAAATAAAACTTGATTATTATACAGCTTGCCAAGAATTTAAAACAGCTCGCAGCATCATACGTTGAGTGCATGATCATTAAAATATAAAAATGCTAATAAATTAATAATATAACTATAAGATCAAATATTTTTTAAATAGAAAATAAAGGGATGAATAAAAAGTCTACTCAGCTACAGCCACAAAAATAAATATATAAAAATATTAAGGATCTATTTGCTTAGATAATGAATTTTTAAAAATAAAATAATATCATGAATTTTTAATTTGAGAAATATATTTATTAACACATTGAAAAAGGTTATAATATTTTTTATTTTTTAATTTAAATGTACTAGATTTTTTTAAGTATAATATTTCATAAAGCCATTGAAGGTTGTGTTATAAGGAAAAATAGTAGATTTTTAAGTCAAATTATTTAATAAAATATATTTGAACAAAATATATACAAAATTCATATAATAATAAATTAATTATTTTTTAATATAAGATAGAACTCAGTTTATCTTTGAAGAAAATAAAATTTTAATATATTATACTTTTAATCAATTTTTGTTCATTTGATCATTTATTTTATATATATATAATTTTTATAATAATAACAAACAAATAAATGTTGTGTTGCGATATAATACTAAAAGAACTCATTATGCTTCAGGCTCTTTATTTGGGCTTATTCAGGCTCAAAGTGGGTCACTTTTCGTATCGTTTGGTTCGTCTACTGAGACATTCTATTCAACTATAAATTTGCTAAAATTGAAACTCAAACGATCCTAAATTAAATCTTGAAAGTTTTCAATTTAAATATATTTTGAAATTTTTGTCCGATCAAAATGATTTTTAGGATACTCAAATTTATTTTTTATGCTGAAATAAAATTACATTATCTTATACTTTTAATCAAATTTGTTTTAATGATCATTTATGCTGTAATATTCTTATTCTTAATATAATTATATATATACCAGAGAATCTCCTAATACAATCAGCATAGTTCATATTCATGCATTTGATCAACTTATGTGAACAGGAAACGCAGGAGGTTAACGTCGCCCCTATATATGATTGTCCATTAACAAACCCTCTGAATTGACTTCGGAAGAAGTGAAGAACATTCCAGCTCATATACAGGGCCATAATAATGCCCATTGGATCTTCAAGTGGATATTTTTTACACACAAAACATACATATATTTATCATAAAATTTTAGTTAATTTGTTCGCTCAGTTCAGAGAAAGTATTATTGTGTCCACATTGCCACGAAAGAAGCCAAGAAAATACTATGGTTAGGTTATTTGACTTACCATTTGACCATAGCACAGCACATAGTTTCACCTCCCTTAAATAAGCTTCCAATCTGTATCTCATCCACAGCTCTCTGCCTCCTCCCTACCAATACCCAATATCTCTTCAGTCTTCTCTTAATATCTTCCTAACATGCCAGAACTAAACCAGTTCAAAGGAGAGGTATACTCTCTCTCTCTCTCTCTCTCTCTCTCTCTCTCTCTCTCTCTCTCTATTTCTGTCTTTTCTGTCGCTCTAAATAGCTGATGATGATGCATGTATGATTTACAGGTCTGGCCAAGAAAGGTGGCCAAAAAGCTGCTTGGGAAGCCATTTTGTAGCAACTCCGTTGCTGACTTCCCGAGCTCGGATGATTTCCAAGATCTTTGCTTCAGCACTGAAGAATTTGTCAGCTCAAATATTATACCTTCTGGTGATCAACAAAAAGTAACTCGCAAGTACAAGTAAGTTTGTTCTTAAATCATTTATTACTTTTTTTTTATGAAGAAAAGAAGATGGATGACAAAGAACAAAATATAAAAACTATATTGTTTGTTCATATATACGCTTGTTCTCTATTTCTTAAGCTTCTTTTAATTTTAGTCACAAAACTCTAAGAAATCATTTTAGCTTTTTTGTGCGAGATGCATTATGAAGTTAATTCATCAAATAGTCCCCTAATTATATACGCGTGAATTTGATTCCTTAGCTCTTTAAATAGGAATCAAATTAATTGTTTTGTGATATTATTTTGATCTCTATATTTAAAAAGTTAAGGAACAAAATCGAAGACTTTTAAGTAATTATGGATCATTTTGATCATTCTAAAAGAATCAGGAATCATTTTGATCATTATCTCAAAATATATAATTAAATTATTTTGATCTCTATTTAAAAAGTTAAGGAACAAAATCTAAGACTTTTAAGTAATTATGAATCATTTTGATCATTCTCAATGAATCAGGGGATCATTTTGATCATTATCTCAAAATAGATATAAAACATTAATATATTAGTAACACAACAATAGATCAACTGGAAAAATTATTTTGTACGTAGAGCGGACGCAGAACGTCGTCCGGAGACCAGTCATAATGTGACGTGTCGCATTCGAGTTGGTCTTCAGACGACGTTCGTCGTCTGCACGGAATAATTAATCAGATCAATTGATATATCAAGAACTAGATGATTAATATTATTATTTTTTGTGTTGAATTAGATTATTTGCAAGCACATGGAACGTTGCTGGCATCCCACCCTCTGATAATCTAGATTTGGTGGACTGGCTTGACACCAGAGACAACTCCTATGACATCTATGTTTTGGGGTATGTTCTTCTTTACCATTTATCTTTTTTTCTTTTTTTTTTTTCATTCTAATATAACAAAATAACATAACTATAAATATAAATAAATAACAGTTGAAAATTATTTATTGCAGATTTCAAGAGGTTGTTCCTCTTAGTGCCAAAAATGTCCTCGGCCCAGAGAATAACACCATTTCCATGAAGTGGAATTCATTGATCAAGACAACATTGAACAAGCATTCGAACAGCTTTCATTGCATCATAAGCAAGCAGATGGTTGGGATCATGGCTTCTGTATGGGTCAGAAATGATCTCCTACCGTCCATTCGCCATCCAAGCGTTTCCTTTGTAGGCTGTGGGATCATGGGATTTCTAGGAAATAAGGTAATTATTACAAATTAGCTCCTTCTTAATTAGTTTTTTTTTAAATTTTATTTTGATTTGATTGAGTTACAGATTTAATATTGATTTATTTTGCATGCAGGGATCAGTTTCGCTTAGTTTTTTACTACATGAAACAAGCTTCTGCATAGTTTGCTGTCATTTGGCTTCTGGAGGGAAGGAAGGAGATGAGATTAACAGAAATTCAAACGCCATGGAGATATTCTCTAGAACCAGATTCTCCTCAGGACCTTCTCTTGATTTGCCAAGAAAGATATACGATCATGAGTAAGTATTTTGATTAATTATCATGATCAAAATTAGCTATTTATCAGAATTATTCATTAATTATATTATATAAGCAAGTTGACATTTAATTATATTCTTGCTAATTAAAATTTAATAAGTAATTAGAAATAGTCTTGTTAGGCCGGCAACACCTTAATTATTTATTAATTATAACCGTTTTATATTTTAATGACGTGTGGTCCTAATTAAAAGAATTCAACTTGCCAATTTAATTAATAGACTTCCACATCATGAAAAATGAAGAAAAAGGGCGTTCACATCATTTTATGCGGCCCTTATAATTAAAATTTATTAATTAGTCTTAATTTGTTGTTAATTAAGACCATAATAGCTTTATTTAAATAGTTAACGCGTCCAGTATTTGCAGAATGAGCCTTCTTAAACTGAATCTATATATCAACCGCAAATTTTCTTACTATAAAATGAAGCACTTAAGACAAAAGAAGATGGCGACTGTATCTCGTAATTACTATCTGTGATATTAATTAAGTTTGCTAATTACTTAATTATTCATTTATGCAGGCGAATAATCTTGCTTGGCGACTTGAACTATAGAATTTCCTTACCAGATGAAGAGACGAGGTCATTAGTATTGCAGAAGGAATGGGATATCTTACTGAAGAAAGATCAGGTATTTCTCACGTTCAGAATTGATGAATTCCATCAAACTTGTTAATCAAATATTAATGATTAATTAGTGTACGTAATCAGGCGACAATATGATTAAATTATATATTAATTAATTTGTTTAATTGGATTTGCAGTTGAAAGGAGAGATAATGGAGGGAAGAACATTTGCAGGTTGGAATGAGGGAGATATCAACTTCTCTCCAACATACAAATATTATCTGAATTCTGATGAGTATTATGGCATCGTCCAAGGAAGAAAAGGCGAGAAAAAGCGTGCGCCTGCATGGTAATTAATTAGCTTCTCATGTTTAGTATGGTGAATTAATTAATACTATACGAAGATAGATCATTTAATCCTGATTATTAAAGATGAAATTAGGAGTTAATAAAAGTTGTTTATATTTGTATGCAGGTGTGACCGCATACTTTCGTATGGGACTGGATTGAATCAAACTGGATATGATAGGTGTGAATCCAAGCACTCGGATCATAGACCTGTTCGTGCAACCTTCAATGTTGAAGTGGAGGTCTTAAAGCGTTCAAACTCATCATAGGAAGTGTTGTTTGTAGAAGGAGATGATGTAGATGAAGACAATTGATGAGCATCTGCAAATGGAATCGATGGAGAAAGCTGCTTTTGGTGTTTTACAAGCAAAATATTGAATCGGCAGTTCAAATAGGCCCAATTGATCTGATATACATTGCTGATGGGAGCCAATTAAGCTTCTGTTTATATGGAGCAAACTGTTGATGACAGATTGGAGGCGTGTTGGGAGCGATTGAATGCAGCTACAGAAGCAGGCATGGCTCGACATTTGCATGTTCTAAGACCTGACAAATGATAGCTAATTATTTGTAAATGCTAATATGGAAGTATCTGATTAATTAAGGTAAGGATCTCTATTATGTTGATGGATGAGGAGGGGCAAGAGGGGCCTTTTGAATTTTTTGTAACCTATTAAATTCAAATCGTCAATCTTTTTGTATATTCATTTGAATCAATGTAAATTATACAATATGACTCTAAAATCTGATGTGGTGTCAGGGCAATTGATTCCTTCTCCCTCCCCCTCTGAGCTAATTGCTGTTGTAAAATAAATGGTATTGTAAGAGGAGGAATTCTAAAAGAGAAGAGAAATACTTATAAAATTGAATTTTTATTTCACTCTTAAACTTATTGATTTTTCTTCATACAAAATTTAAAGACACCACGCCTATTTATACAAGTGACTAGGAGTGTCAATTTTGGGGTCACGGGTCGGGTTCGGGTCGAACCCGGAACTGACCCGGGTTTAAACGGGTCGACCCTATTCTGACCCGACGAGTTGCCAGGTTGACCCGACCCAACACGTACGGGAAGGCGGGCTCGGGCGCGGGCGGACGCGGGCTCAAACTAGGATGCGGACGCGGGCTCTGACTCGGACTAGGACGCGGACATGCGCGGGCAGCAGCAGCGGGTGCTGGGAGAGAGGGCGGGCGCTCTGGCAGCCTCGCAGGCAGCCTCGGGCGGGCAGTAGCATGCTGGTAGGCACGGGTAGCTTCGTCGGGCGCGCGGGCAGGGGGCGGGCAGGACGTGGGCATTGGGCAGCTCCGCGGGCAGTCGGGCAGGGGGTGGGCAAGCTAGGGCAGGCAAGCGTGCAGCCGGGCAGACATTTTAAACTGGTTTCCGTGTCGACCCGGCAACCCATCGCGTTAACCCGAACCCGACCCGTTTTCCAAACGGTTCGAATCCAGGAACCCAAACCCGACCCGTTTTGGAAATAGGTCGGGTCTATCCCAAAATTTTCGGGTTGGGTTTTCGTGTCGTGTCAAATATTGACACCCCTACTAGTGACTCCTCCATTAGAATTGTGCCAACACATTTTTAATCTAATTGCTACTATGACTCTCTAGAATATTTTCTTATCTTCATTTACAAAAGCCATTAATTACATATTCTAGAATTCTCTAAATAACACTTTTAGAATATGATTCTAGAATCCTCTAAAACCTTCTTCATAAAATGGGACTCTAAAATTTTCTAAGGACTTTTTTACACTATGGGCTCAAATAAAAAGCTCACTCAGTTAAAAGGCCCAATTAATCAAGTTTAACTTTCAACACCCCCTTTTAAATTTGATTTGTTGTCCCGAGCAATATTTTTATCATGATAAAATATTCATGCTTGAGAGGCTTGGTGAATATATAAGCTACTTGATCATTACTCTTCACATACTCTATTAATTTCTACATCCTTTCTTGTGATGCAGTCTCTAATGAAATGATAATGTGTGTCGATATGTTATTAGAAATTATTAATTTCATATGCTTCTCATTCTAAAGTATTCCTTATTCTAGAGTATTCTTTTATCTATAATATTCCACCATTAAGTATTAATGTAGAATGTTCTAGGATGCATATCTTTTGTAGTAAATGCTTTGATAAAAATAGATATTTCTAAAATATATAAAGAAATCTAGAACTACTTGTAACCATTAGTATAAATAGGGATGATGTATTATTAAAATGGTAAGAGAAAACCTATTCTCCTACTTCCATCAATATCTCTTTTCATTTTTCATTTCTTTAATAATTGGTATCAGAACAACTTCAATCTATGGGTACGATGACATGCTCAATTTCTTCTTCACCATATCCAATATTCACCGGCGAAAACTACGACTACTAGAGCGTGAACATGATGACGTTGTTCCGATCACTGGATCTATATGAGATAGTTGAAGATGGCATTTCGATCAAAGTTGTCAGTATCTTTGATGGTTCTTTTAATCTCACGTAAATCCGTGTGAACAGACAAAAAGATGCAAAGGCACTCTTCATTCTTTAGCAAGCCATAAGTGGCACTATCTTTCTAAGGCTAATGCGGGCTTCTTAATTCGTTGAAACAGGCGTTGGAGATCCTGCAGGAGGAGTTTCAAGGAAATTCAAAAATAAGAATAATAAAATTACATGCCTTGTGAAGGGAGTTGGAAAATCTCAAAATGAAAGAAACATAAAACACAAAGGAGTGATACTCCAGAATCATTACCGTGGTAAACCAGATGTGGGTGTACATCGAAGACATCTCAGAAGAGAAGTTCTACATAAGATCCTCATTAGCCTTGCCGCGAGCTATGATCATGGGGTGGCTGTGATCGAAGAGACCAAAGACCTCTCCTCATTATCGGTAATAGAGTTGATGAGATCATTATATGCTCATGAGCTTTGACTTGAGAATAGGAAGGATACGACTCTTGAAACCTCATTCCAGTCAAAAGTTAACCTGAAGAAGCAAAAGATAAAGGATTCAATGAAGAATTCTAAAGAGATTATAAATAGTGGAGACAACCCACAAAAGAAGGAATTCCCACCATGTAAGATCTACACCTAAATAAATCACTTGGAAAAAGATTGCTTTCATAAAGGTAAGCCTCTATGTTTTTATTTTAAGAAGTTTGGACATGAAGAGAAGGATTGTTGGCATAAAAAAATTAGCAAGCTAAATTTATGGAAGAAAAGGAGGAGCAATTGTTATATGCATGTCATGTTGCTACCAAACAAAGGAAAGAATGGTTTCTTGATATCGGGTGCAGCAATCATATGACTCTATATGAGAGTCTATTCACTCATATTGATAAATCTGTATGTGCTAAAATTAAACCTGAAAATGGAGAGTTGGTAGAAGCAAGTGGTAAAGGAACAATTGCCATCAAAACCAATGAAGGAACAAGGTACATAAGAGACATTCTTTTGGTTCCAAGTCTTGATCAAAGTCTTCTCAGTGTTGGGCAGATGATGTAGAATGGGCATTCCCTACATTTTGAAGGTGATGTATGTATCAATCTAGACCTAAATAAAGACAATCAAGTTGTGGAAAAAGTAAGAATGAAGGATGGCAGAAATTTTCCTATCACTTGGCAGTATCCAAGAGTTTTATTTACAAGATTTGGTCACTATAACTTGAAAGCTTTGAGATTGTGAAATAAGAAGAATATGGTAAAAGACTTACCTCTGTTATTTCAAGATATGCGTATCTGTGAAGGATGTAAAATGGGAAAGCCACATAGAGAACCATTTCCTTTCGGAGAATCTTGGAAAACAAAATTAGTACTTGAACTTGTTCACGCTGAACTCTGTGGCCCTATGAAGACTCCATCTCTAAGCAATTGTAAGTACTTTATTCTCCTCATTGATAGCTATTCCAGAATGACATGGGTTTACTTTCTCAAAGAGAAATAAGAAAATTTTGGTATTTTTAAGAACTTTAAATTATTAGTTGAAAATCAAAGTGAGGAAAAGATAAATGTCTTGAGAAGTGATAGAAGAGGTGAGTTCAACTCATGCCACTTTGGAGATTTTTGCAATGAAGAAGGGTTGGAGCATCAACTTACTGTTGCCTATACTCCTCAACAAAATGGTGTCACATAAAGGAAGAATAGAACTATTATGGAGACGGCAAGGTCCATGCTAATAGCAAAAGATATTCCAAATAAATTTTGGGTTGAAGTTGTTAACATTGTTGTCTATGTGCTAAACAGATGTCCTACAAAAGCTGTGAAAGATATCACACCTATTGATGCTTGGAGTGGACACAAGCCTTAAGTTGATCACTTTAGAGTATTTGGGCGCCTTTATTATGTTTATATTCCTAAACAAAAATTGCGTGTGTTAGAAAGGGCAATACTTGTGGTTATGCGGGTATCATAAGAGATCATTTTGGCTTGTTTATTTCCAGTTTTGCTGGCCCGGCTGTTGTTAATAATATGCAGTTGGTGTTGTCTATGAGTTTGATGAGTGGGATTTCTCTGTGTAAGAAGCTTAAGATTAAGAATATTATCTTTGAGGCTGATTTTCCTTTGGGTATCATGGTTGAGTCTGGTATGAATGCTTCGGTTTGTACCCCTCCTCTGTTTTATATCAGGCGCAGGATTATTGAGGAGTTGGATCCTTTGGCTCACTCGTTTTCTATTATTAATGAGAAGGTGAATGCTGTTGCCCAGGCTTTGGCTTACTTGGGCACGGTGTTCAAGAGTTATAAGGAGATTAAATTGAACCATTTGCCTAATTACATTCAAGGTCTTATTAACTTAGACAAAGTTGGTTTTCCTTATGTCTATCATTAAGTTTGGGGTTTTTTATGCTGGGGTTTTTCTGGTTGGTGGCTTCTGGATCTTTCTCGCTGTGTTTTCATGTTTATTCCTTCTGCTGAGTCGTTGGATCCTAGTCTTCATTTGGCTGGGCGTTGGAAGGGTGGTTTTGGTTGTGCTGGTGGGTATGCCCCGGGTTGCTGCTTCAGGTTTTTGGTTATTCTGGATGGGGGTTGGTTTGGTTCGAGGCCCGGCTCTTCTGGATTGAGGTTACTGGGTTTTTGTTTAATGTTTAACTATTCTGATTTTGGTTTGCCTGTTTTCTTAGTGGTTTGCAGGCTGCTGGTTCTGTCGGAGGTGTGCATAATTGATCTGCCTTTTTTGGATTGGGACGCTGGTGTTGCCATGTGGTTCAATGGTATTTTTGTTTTCATGCTCTTTCGTTTTCCGTCTCGTTCTGTTCTATCTTTTTTGCAGGTTTGCTTCCACCTTGAGGAAGTTTTTGACAGAGGAGCTTGGGCTGATGGGATATCCTTAGTTCTCCTTATTTTTTGGGCACTCCTTCCGTGCCGGCTTAGAATGTATCTAGGCAATTTTGTATTTAATATAGATGGGGACAATCGGCCCTTAGGCTTTTTTATATTTTTTATTGATTGTAGCTCTTTGAGCAGTAGCGGGCTGATGGTCCCCTTAAGGACTTGTAATTTTCCCATTAATTAACGCGTAGGCCCCTCTGTGGGTTTTAACTATATATATATATTCCTAAACAAAAATATGATAAGCTTGAATAAAAATTTGAGAAAGGAATCTTTCTTGGGTACAGCTCTCAATCCAAATGATACAAGATCTTTAATCTTAAAACACAACAACTAGTTACTAGCAGGGTTGTCAAATTTGATGAGGATGCTGTTTGGAAATGGGAAAACAAAGATTATTCCAAGCTATTTCATCTAGCAACGTCTATCGATGACACTATAGAGCAAGCCACAGCCGACACTATATAACCAGTTGATGATCTCGGGCTAATACCGACAACATTTACCTCAATCAATAATGAGGACCATGACAACACTTATGAGGGTGAAATCTTCAACTTCTTCACCAGGATCTACTCCAAGAAGGTACCGGGCACGACAAGAGATTTATGAATCTTGTAACTTCACATTAGTAGAACCAGAAAGCTATAATGCTGCCTCAAAAGAGCCTATTTGGATGGATGCTATGAAGGAGGAGATCAAGATGATTGAAAAGAATAATACTTGGAGTTAAGTGGATATACAAGACAAAACTTAACCCACATGGCTCTTTAAACAAATGTAAGGAAAGACTTGTTGCCAAGGGATACTCTCAGTAAGCAAGAATATACTACAATGAAACTTATGCTCTTATTGCTAAACTTGACACTATCAAGACTACAGTCGCTCTTACAGCTCAAAAAAATTGGAAGATCTCACGATTGGATATAAAGTCAGCCTTTCTAAATGGAGAACTCGAGGAAGATGTGTATGTTCAGCAACTTAAATGATTAATAAAATAAGAAAAGAAAGTTTATAAACATAAAAAGGCTCTCTATGGGCTCAAACAAGCACCTCCAGCATGGTACATCAAAATTGATAACTATTTTTGCAATCATTGATTCACTAGGAGTATAAGTGAACCAACACTCTATATGAAAATCAAAGGAGGTAATCTTCTCATGTTATCTCTTTATGTGGACGACTTAATCATTACTAGGAATAGTTTGAGGATTATCAACTCGTTCAAATCTAAGATGATGAAGACCTTTGAGATGAGTGACATGGGGCACATGCATTACTTTCTTGGGATGAAAGTACATCAGGAAGAAGGATTTATCTTCATTTCATAAAAAAGTATTCTACTGATCTACTAATTAAATTCAAAATGAATGAATGCAAACCTGTAGACACTCCTTTAATTACAAATGAGAAATTGATGAAAGAAGATGGTACTAAAGAGGTTGATGCAACTACTTATAGAAGCTTAATTTGGAGTTTACTTTACCAAGCTGCTACTCGTCCTGACATCATGTTTGCTACTAGTCTTCTTTCACGATTCATGCAAAAGCCAAGTCAAATTCATTTTAGTGCTACTGATAGAGTATTAAGGTACATTCAAGGCACGAGGGATTTTGGTATATGATATAAACTAAGTACTCAATCATCCTTAGTTAGGTCTGCAAACAGTTATTAGGCTGGCTCTCAGGATGATATGAAAAGCACATCAGGCTATTGCTTGACCTTGGGTTATGGTGTGTTTTCTTGGGGTTCTAAGAAGCAAAGTTTAGTTGCTCAGTCCATTGCAAAAGCAGAATATGTTGCTATCGTAGGTGCTATGAATCAGGCAATTTGGCTTTGCAAAGTACTTGAAGATATGGGCTCAAAACATGAACTTCCTATAGTGATCTTTTGTGATAACAATTCTGCTATTGCTATGGCTAAGAATGTGACGCCCCAAGATCCGTGTAGCGAAAGGATTCGTCTGACATTCTGATCGAACTCCATTCCAGTTGCCTTGCTCGGACCTGAAATTTTTAAACCACATATAATGAGCTACAATAGCCCAGCAGGTCACCAAAGCCTACAACTGAAATCAAAGCAAGGCGATGCTATCAATATGCATGTCAATCTATCAATCTGAATCAGTCAATGGTCAATGAGTCTATGCAGCGGAAATCAATGAATCAATGATCATCAATTCTATGCAGTGGAAATCCATAGTCAATAAAACCAGTCAATGCAGCGGCAGGCAATTCGATAAATCAACGCAATCAATCAATATCCGTCAATCAAATCAATACGGTCAAATCAATACGATCCATTTAATGAAATCAATCGAGGAAAGCAATACGATAAACTTCAATCCATTCTGACAAGAAATCTATACAACAGTCAATACGGTGTAGAACAGTAGCAACAGCGAGTCTATAAAATCTAGGCGGCAATACAATGAATCTATACGATGTCCATGTCCATGTTATCAATGCAGTATCTATATCTATCAATAATCAATAATCAATAGTATCAATGCTCAATGATCAATCAATGAAATCAATGAATCCGTACGATAAGAAATCAATTCGATAAATCCATCAAATCAATAAATCAATCGGAAGTCAATAAATCAATACATATCAGGAAATCCATACGATGCAAGATCATACAATTCCATACAATGGTCTTACTCGACAAGCACAAACACTAGTCATGATCAACCAGGTTAACTGGCTATTATCGATAGTGCTGTTGTAGAATCCGTTGCTGTTGTAGTCCGTTTAATACACGTTGGTTTCTATAACCAACGTTCAACTAGGTTTCCACTTGTCTTTCAGGATCAATCAATCAATCAATGCAATAATCGATGCAATAAGCAATATTAAAGAAATCTAGAACAATCATATCAATAGTCATACACATATCAATTCAATCTATCAATTTCAGACAAATCAGAAATCATACGAAAATCGGGCAGCGTAACGGCAGTCGGTCAAATTTACACAAAAATCCTGCAAAAAGACACGATTTCCAAATTCTACCAAATTACAATAGAATATCTATAACATCAATACAAGACTTTTATTCTACAGAAACCAAGTCAGAAAACATCCTGATAATTTTCTATTCGATTAAAATCACGTAGAACCAATTCCAACCGGAAGAAAATTCGTAGAATACAGTCAAATCGTGTAGAATAATCATATCTATAACACTCTAAAAGTTGTGCGGTGAAAGTTGTGTCAAATCAAAATCATGTCGAAAAGTCGACTACGAAAACACAAAACAGATCTCAACTCGGTCAAAACACAACATCTTTGAAAACAGAAACAGGGTTCGGAGTCCTTACCACGAGATCTTCACTTTTCCCAACAGCAGCGTCGGACGAAAAGCGCTCCGCGGTCTCCGAAAACCAGCTTTTCTCTTTTTCCCTTTCTCTTTCTCTCTCCTCAGATATTTTCGTTTTTATAAAATGATTTTCTCTCTCCTCAAAACGAGCTGATTTTCTTATATCTGTGAACTGATCGGCCAGACCGATATTCACATCGTCCCGGGACGATCAGACCAAATCCTGATCGTCCTGGACCTCACCCAGGGCTATTGTCTGGCCGATAATTTCTACAGTACAGATCGGCCTGGACGATCTCACGATCGGCCCGGACGATCCTGTCCAGAAATCATCCAGAAAACACTCCAGAAATCAGCTGTTTTCCATGCACTGATCGGCCTGGACGATCTCAACTTCGTCCTGGCCGATTCTGGGAGGAAAATCCAATTCAGAGAGGAACAGTAAGGGAACGAGATATTACAAAGAATCATGTAGTTCATAACATAACAAAACACATTGCTATAAAATATCACTACCTACGAGAAGTAGAAGCTAAAGGAGATATAAAGTTGAAAATATTGCAAATCTGAAGAACAACATGCATACATCTTCACAAAGGCTAAACCCAGAGATAAATTTCAATAGCTTCATGATAAGCTTGGAGTCATGAAAATGAGCAACAAGAAGGAGTACTAGAAATTATTAACTTTCTTAAGAAATACAAATGTCTTCATCATTTTGCTTAACTTCAATACCGAGGTAGTATGCCATTTGTCCAATGTCCGTTATCTTGAACTCTTTAGCCATCACATTCTTGAATTCTCTAAACATACATGAATTACTTATAGTAAAGATCAAGTCATCCATATACAAGCACACTATTAAAATATCATCATCCTTGACTTTGATGTAGAGGGCATGCTCGTAAGGACAGTTAATAAAGTTATTCTCAAGTAAAAATTTATTGATGCAGTTGATCCATGCAAGTGTTTATTTTAACCCGTAAAGAGTCTTCTCTAGCTTCAAAACCTTATCGTCTTGCCCTTTGACTTTATAGCCTGGTGCTTGTTGAATATAGACTTTCTCTTCAAGTACTTTATTTATAAAGGCGGACTTTACATCCATTTGATGTATTTTTCACCTATTTTGAGCTACCAAAGAAATAATTAGCCTTACAGTTTCAATTCGAGATATAGGAGTAGATACCTCATCATAGTTGATGCCAATTATTTGGTTGTAACCTTTCGCCATTAATCTTGCTTTATATTTCTCGACTTCTCATTTGCCATTTTTCTTTGCTTTGTATACCCACTTTACACCAATTGCCTTTTGTCCTATTAAGTGGAAGTGCTGTTAGCTCCCATGTATCGTTCTTCTCTATTGTCTTGATTTTTTCATCCATTGCATCCTTCCAATTCTTACTTTTCGCGGCTTTTTGAAAATTCATAGGTTCACAATCGGCAAAGAGGCAAAAGAGAGTGAGATTATCTTGATTATCAGTTACCTCATAGATTTCTTATAAAATTCTAAAGCATGGTACTTTTTTGCTTGACCCTTCACTTGAAGATAATGGATCCTCTTGAGTACTTGTAGTTACTGTAGTTGGTGGTGTTGTGGGCTCTTGATCCATCATTGGCTACTCAACTTCTACATCCTTAAAGAAGTTGTAATGATCATCATGTGGATCAAAAACTCATTCTCCTTCTTCATTGAAGATGACATCATGGCTGATGATTGACATCATAGTGTTTGGATTATATAACTTGTAGCCTTTTGAGCTAAAGTCATAATCGATAAAAATGTACTTCTCACTCTTGTCATCTAGTTTACTTCGTTGTTCATCGAGTACGTGCACATAAGCTATGCTTCCAAACACTCTTATATGAGAGATATTGGGCTTCCTTCCACTCCATGATTCCTACGGTGTCGTTTCCCACACATTCTTGTTGGAGATCGTTTTGACAAGTAAACCGCGCAAACAATAACTTCGGTCCAAAATTCCTTAGGAAGCCTCTTACTCTTGAGCATACTTGAGCTATGTCAAGGATAGTTCTATTCTTTCTTATTGCTACACCATTTTATTGATCGAGGAGATATTAGGACGGTCAAAGGACGACACATTCTGTTGGTTTCACATAATTCTTGAAATTCCTTTGAAGTAAACTCTCCTCCTCTATCACATCTCATAGATTTGATCTTGAGGCCGCTTTCTTTCTTCACCAAGGCTTTGAACTTTTTTAATACTTCAAAGACCTCTGTTTTTTTCTTCAAAAAATATACCCAATGTTTTCTTAAAAAATTACCTATGAATAGAAGGAAATAATTACTCTTACTAAGAGAGCTTAGCTTGATTTGACCATGCATCCGTATGTATGAGTTCAAGTGGCTTTTGTGCTCTCTAATTTGACGCCTTTGGAATGGTTTTCCTAAATTGCTTCCCTAGCAAGCAGCCTTCACATAATTGGTCTGTGTGATTGATGCAGGGTAGTCCTCTCATGATTTTCTTCTTTGATAATAGCTCCAATCCTCCAAGATGCCCAAATCGAAGATGACATAGCCAAGATGGGTCTTTGTAGCAAGCTTTGAGAAACTTGGCAATAATATTTTGAATATTGAGAAAAAATATTATATTCTTTGACATTGGTATCTTTACAATTATGTTACTCATATGTCTCTTATAGAAAGGTTTTTATCTTTCAAATGAATATCATAACCTTTCTCTATGAGTTGACCCATGCTTAGAATATGCTTGGCCATGAAAAATCGCTAGTCAATAAAACAGCCCTCATAAATTTTTTTTACGGCTATTTCTTTGCAATACCAATGGCTTACTAATAAAATAGGTAACCACTTTTACAATGCATCACCAACAAAATTTCAAATTAAGGCTTCATTTGGGAGAACTTTTTAATTTATTACTTTTTAAAATAATTTTTTAGGAATTTTTTTTTTTTCTTAATTAGAAATTTTTGTTAAAAAAAATCATTTTGGAAAGCAGTAAGAAAGCTGTCCAAAACAAAACCTAAGGCTTTGTTTGTGACATCTTTTTTATTTTTCAAATCGTAATCATAATTTATGTTTGGCTATGCCTTTTCACTATTTTTAAAAAAAATTGTACTAAAAAGTTGTTTTAAATTATTTTATATACATCAATTTTACAAAACATTAAGAAAGTCATCCTAAATTAAGGTTTTGTTTGGGACGGCTTTCTCACTGCTTCTTAAAGTAACTTTTTAGTACAAAAATTTTAATTTTTGTAATAAAAAATTATTTTAAAAAGTAGTAAAAAAGCCGTCCCAAACGAAGCATAAGCCTAAATTTTAAATTACATTTAGGTTTCGTTTTAGATAATTTTAGGCCATTGTTTTGATAATAGCTCGTATTTTAACTTTATCAATTTTTCTAGTGTCATTATAACTCAAAATCACAATCCGTCTTCGTCATAGTATTTGATCATAATATTTTACTTGCACGAATTTTTTCGTAATTTTTGACACAGATGAAAATCCTTAAGAAATTAGTACATGTTGGTACAAGTGAGGATTTTGGGAATGTCAAGTGTCCATTTTGCAAACCAATTTTACAGATATTTTTTTTAATAAAATTATTTCATGACAGGATATCGGAGCATGAGTGTGCAGAGGCTGGTCAGGTTCTGTTTTTTTTTTTTTTTTTTTGTCTAATTATTATTTTGTACTCATGACAGAGTCGATATGTTATGATTATATAAATCATGAGTATTGTATATGATTTTTAAGATTGAATATAGATGTGTATATTGATATTTTGAATTATATAATATGTTTTATTATTTAATGCTGATAGATGATATTAGATATTTCTGATATTGTTTATTAAAAGATTAAAAAATTAAAAAAATAATAATTCTTTCAATTTAGATTTTGGGCATCACAGTTTTTATTTGCTTTCAAAAAAAATTTGTACTAAAAAATAGCTTTACAAAGTAGAAAAAAAAAGGCATCACAAATGAAGCATTAGATTTTTTGAAAATTCCTTCAGTAAAAGTAAATCATTGAATTTACCTACAAAATTCCAACACCCATTTAGCGTTCCTTCAGATTTTCTTTTGAAAATTTGATAGATAATATGAAAAGTTTTCACAAAATTTATAGCTTCTTAATGTTGCGTCCTCTTTATAAGAAGCAATACAAACATTAAGGCAAAATTCAAATTTTTGCTGACTCTAAGGCTTCGTTTGGGATGGCTTTTTTATTGATTTCTAAAACGGAGTTTTAGTACAAAAATAAAAAAAATTGTATTAAAACTCCGTTTTAGAAAGCAATAAAAAAGTCGTCCCAAACAAAGCCTAAATCTAATTTTGAAACTAATAAAAAGTATTCCAAATTAAGGCTTTGTTTGGGACGGCTTTAATTTCTAGTATGAAAATTCCAACCCTAAACTTTTTAGTATGAAAATTTTAATTTTGCACTACAAAGCTGCTTTAAGAAGCAGTAAGAAGCCTAAATTATGATGATGAGCAATTTTTTTTATTCATCTAATCACTGATTGAAATATTGTTAAGGCTTTTTTTGGGATGGCTTTAATTTCTTACTACTTCTTAAAGCAGATGTTAAAAATTTTTATACTAAAAAGCTGCTGAAATTTTTTGTACTAAAAAATTATTTTAGAAAGCATTAAGAAAGTTGTCCCAAACAAAGTCCAAGTGATGTTACATTATGACTTTACACTTAACATCCTCATTATAATGAATAATTAATTTATAGTTATTATATTATAATTATAATTATTATTGCTTTAATATCTAACATTTTTTAAAATTGATAAGTTTCATCATTTGGAAGGTCTACAACATCAATGATTAGAGGCTCTTCTATATTTATATCAACTCTATTTCTAAAAATATGATATTTATATAAATAGAGTACCATACAAAACATTTTTAATTTAAACAATTTTTACACATAACCCCCACACGTCCCAAAGGTTATTCAACATATATTTTTTCTTCAAAATATATATTTAAAAAAAAAACCAAATTTTCATTCATTTGATAAACAGAACAACCTTTTTTATGCAGCAAAATAAACAATTAAATGAATAGTTCTCATTTGAATGATAATAGTAAATACGTTGGTTCACTATTTGCAAATAAATAAAAGAAAGAAAAAAAAAGTGAAGCTCATTGGACATTTCATAGAGCTCACGTAGGTTTCTTATCTTTCTTTGCCTTTGATTGTGTTCTAAAGATGAAAGCGAGGAGGTAAAACATATATGGAGTAGGTGCGGTAATGAATCTTGTAGTATTATCATGAGTAATTGCTCTTCATTTTGAATGATCTCATTTTTGTTTTTTACAATTCCAAGCTCTATCTTGATTGAAATCCTCATCTTGATTAGGAGTGTTAAAACGGGTCGACGAGTCGGATTCGGGTCGGGTAGAGTCGGTTCGGGTGGAACCGGACCCGAGTCATAACAGGATCAACCCAAACCTAATGAATCAACCTAAACATGACATGTTTTTGCAAAAGGGTCAGGTTTCTCAACCCGAACCAAACTCGCGCGGATTACCGGGTTGACCTGACCCGGCCCGCGGACCAGTTCAATTCGAAAACGGGAGAGGCGACTTGAGGCAGGGAGGCGCCTAGAACCCGGCGGGCTAAGGTGGGCAGATGACGCGACTCGGTGAGTCGGCGAGGCAATGAGTCAGTGCAGTTGGTGAGGCGATGAGGCGGACTGAGGTGGTGATGCGGGTTGAGGTGCCTGGCAATTGACTAGACAACTTGTAATATTGACCAGACGACATGCAGATGACGAAACTCGGGCAATTGATGAGACGACGGGCAATTGACGCAACATGGGAGCTTGTCTTGACGGGGGTAGCACGGGCAGTAGTCACGGTCAACATGTTTTTACCAGGTTGAGTTCGAATTTCCGGGTCAACTCGAACCCAACCCATTTTCCAAACGGGTCGAAACTAGAAACCCA
Source organism: Dendrobium nobile (assembly GCA_022539455.1). Lineage (NCBI taxonomy): Eukaryota > Viridiplantae > Streptophyta > Magnoliopsida > Asparagales > Orchidaceae > Dendrobium > Dendrobium nobile. The sequence goes on from CM039731.1 coordinate 32,427,035, forward strand.
AACCCATCTCGTTTCAAAATCCGGTCGGATTTTCGTGTCATGTCAAATATTGACATCCCTAATCTTGACCAAAAAAATAACTTTAAAGCTATTAATAGCCAATAATTTATATGATTTAGATTTGTTAACCAAAGAAAATAAGTTTAGAGCTTAGTACATCATCCAACTTGCTCCTCATTTATTCAGGAACATGTGCATATGCAACACTCCTAAATATATATATTTAAGTAGGAGGTATTTTGCTTTCACCGTATCCATGCATCGGAAGCCACATATCTTTTATGCTTAAAATTTAGTATCTGTTGAGAATATATACAACACATACTGTTATCTCAGCCCAAAATTTATTTGACATATTATTGCTCTTAATCAAACTTAACACATTGTTAAGGGTAGTGTAATTCCTTATTTATGGCACACCATTTTATTAGGGTGAAAGTAATGTATTTAGTTGATATTCATTGTTATTCTCTTCAAAATATTCTTCAAATGCTTTGGAAGTAATTTTGCCTTAACCAAATTAGATGAATTAATGGATAGCCACATTCCTCCGCATTTTTCTTGAATATAGAATAACTTCTAAGTTTTCTTTCAAAAATAGACTTAATCTTTCTTGTATAATCATCTATGAAAGTTAGAAAATATTGATTCTTTTCAAAAGAGCAGGTGCAATCGATCACATAAAGTTAGGGGTGTTAATTTCGGGTCACAGGTCGGGTTTGGGTCGAACCCGACCTGTGACCCGGCACTATTTGGGTCAACCCGAACCCGACCCGTTTTTTGCAAATGGGTCGATTTTCCGGACCTGAAACCGATCCGCTTCGACTCCAGGTCAAACAGACCGACTTAACCCGAATGACCTGATGCCAACAAAAAACTGCTAGTTTTCAGGTCCAAAAAAGGGTCAATATCCACTTTTCAGGTAAAAAACGGGTCAATCTCGAGTTGTCGGGTCAAAAATGGGTTTTCGGGTAAAAAACAGGTCAACTTCGGGTCTAAGGGTCAACCCGAACCCGGCCTGATTTTTGAAACAGGTTGAATTGTTGAACCCGAAACGGACCCGTTTCGGGTTCGGGTCAACCCAAACCTGAAATTTTCGGGTCGGGTCCAATAATTACACCCCTGCATAAACTCATGTGGACTAATTGAAGTGGCTTCTTTCCTCTAATGATATCTTCAGTTGAAAAATGTTTCTTATGTTTCTTTCCAAACGCATAACCTTCACAATTTTGATTTGGATGGTCATTGCATGGCAATCTGTTTGCCGCCCTTGTCTACCATCTTTTTTCTTCAGCGCATTATTGAGATCTCGAAAATTTAGATTATCATGTCTCATGTGCCAAAGCATGATGTACCTTTTACACAAGCTTTTAAACGCCTTATTATATTTTTATTATGTTTAGAACAAACATTATATTATTTCTCATCACAATTTGAGCCATTAACTTATTTAAACTATTTTTTTTATTTTGAGATTCTTATATTTATATGGATAACACGCTTTTCCAATTAATTTCCCTAATCACAAAAAATATTCACTATAGAAAAAATGTTAATTACCAGTGAAATTTCCGACAAAAATTTTACGCCATAAATTCCAATGGACTTTTCCGATGGGTTTTATGGTGGATTTCCAGCAGACTTCCGACGGATTTCTGATGTAATATTTCCAACAAATTTCTAATGGATTTTAAATTTTTTGGGAAAATAATCATATAGTTGTAATTTAAAAAAATGAATTAACTAATTAGCTAATTTAAATTAACTAATTAACTAATTAAATAAAATAATAAACTAAGTAACTAATTTGAATAAACTAATAACATAACTAATTTAAATTAACTAAATAATTAACTAATATTTATTTTTAATTAATTATTAATTTTAATATTTTATGAGTTATAATTTAAATAAAAAAAGAGTAATAATTTTAACAAAATTTGCTTCATGGTCAAATGGATGGGAGCTAGATATTCTCCTGAAAGAGCGAGGTTCACAGGCACGAGCATGTGAGGGCAGCAGGTTGGCAGGCAGGCAGGCGCGGGCACAGGCAATGGGCTGGCGGGAAGGAGCAAGCAGCAAGTTGGCAAACAGGCGCGGGTGAGCAGTCATGAGAGCTAGTGGGCAGTTGGTTGGGCCCATAACTGTTTTTATTTTGTCAGAAATTCTTTTATTTTTCTGATGGCAATTTCCGCCGAAAATCCATCGGAAATGTTTCTACGAAATTTTTTTTTTTCCCGTTATTTGTTTTTTTTTTCTATGCGTGTTTTAACAGCAGAAATTTTTTTATCGGATTCGCCGGAAATTTGTTATTCCGACGGATAAGGCCACTAGAAATCAATCGTTTTTCTGCATTGATTACATTTATTATCTAGCATTGGTAAATATCAATAATAACTTGATGCAGGTTCTATCTTTAAAAATGATGAGGATTTTATACTTTTCACTCATTTCGTCCATTTTCATGAGCATCCTTCTATGCCTATATATATGATTACTAGCTCTGGGATTCAATTACAATTTTTTCATTTTTCATCTTCTTCTCCTTTGGAAGCTAGCAAGAAGAATTATTCTTCCTCATATTTTTTAGTCAAATTAGCTCTTCCTTGATTATTCTTATTTTGATAATATTTGAAAATGACCTGCTTTCTCACTAACATAATAATGAATTCAAGATTAAGGTTTTGTTTGGGACGGCTTTTTTATTGCTTTTTAAAACGGTGTTGTAGTACAAATTTTTTAATTTTTGTACTAAAACTCCATTTTCAGAAGCAATAAAAAGCCATCCCAAACGAAGCCTAAGTGTATCTTTCATATATTTTTTTTCTTCAAATCATCATTGTCTGAATTTTTACTTTCTTCATGATTTCTTTAATATCCTCCACAACCATGATATCATCATATACATTTCTACTGCCACAACCATGACCCCTGCCACATATAGAATGTTTTGAGAGCTTGAGTTCTCCATGATTTTGTAAACTTCTTTATCATTCTTCAATCTGAGCTTTTATTTGATGTCTTTCTCCATAGTATAATACTTTTTCTTATTCTTTCTTTGCTAAGATGCTATAAAAAAGTCCATTAACCTATTCATGGATATAGATTCAAAGTCTTTTACCTTCTCAATAACTTCTTTATCATTCTTCAATGTGAGCTTTTATTTGTTTTGATTCAATTAGATGATGAATTAATCCTCTTAAAATTTCCTAGCTATGGCCTTATAGAGAAAAGTTTCCAAGGATGTTGAGTTCATCATACTCCATATCTATCTTATCTTCATGCTTGTATGTTAGACCTTGAATCAATTAGGGCCGCATTTGAAATAATTTTCTTACTATTTTCTAAAGCAGTTTTTAACACAAAAAGTTTTAAAAAGCAGCAAAAAACCAGTGGGCAAAAGCTATCTCAAATGAAGCTCAAGTAATCATACAAATATACAATACATATCTCAATAGGCAATACATCAAAATTATATATTTTTCTTGAAATTTTAGCATATATGTAAGATTTTTTACCGGAATTATGTTTTCTAAGGTTAAGAGTCTCAGTTTCCTTTTCACCTTCACTATATGTGCAATTACTATATTTTTTCTTCTTTATTCTTTCCTTTATCTTACTTCTCATCATATATAATGATCAACACTTCTATATCTCATCCATCAGCATAATTTAAACATGTGATTTAGGTTTGCTTATTAATTAAGTGTTGTCTGTCAATCTGTTTTTGGCTAGAGATTCTTTTTCCTTGCAATTATTGGCTTCTTTCCCTTCTTGTTTCTGCTCAATATATCTTTTTGAAAGCTTCTTTTACAAATTCCTTATCAGTTCGTACTCCCAAATAGTATGTCACTCTTACTTTATTTAGTGCTGCAAAAGAAGCTCCTCATTCACAAAAAGCTAGTATTCACTTAAAAAAAAAACTCCTCATCCTGAGCCCTTCTTTTATACATTTTCATTTATTTGAAATTAGTTCATATTTGACTCAAATTTGAACGAGCTAAACATGAATGTGATGTTCACGAACAATTTTGAAATATGAGCTCATTTCGAGCGAATAAAAATTTTAATTAGTAGCACACATGCAAACAAAATTTGTTCAAGCTCGACTCATTTACACCCATGCCATTTAGTTTAGTTTGCTTTACTGATAAAGATAAAGATGGCAATCGATGATTCTCTTGTAGTTCAAGAGGTCTTTTGCAAGGAATGACAAGCCTCAATTTCTCGCTGCAACTAAATTCATAGCACATCCTGCAAATCAGCAAGTAGCACATGAAGTCATTGCTTTGGAGCTTCTTACAGTATTATTGGTAAATCCCAAGGATGACAGTGTTGAGGTTGCTGTTGGGTTTGTCAGAGAATGTGGAGCATTGCTTCAGAGCCTTGTTCAGCATAGTCTCCATGGTATTTTTGAGATATTCTGTGGCATACTTCATGAAGGAGGAATAGACAAACGAGTATAGAAGGCCTTTTTGCCTGCTATCTGTGCTGAACTAGACCTAGTTGAGCAAGTGGATCAGTTTACACATGAGATGTCATTTGAGGATAAGATAGATCCAGAGGCTATCTGGTTCTATTTACCACGATGTCTGTCAATATTGAGTAGAAATCGGATTCCTTCAATGGGAGTGTCTTCATTATATCTTGTAAAAGTAGTGAGAAAAACAATTTGATTATGTTCATACTAGGAAATGTGATGTTGAAGTACATATAAACTAGTTTGTGCATGAATAGACTTGAGCCTTCTTTCTTGAGCACTAGTAGCCTTATAAGTAAGAGTAATATCTGAGGTGACTTAAAGATACAAAGGGGAGGGAGGCATTGTAACAACTTCTTGAGAAAAATTATAAGTGTTCTCTTGATCTTGCTAAGGAGGTGAGTGTCACGACCCGACCCGAGACGGATCCCGCCCGCACCGGGCCGCGACCAGCCAAACAGACTAACCAGGATCTGGCTTTGGAATTTGCTTACTGAACTGAATCTTCCAAATATTGTACATACAAAACAGACCAGAGCTACTAAAAACATCAAATGCAGCGGAACAAATCATCTATATTTTTCTTTCTTTTCATCAAAACAATCATCTACAAATACAGTACATGGCTGACAGAAAATAAAGCGGAAAGAGCCATGACTGTACAAAAATCAAAAAGTACAAAAGTACCTATCACAGATCGGACTCTGAACTCTAGTCCAAGACCTCCTTCCCTTTCCCAGAACTTGAAAACCACCAGAAAGCAAGAGTGAGCTCAACAGCTCAGCAAAGCAACAAACCTCCAATCAAAACTTCCAGAATCCAAAACCAAACACATCGGACCAAATCCAGAACGAAATCAGAACAGAATCGGACAGATATCAGAATCTTCGTACAGAAATCAGAATCGAACAGTTCATAACAAAACAGATCAAATCAGAACAGATACGGACATATATCAGATCAAAATCAGATCGGAACTGAAACAGACATATATCAAATCAGAAACATATCAGAATGGAACAGATCAGAACAAACAGATATCAGATATCAGATATATAATTAATAGCTAAATTCCCTGACACTGACTGAATCTCATAGGATCCATGCCCCTTATGCCTCCCTTTGTGCTCACGGCACCAGAACAGATGTGCTTATCGCACCAGAATACATATATAGTGCTTATAGCACCTAAACAGATTTCCTCGGATCCGGAACAGAACAGATTTCAGATTGAGCTCATTTCAGATTTCCCAGACACTAACTGAATCTCATAGGATCCAGACCCCTTATAACTCCCTTTTTATAGCATATACAGATAGCATATCAAATCAGAAGAAATTCGGACAAATCAGGAATCACCCAAAAATCGGGCAGCATAACGGCAGCGTATGAAATTTACACAATTTCCTGCAAAATCACAAAACACCAAATTCGCACAGAATGTAGATAATAATATTTCAGAACATTTATTCTACTGCCACAACATTTAATATTCACACAAAAAATACAGACGGAATAAAACGCCGCCAAATCAAAACGGTCCGGACAAAAATCTCCAAAATATATTCAAAATGTGCACACCCGGCACGTCAACGATATACGGAAAGTTACGCGGTAAAAACTAAACTAGTCGGAAAATACGGACGAAAATCGCTAACAAAAACGAAATCAGGACAGAAAATACCGTCAACAGCGACGGTTCTGAAAATTGAGAAAGTCGGATTGTTCCTTACCTTGCGTACAACAAAATCCTTAACAGTCTCGTCGAACGAAAACGGACCCGCGACTTCCCGAAATCAACTTTTTCTTTTTCTCTTTTCTTCCTCTCTCCTCGGATCAAAATCAGATATTTTATTTTTGATTTTCTCTCTCCTCAAAATGACCTGATTTCAGCTTTATTATACACAGATCGGCCCGACCGATCGCAATATCGTCCTGGCCGATCAGACCAAAACTGAATCGGCCCGGGACGATTTCTCAGGACGATAATTTACTGTTCATAGGCGATAAAATCCCAACTCTCTGTCTTGTGCACTGAACTGATCGGCCTGGGACGATGCCCCTATCGGCCCGGCCGATACCTACAGGAAAATCACCTGGAGCAATCTGCATACATTCTGGAACAAATTTACCACTGATCGTCCCGGGACGATCCAGATCGGCCCGGACGATCCTGGAGTAGAAACAGCACTTCACAATCTCCCCAACTTCGAAAAAATGTCGTCCTCGACATTATCCAATCCAAACTCAGTCAGAACAAGTACGGGTACGACTGTCTCATGTCAGACTCCTTCTCCCAAGTGGCTTCCCGTGTAGTACGGTGCTTCCACTGGACTTTAACCATCGGAATCTGTTTATTTCTCAACTTACGGACGTCGTACGCCAAAATCAACTCTGGCTCTTCCTTGTACGCCAGATTCTCCTGAATCTCAACCTCATCAGCTGACAGCTTCTTCCCAGAATCAGATACCCACTTCCTCAAAGTGGACACGTGAAACACATTATGCACGTCGGGCATCAAATCAGAAAGCAACAGTCGGTAAGCAGATTTTCCAATTCTTTCCAAGATTTCAAAAGGTGTTAGGTATGTTGGACCTTGAACTGAACTTGCTGAATGCCCTTCCAAAGTCTGGAAGTAAAGCGTCCGTCTCGATCAGATACAATCACGCGAGGCACACCGTGCAATCTGATAATCTCCTTAACATAAACCTGTGCCAAGCGATCTACTGAATCAGTCTGTCTGATCGGAAGAAAATGGGCGGACTTCGTCAAGCGATCTACGACCACCCAGATGGCATCATGTCCTTGCCGTGATCGAGGAAAACCCATCGCAAAGTCCATCGTCACCTCCTCCCACTTCCACTCAGGGATAGGCAACGACTGCAACAGTTCACCTGGTCGCTGATGCTCTGCCTTCACCAACTGACAGGCCTCGCATCTCGACACAAACTCTACCACATCCTTCTTCATTCCAGGCCACCAGAACAAAAGCTTCATATCAGCATACATCTTACCACTGCCTGGATGAATAGTGTAGCCAGAATGGTGAGATTCATACAGAATCTCCCGCCTCAAATCTCCAAACACAGGTATCCACAACCTGTTCTTACAAAAAATAGCACCAGAATCAGAAATTCGAAGTTCAAGAGTCTTACCAGATCCAATCTGAGCAATCAACTTCGAATAATCAGAATCTGACTTCTGGGCTTCTTGAATCCTTTCTTCCAAAGAAGACTGAATACTCAAATGAGCCAAATCCAAACCATTGGAGGGAATCACCTCCAACTGCAAGCGCTCCATGTCTCGAATCAGAAAGTCATCAGAAGTAAGCTGAATACCTGATAATCCAGAAGACTTCCTGCTCAAAGCGTCTGCTACCACATTAGCCTTACCAGGCTGATACTGAATAGTCAGATCATAATCCTTAATCAACTCAAGCCATCTTCTCTGCCTTAAATTCAGATCCATCTGAGTAAAAATGTACTTCAGGCTCTTATGATCAGTAAAAATCTCACAGCTGACGCCATACAGATAATGACGTCAAATCTTCAAAGCAAAAACAACAGCAACTAACTCCAAATCATGCGTCGGGTAATTCTTCTCATGTGGTTTCAACTGTCTCGAAGCATAAGCAATTACCTGACCATGCTGCTGTGGGTCTCCGAAAGGATGTTGCTCGTGTGGTTCGAATGCAAAGAGTACGATCACGCTATCTCGTAGGACAAAATGGTCGTAGACCTTTACAATCGACACAAGCAGGCCGATGAAAGAGCAGATGGAGTTATAGATACGATTAGCCATGGAGGGTAGCGGCTTTCACCTACCAACCTCGATGGATAATAATATCCATAACCCAAAAGTTCACGAGATTTCCCCTATTCGATACATCAGCATCGAATAGGGTTTATTTGATTGTGGGGATCGGTTTCCTACGGGCGCAAGCCCCTGTAGTTAATTACATCTTAGACCTCGGTCTAAGAAGACTCTCGATTAAGGATGTTAAATTATCTTCTCTAATGGGTTTAGTGCAAGGGGATGTTCTAGGCTTTCCTAATCAAAAGGGAAGGTCCCAACTTGGTTCAATCAATCATACGTGGTTCAGTCAACATCCGGTCGGGTCGAAGATGTGGAAACTGAAGAAAAAGGAAGGACAAAGCACTCAAACATACACGAAGGAGAGAAGGAGGTGGCGTCATCTATGTGACGCGGATGGGTAAGATTTATAGTCTCCGAAAGAATGGAGAACTCACACACCATTAAGGTGTGTAGGGATACAGTCGTACCCTTCACCTTTAGACCCTAAATCTATAGAAGATGTAGTATCATATACGATACTAACATCTACGACCTAACTAATGCAATCTGGACTTATTCCTTGCCTAAAAAAGGAAGCCAGCTAAAGTCCTAAGCACAACCAATCGCCCTATATGTATGCAAGATGGGAAGGTTCTATCCTAAAGAAGCAAGGATTTGAAACTCTGTAATATGCAAAGGAGTAAATCTAGCGTTGTATGATGCATGAAAAAGATGCACAAGTAAGAGATGTTCTTAGACCCACTAATGCAATGCATGTAAGTGAAGTACATTATGGCAAAAGGTGTGTAAGAACGTATGCATGACATCCAGAGTACAGAAAAAATAAATAAACACACCCTAAGGATACCCTTCAGGCAAGATACCCGCACATAAAATCATTCAAACAGTGCCCACTTCGTGTGGGAAATCAACAATGCCCAAATGGCACAATAGGTGGCTTACTCTACAGGCCTAAATGACCCTAATGGTCTCTAAGGCTCACAGAAGGTGGGGGGGTATCATACCAAAAATCGGAAAGGGCCAGAATCCTAGCAGAAAAACCACGATGCCCACTTCGTGTGGGAAAAACAGCGATGCCAATGGCACAATAGGTGGCCTACTCTACAGGCCTAAATGACCCTAATGGTCTCTAGGGCTCACAGAAGGGGGAAAACTTTGACCTATAGGGCCAAAGCTTCGGTAGTGAACTAACCTAAGGTCAGCTACCTAAACATACTAGAATACCTATTAACAAGTTGTGTGTGATGTGTAGCAATTCCGATATATAATTAAAAGAAAATTTGCTTTACAAGTTGCAGAAGTTATACCTGATTGTGGCGCTGCCATCTAAAAGCTCAAAGCAAGTAAGCTATTATTCACCGCGCAAAGCATGTGGCACAACCACTTAAAAGCCTCAAGCTAGCGAGTTACCCCAATGTACCTCGCAAGACAAGTGAAGGAAAAATACACCGATGAGCGTAGATGCCATTCAGAAAAGAAATGCAGGTAAATAAAATAATATAACTGGCAGGAAATTTAAGAATTGCATTTATAAAATATGAGCATGTAGTAAATACTAAACAACAAAATAAAATATCGGCCTAACCTAGAGCTAGAAGTCGTGTTCTAACCAAACAAGTCTAGGTGTGTGTAACGGTGTGTAGTTTTGGATAGGTCCTATGTAGGATGATTTAATTAGAATTGTTTGTATTTGATTTGTTAAAGGGGAAAAAGGAGATTTTGATTAAGGTTTAAATATTAATATTTTAGGATTGATTTTAGGTATTTTTATTCTAGGATTCAATTGATTATTTTAATTTGTTATTAGAAGAAAGAAAAGAAAGTGGATTAAATATTTTTATTATCGATTAAGGTTTGATTTAAGCCAATTAAGAAATTAGTTTAGGTTTTGACGCTCCATTAAATTCATTCGTGGCGTTGTGCCACCAGGCTTGAGGAACCAGGCCTCCTTAGGACACTTAGCCCCACAGCCCGGAGTAGTCCATCCAATAAACTTCATTTTCGAAGCGGTTGTTGTGTATTAAGAGGTTTGTTGATTGATTTTAAAAGATTACTCTAAGTTTGATCTTTAAGAGTATTTTAATCCTAATAAATTTCATTTATAATTTAATCTCCTAAGGAAATCTACATCTTTTAAATTTTAAATTGGTTGGGAGTTAATTATTAAATTAGTTATAATTGATTTAGGTTTATATCTTAGACTTGAAGTTTAATAATTATAAATGTTAATAATAATTTGATTAAGAATTAAGTGTTTTAATAGATTTTTAGAATTAGATTAAGATTGGTTGGTTGATTATTACTGGATTTTAAGAGAAAAAAAGAAAGGCTAAACCTAGGAAGACGTGTCGCTAAGTTTAGTTTTGATGTATCTATCCTATAAGGAGCATGCACCCTAAGTCTATATTTTCTAAGAATCGGTCCTTAATTTTTGTCCTTAGGTGTCACTAGGTTGTAGGGATAAAAGGAGGTTTTTTTTTCTAACCCTCAGGACTTTCGTACATGTGTCACTAAGTTTAGAGATTTATTCATAAAAGTACGATAATAAATAGAAAGATGAGAAGTGAAAAGAAAGACGACTAACCGCGATAAAGAGAAAAGAATGAAAATCGTATATAAAAGGGATGTAGGCATTGTTATTTTGGACACACTTCTTTAAAGACAAGTGTATCCTAAAGCAACGTCAACAATGCCCTTTAATGTTCCCACAATCCAAATGAGGCACTTGATATGTTTAAGACCTCTACCTACAACATATTCTAGACACATCTTATAACCACTAAAGGGAGACTAACTCCTAACATAGTCCAAAAGTAAAATTCTCTTTTGTTTTACATTCATCCAAAATTCTTTTCATCTTTAGAAGCTAACACTAAAGGAATCTAACTCAAACAAGTAAGAACTATCTTACTCCCAAAGAGACACTAGAGACCTTCCAACCCAAAGCTCCCTAATATTTCAAATTCCAAAATCCATCTTATAGAGAGAAACACTAAGGGAATTTAACCCAAAATGAGAAAATACTATTTGTATCCGAGAGAGACTAAAGACCCTACTAAACAAGTTTAACAACAAAATTATAGATCTCAAAATAACTTGCAGGAACTTTCAAATAGGCTACTACACAAAATTCTACAAAAAGAGATCTACTAAAATCACTTCTCTTTTCATTTTCGTTTTGGCACAAAAATTCTATGAAACCTTCTACCAAAATCCCCTTTTTGACACAAAATCCTACCCAACAACCCATAATCAAGTGCCTCTCCTTTCATTTGGAGTGGGGTAGAAAACATAAAGCTTTCCAACGAGAAAGTTCTATAAAACCCCTCATTGTAAAGCCTTCATCAAACTTAGCATAAAACCTTCTAATACAAAATAAATCTAAAGTCAAAAGATAAATCAACTCAACATAAGCAAATCAAGACTTTTTCAACAAGAAAACTTCACAAAAGCTTTTCGTTATAAAAATTTCACAAAAATTTTATATAAAGCCTCGCCACACAAAACAACTCAAAGCCTTTTGCGAAATTTCCAATGATGAAACTATTCATGAAACCTCTCGACACAAAATATTTCCTAAGATTTTCCAATCATAAATACACTCACAAAACTTTCCAAAATACTCCAAATGGCATTAATCGATAATGGTAAATATAAAACAATAATATCCCACACATACATGAATGAAAATATAGCTCCACTTCATGAAAATAAATTTTGAAACTTCACTCTAGCAACTTACATGAAATTTAGAGAGGCACAACTATGCTCAATAGTTTCTAAAACATTCTTCATTAGCGACCAAGTTCATAAAATTTATGCAAAGATCCTTACCAAAACAACCAGACAAGAATTCCATCATGACATTCTCTTTTGAGGCATATTCCCATGGATACATGATATACAACAGTATAAAGCTAAGCAAATAAGTTGGTGTGAAAGTTATGCCCTATATCTTAAAAGAGAGAAAATCTATCCACATGTTAAACTTAAGCTCATAGCAACACAAATTTACATGAAGTTCACTAGGGGCTTTAACACAGCAGAAAATGCATGATATTAAACCATTGTATTTCACATCAACTTGCTAAGGTATAATCATAACACTTTCAATTTGAATTATTTAACACAATTTACCCATAACACAATGTTGCCATTCATATTGTTGTTTAGCAACTACAAAGCTCAACAATTTCTCATAAGCAATGATAATGTAAGGCTTTCATAAGATAGCATGGCTCAAACAATCACTTTTTTTTATAAAGCAAACTTTACTCCAAACAAACCTACACGTGTATTATCATATCAATCCAAAAGGTATTTGTTAATAAAACTCAAAGTAACCACCAATTACTATTCATGTGAAACTTGAATCCAAAACCTAATGTAATACTCTATGTGTGTAAAGAAACTTCATAAACAAACCTCACAAGCAAAACAATGAATTATAAATCAATCAATCATGAAATGCCACAAATCCATATTCCAATTTTGGTGCTTTATGAAACATGTGTGAGTTTGAAGAAGATCTTTCATTCTATTTTACTTTTCCTTTGCAAGTATAAATGAAACAATGCATGAATATAACTTCCAATGATTTCCTCCTTCTTAACTAAGCAAACTTTTAACCAACAACGAATCACGAAAGCATATATGCATTTAGATAGATGCAACTCAAATATTATAAGATCTTCTTTCTTTGTTTTGAGATGAACAACTAACACAACATTTAACAAATCGGATTTATTCATGCCAATAAAATAAGCCTACACAACCAAATTTATAAAACTTGACTAATGAATGATACTTGGAATAAAACATTGGATGTAAACTAATTCATGTAATCTCTAAGGAAAATACTAACTCATGCTCAAGCTTTCTTTATATTTTTAATGAGGTCTATCATGCACAGATACTATAAGAGATAAGATTTCGACAATTACAACTAACCAAAATTTTCATGTTATATAAGGAAATGGTTCCGACGCTTCAAAACATATGATTTCTTACACACTATCACATGAAAGACATTTCTAACATATCGAAGGCAAGAGTGTAAGATCATAAGCATATAACAAAAACTCAAACGACACTAGAGTCTCTCAAACGAGATAACCAATGCTCACAAAACACTTTGTATAATTACACAATTAACAAGTTACGATCAAAATAAAACTTTAGTTTGAGCCAAAGTATCACAATTCCTTTCCAAGAACATTCCACCAAACAATTTATATGCAATGCTTATGAAATCATACAAAACTAACTAGCATGAAAATTCGATTTGCACACACACTTGATTAAAATCATATAAGTAGTTTGCACAAGATATTCTATAGCCCATTTAAGAGAAGACATACATGCATTCATATTACAAAGAGAGAGAGCCAAAGGGCCTTCAATCTCCTTTTTTTTTTTAAAGATCCCAAGCACAAAACATGTTGATTCAACCCATGCTTATGAAGTACAAAAATCATTTTCATAAATACGGTTAAGCAAAGCCATGTATGGATTCAATCATGGTTCATAAAGTGCAGAAATCATTCACATATATATAAAAAAATTCTCAAACACAATCGTCTTTTTTTTTTTATCAAATTCAATTAAGGCTTATAACACAAGATCAACAAGTATGCTAACCACATTCATCTTCAACAATCAGTTAGCAGACAAACTTATACCTTCTTAGTTGAGGGAGAGAAGGAGGATGGAGGAGAGTTAAGAGATAAAGAAGAGATGGCTGGAGAGATTTCAACAAAAGAGAAGAAAAAGAAAAAAAAAGGTGAAGTGGAAAATAAGAAAAGAGGAGAAGGGGAAGAAGAAGGAGCTACCTGCAGTGTAGTCGGTGGCTAGAGCTGCGGGCTGACGGGGGACTGAAAGGGCGTCGAGCTCGGTCCAGGCGTTGGGATCGGTCCGGACAGAGGCGGGGGAGTTGTCGGCCTGGCTAGGGCTGGGGTCACGAACCGGAGAGGGAGCAAGGAGTGGGGGGTTCGGGCCGTACGAGGGAGGCCGACGTTGGGTCTCTTACAAACGAGGAAGACGGATCGGAAGAGGGAGGCAAATCCAGGTTGACGTCGGGTTCAGACCGGCAAACGGGCAAGGCTCCGGCTTCGACTGCCGTCCGCACAAGCAGGGAAGGTCCGGGCGACTGGGTCTGAGAAGGGGAACGGAGGGGCTGCCGTCGGGTTCGGCCCTGGCTAGGTCGGACGGGAGTAAGGCTTCGGCCTCGGCTAGGGCAAGGGGAGGTCGGCTTCGGGGCTTCGGTTCTCTCTAAGGTTCACGAACTAGCAAAGACCAAGGAAGAGAGGAGTTCCGCCTAGACTTCCAGAAAGAAAAAAAAATACCAGAGAAAGGGAGAGGTTTCGTCCCCAATGAGAGAGCTCGAGTCCCTCTAGCTTCGCCTAGGGTAAATACACGAATGAGCCAAAATGAGAAGCCCGCCATCTTCCATCCGCCATTGCAGTAACTCACACACGCGAATACGGTCTGCAGCTGTCGAGGGCCAGGTATGAATCACTGCCAACAGGTATTGGCCATCTGATTAAATTTCCCGATTTAGAGAAAATTTCAAACGGCTCAGAAAAGGGATTTGGATTTGAATCTGATTCAATTTGGTTGGATCTAAAGGCAGATTAGGCTTGATCAGAAATTAAACCCAAATTGAAATTGGTTTGGGTCAAATTGAACTCGTCGTAGTCAAAACAAATTGCTCGGGCTTAATTGAATAGGGTCGAGTCTAATTAAAATCAATTCGGATCGACTCAAGTTCGAATTGGGCTCGGCGAGGTATAATCATGTCGATCGAAAAGGTGCTCGAGCGAAAAACGAGGTCAACAGCTGCATCAGGACACATTCCAGTCCTTTCAGTGAAGCATCACTGAACACTTGAAATCCTTCCGTACCTGACGGAAGTGCTAACACTGGAGCTGAAGTCAAACAGTCCTTCAATCTCTGAAAACTAGCTTCACACTCTGGTGTCCAAACAAAAGCTACTGACTTCTGCGTCAGTCTCGTCAGAGGTGTCGAAATCTGTGAAAATCCCTTCACAAATTTCCTGTAATAACCGGCCATGCCCAAGAAACTACGTACCTCAAATACCGTAGTCGGCCTTGGCCAATCAGCAACTGCCTGAATCTTCTGGGGATCAACAGAAATGCCTTCTCCGCTAATCACATGCCCCAGAAAAGAAATGCTCCTCAGCCAGAATTCACACTTGGAGAACTTGGCATACAGCTGATGCCGCCTCAAAGTCTCCAACACAATGCTCAAATGTCTGGCATGATCATCCTCAGAAGCAGAATATACCAGAATATCGTCGATAAAGACGATCACAAACTGATCCAGAAACTCCCTGAACACTCGGTTCATCAGATCCATGAAAATAGCAGGCGCGTTGGTTACCCCAAAAGGCATAACCAAAAACTCGTAGTGCCCGTACCGAATACTGAAAGCTGTCTTCACCACATCAGCTTCCTTCACTTTCACCTGATAGTATCCGGATCGCAAGTCAATCTTCGAAAACACAGAAGATCCGGAAAGCTGGTCAAACAAGTCGTCAATCCGAGGCAAAGGATACTTGTTCTTGATCGTGACCTTGTTCAAGTCTCTGTAATCAATACACATACGGAGTGTCCCGTCCTTCTTCTTCACAAACAAAATAGGTGCTCCCCAGGGCGAAACACTAGGACGGACAAAACCTCTGTCAACCAACTCCTGAAGCTGAACTTTCAACTCAGAAAGTTCTTTCGGTGACATCCTGTACGGAGCTTTTGATATAGGAGCGGTACCCGGAAAAATATCGATAGAGAATTCCACCTCTCTATCCGGAGGTAAACCAACCAACTCCTCAGGAAAAACATCAGCAAACTCCCGTACTACTGGGATCTCAGAGACAGAACCAACCTCCAGGTTCAGATCCCGCACCGAAGCCAAAAACACTGGACATCCTTTCTTCCACATCCTGCTTACCTCCAACACAGAAATCAGGCTGGAGAGAACACCTCGTAAGCCCTGAAATACAAATCTCTCTTCAGCCATAAGCAAGCTCACCTGCTTCTTCAGACAGTCAATCTGAGCCTAATACTGACTCAACCAATCCATGCCCAGAATCACATCATAAGAAGAAATCGACAACATAATCAGACTCGATTTCCACTTCTTGCCAGAAATGTCAATCTCACACAAGCAAAACTTCGGAGCAATCAGAGAACTCCCGGCTGGTAAAATCACAGACAAAGAAACCGGAAGCAAAAACGAGTCCAAATGCAAAATCTCAAAACAGTGCTCGGACAGAAAAGAGTGACTGGCTCCATAATCAAACAAAACACGACAGGACTGATCAGAAATGTAAATCGTACCTGTCACAACATCGGGAGCATCTCGAGCCTCCTGCTGACTCAAGCTGTAAACTCGGGGCTGCACTGGAGCTGAAGCAACAGAACTACTGGGCAGAGGGAGCCTCTCACTAACAGTCGGTGGTCTCTGTGGTACAGAACTAGAACCACCACCTCTACCAGCAAACCCCTCAGGACGCAGAGGAACAGTCCTCGGTCTCCCTGCTGAACCAGCAGGTCTAACAGAGCCCATAGATCGGAACTCAGAACGCCGATCAAATCCCATCTGTGGACACTCTGCAATCCGATGTCCTGGCTGACCACATCGGAAGCACAGACCATCCATCCTGTAGCACTGGCCAAAGTGTCGTCGTCCACAGCTCTGGCACACAGGTGCCGTACTAACAGAACCAGAACTCGTCGTACTGGTAGCAGTACCAGACGACCCTCCACTCCTCCTAGAGTCACCAGATCCAGAACCAAGTCCAGATACAAATCTCCTCTTCCCAGAGGAACCACTGCCAGATGCCTCGCCTCCAAACCTCTTCCTACTCGCAGTCCACCGCTGCTGAGTAGCCATCAGGTCGTTCTCTATCAATCGAACTCGCTCCACAAGCTCAAAGAAATCAGTGATCCGGAACGGTATCAGGGGCTGTCTCAGAGTGTCTCGTAGTCCCCTCAGAAATCTGTAGCACCTCTCAGCAGAAGTACTAACCAGCTGCGGAGCATACCTGGCTAATGCAGTAAACTCAGCCTCGTACTGCATCACCGTCTTGCTCCCCTGAACAAGTCTCAGAAAAGTCTCCTGCATCTGCTGTCGTGTAGAAGGGGGAACGAACCAGTCTCGAAATACCTCAGTGAACTCTTCCCAAGTAATCAAAGAGTTCAGTCTGCCTTGAAATCTGGCTACTTGCTGGCCTTCCCACCAGTGCTCAGCCTCTCCATCTAGCAAAAACACTACTAACGGGACCTTCCTATCCGCAGGACACTACATCCCATCAAAAGTCTTTTCCAGCCTCCTCAGCCACTCCTCAGCAGCTCTGGGCTCAACAGCGCCCTTAAACCTCGGAGGCTTCAACCTCAAAAACAACTGCAGATGTCTGTCAAGATCATCAGATCGGACGGTAGAAGCTCTGCTCTGAGTCTCGCTCATCATCTGAGCAACAAGCGTAGCAAACTGTGACAGCGTGTCAGCACCGACCACTGGGGCTGTACTCCCCACTGGTGCTGCCTGACTGGAACTCTGCCCGTCAGTCATGCCTGGGTCTGGCTGATCCATACAGAAAAATCCAGAAAATCCGGAAAACTATCACAAAAATAACACAATAAAAAGCCAAACAAATCAAAACTATCCCAGACAAACTCACTACAAATCACTTCCTATAGCTCTGTCTTACAATCCAACCAAATTCCAAAACCAATGCTCTGATACCACCAAAAGCTTGTCACGACCCGACCCGAGACAGATCCCGCCCGCACCAGGTCGCGACCAGCCAAACAGACTAACCAGGATCTGGCTTTGGAATTTGCTTACTGAACTGAATCTTTCAAATATTATACATACAAAACAAACCAGTGCTACTAAAAACATCAAATGCAGCGGAACAAATCATCTATATTTTTCTTTCTTTTCATCAAAACAATCATCTACAAATACAGTACATGGCTGACAGAAAATAAAGCGGAAAGAGCCATGACTGTACAAAAATCAAAAAGTACAAAAGTACCTATCACAGATCGGACTCTGAACTCTAGTCCAAGACCTCCTTCCCTTTCCCAGAACCTGAAAACCACCAGAAAGCAAGAGTGAGCTCAACAGCTCAGCAAAGCAACAAACCTCCAATCAAAACTTCCAGAATCCAAAACCAAACACATCGGACCAAATCCAGAACGAAATCAGAACAGAATCGGACAGATATCAGAATCTTCGTACAGAAATCAGAATCTGACAGTTCATAACAAAACAGATCAAATCAGAACAGATACGGACATATATCAGATCAAAATCAGATCGGAACTGAAACAGACATATATCAAATCAGAAACATATCAGAATGGAACAGATCAGAACAAACAGATATCAGATATCAGATATATAATTAATAGCTAAATTTCCTGACACTGACTGAATCTTATAGGATCCATGCCCCTTATGCCTCCCTTTGTGCTCACGACACCAGAACAGATGTGCTTATCGCACCAGAATACATATATAGTGCTTATAGCACCTAAACAGATTTCCTCGGATCCGGAACAGAACAGATTTCAGATTGAGCTCATTTCAGATTTCCCAGACACTAACTGAATCTCATAGGATCCAGGCCCCTTATAACTCCCTTTTTATAGCATATACAGATAGCATATCAAATCAGAAGAAATCCGGACAAATCAGGAATCACCCAAAAATTGAGCAGCATAACGGCAGCGTATGAAATTTAAACAATTTCCTGCAAAATCACAAAACACCAAATTTGCACAGAATGTAGATAACAATATTTCAGAACATTTATTCTACTGCCACAGCATTTAATATTCACACAGAAAAATACAGACGGAATAAAACGCAGCCAAATCAAAACGGTCCGGACAAAAATCTCCAAAATATATTCAAAATGTGCACACCCGGCACGTCAACGATATACGGAAAGTTACGCGGTAAAAACTAAACCAGTCGGAAAATACGGACGAAAATCGCTAACAAAAACGAAATCCGGACAGAAAATACCGTCAACAACGACGGTTCTGAAAATTGAGAAAGTCGGATTGTGCCTTACCTTGCGTACAACAAAATCCTTAACAGTCTCGTCGAACGAAAACGGACCCGCGGCTTCCCGAAATCAACTTTTTCTTTTTCTCTTTTCTTCCTCTCTCCTCGGATCAAAATCAGATATTTTATTTTTGATTTTCTCTCTACTCAAAATGACCTGATTTCAGCTTTATAATACACAGATCGGCCCGGCCGATCGCAATATCGTCCTGGCCGATCAGACCAAAACTGAATCGGCCCTGGACGATTTCTCAGGACGATAATTTACTGTTCATAGGCGATAAAACCCCCAACTCTCTGTCTTGTGCACTGAACTGATCGGCCTGGGACGATGCCCCTATCGGCCCGGCCGATACCTACAGGAAAATCACCTGGAGCAATCTGCATACATTCTGGAACAAATTTACCACTGATCGTCCCGGGACGATCCAGATCGGCCCGGACGATCCTGGAGCAGAAACAGCACTTCACAGTGAGGGGATAACTTCTTTATCAAAAAGGAAATTTCATTAATAGTAACATGTGAATCATAATTGCTGGCCACCAATGGAGAGTGAGAGACTATTCTAAAACTCAAAATTGAATTATTTTATTGAAATACTTTTCAAAGACTACGAAGTGAACATGAGTCATTATGAGTATTGAGCTCTTTGTTCTGTTCTTTGTTATTAGGAAAAAGTTTAGCAGTTAATGAAGAGGATGGTAGAGATGCCTCCATTTTGAATTGGACAAGTGGGGTGGCAATATGTATGAATTAAGTAAGAGAGCCTCTTTAGGAGCAATGCTATTTGCTTATTGCATAATGAATTTCCTACAAATATGATCTCTAGCTTAAGCACGAGGCAATGCCAGCAAAAACTTAGCCTCTTCTCACATGGGCGGATCCCCATTATCTTGAGGGGGGCCAAATGCCCCCCCTGGCCCCCTCAAAAATATTTTTTTTTTAATTTTAGTGTGATAGTTTGGAATATTATGAGTATTTTGGGTATTTTGCCCCATCTTAAAAAATTTTTTTGCCCTCATTTTATTAATCCTAAGCGTCTTTGCCCATCCCTCACAAATTTTTTTTTTGCCCACCCTAAAAAAAGAAGCTGGATCCGCCCCTGTCTTCTCATATGTCACTTTCTTCCAATAATATAATTCTTATGAGCAAATTCAAATGATGTCTAATAACTTCATAACACATTGATTTTTATTAAGAATCTAGCAATCGATGGTCTGAAATTTGAATAGTAGGAGAGTCAACCCTAAGAGGGTTGCCAAAAAGAGAGCCCAATGAGAATAGAACAAATTTATAAAAAAAGATGTGTTCCTAAATATGGAAAGATATCCATAAATGCAATAATAGGAGCTTCTTTTGATATGACAAAATGAGGAGATCGAACATTTAAAAAGACCCATTACAAAATTAGCAACTAACATTGCACTCTTAAAAACGATAGCTAACTAATGCATTAATTTAATTATTTAAAACAACCAGGTTAAGAGCTAGCTAAAATTAGATGGTAGTGTATGATAATACTTTACAATCTGGATATATTATTGTGATATCATCAAAAAATTATCTAGATCCAACATGAATCTCGAGATAAAATTGTATTTGAAACTTCCAAAATTAAATATGGGGCCATGAACTCCAATTTCGACAAAATTATAGTCGAACTGAATGTCACAAAAAGATAGACCCAACGACACCTAATTCAACCCAATCTGAGCTCAAATGGATTCATATCAAAGACCCAAAGCGTATTTGAAAAGTTCAAACAATCAATTGGATTGCCAACTGATTTTGAAATGTGATATGCTTATAATCAAATCAGGTGGCTCGACGAGATGAATTTAACGAGCTTAAGATCACTGAATTTTAACACCATTAAGGCACTTAAATACTCGATAAACGGTCCATGATCAAACCAAGGACTTCCTCCAAGGAAGGGCCTCATTCGTAATCAACTGCAAATACTAGTGGATTCATTTAAATTGGACAAGGCTTTGTGGTTTTTCCTCATTTTCAGGAGTTTCCATATGAAAACTCTGGTGTCTCATATTAATATTAGTTACATCTCTTTCATCTGATTGTGTGTTGGATCTTTGTACAAAGCGAACACGTTAAAATTTATATTTCTCTACTACCGTGAATGTTCCATGACCCAACAATTATACAATTGACTAGAATAAAAAGCTATTGAAACATATTTTATTGCACTCAATGAAGCTCAATAGCCTAGTTATCATGTCTAATAATATTATGAAATAATTTTATTAATTTATATAATATGAGTAATAAAAAAAATTTAATATATTTTATTTTATTATGTTCATCTCCTTTTTGCTTTGTTATATAAATATGATCTTAAAAATCAATTGTTGCATGAGGTAGATATAGTATTTCATGATAGTAAATGAAGATAATTCAATTGATGACCAAAATACTAATTACCATCATGAAATAACAACACATACAATAAATCATATACACCTTCAATTGAACTTGATGATCCAATAATAATTGTAAATAACGGCTAACTGAGAAGGTAGCAAAAAGGTTTTTTTATCATTGAAATTAAAAGGAAGGCTTATAATTCTAAAGAGAGAGAAAAGTAAAGCAAGATCTACTTTATTTCCTATAGAAAATGAATAGTTTCAATATTTATAAATCTTCTAAGCAATTTATGATATTAGCTTGATATATCCTCAAAAAATTATCTTGATCGAGCACGAATCTCAAGGCAAAATTGAATCGAAAACTTCAAAAATTAAATCCGGGAACACCTGAACTCTGATTTCAACAAGCTTATAGTCAAACTGAGCGTCTCGGAAATACGAACCCAACGACACCAAATTCAACTCAATTCGAGCCCAAATAAGCCCAAATCAAGTGCCTGAAGCGCTGTTGGAAAACTCTTACCACAATTTGAGTTACGAAACGGTCTTCGATTTTAACGAGCTTATAGTTGAATCGAACGACTCGACGAGACAAATCCAATGAGCCCAAGATCGCCAAATTCCGACATCACTAAGACCTTCAAATGTCTGACGAACGGTGCACGATCAAAAGATTCAACATCAACCATCCATTCGGCCACTCCCTATTTGCCCATGATCTCAGATCTATTTATGAGCTATGCCACTCTAGAAAATCTATAAATAGAGCCCTCATTTCTCATGAGAGTGGACCCAAGCAAGAAGAAGAGAAGAAGACGAGAAGAATAGAATAGAAGGAGAGGAGAGAACAACTCCTCCTCGACTACCGCCGAAAGTCTTCCCGTTGTCAAAACGACGCCAGAATCCCGCCAAACGCCAAAGTGACACCGAAACTCTGCTCGACTTTATAACTGAATTTCAATTCAGAAGAAACTCATTGTAATCTGATCATCCTAACTTGTTGGACGAATCAGCCTCTTGTATCTTAAACTACATTAGTGGAAATTTTCAACTAGGCATGACCCCGTAGTTTTTTCCCTTTTCAGGGTTTTCCACGTAAAAATCCTGGTATTCTTTTATCTTCTGTTTGTGCGTGCTAGATATTCGTACAACGCTCAAACGAAAATTTTCTAACTCTACCGCCGTGTATATTCTAGCCCGCAACAAAGCTCAATTTTTTGAATTTATTAAGATAGTATTATTGATTATTTATCTATAATGTATTTTTCAAAGCAAATATAATATTATGACTCATTTTTTCAATCAGAATATTCTAATAAAAAAAAATTTATTCATCTGAAAATTAATTCAGGCTTAGTTTGGAACTACTTTTTATTACTTCTTAATGCAGCTTTTTAATATAAAATTTTTATTTTTTTTTATTAAAAAAATATTTTAAAAAATAATAAAAAATTATCCCAAATAAAACCTAAATATAATTTAGATCTATTCTAGCAATTTGTTTTTTAAGATTTCTTGCCACTATCCACAACTATCATCTTTCAACTTAGAAGATTTATTGGGGCAAACCCCAATTTAGACTTATTTTGTTTGAGATGCGAATGTGCTCTGTCTGCTTGGAAGTTTCTGACTTCGACTTCGAGAGGGTAAAAGGCCAAGAGGATTTCTAGGGTTTACCTGCACCAGACCATCTGGTCTGTTCTTGACTCGTTTGTTGTAGAATCGTAGATATTCCCGGAGCCATATTATGTCTTTTTTCAATCTTAGAGCTCGATTTGGTCTAAGTCCGCTGTGCAGAACCATGGTATCTGACCAGGACAGGTGACCTATCTTCCACTTCTGGATCTGTCTGGAAGTTCTCGAATTCGTCGAAGCCATGGTAAAGCTCTCCTCTCCCTTCAACTTTCTGTTTCTGGTATGAGATATGAGATAATCAAGGGGTTCAGGACGGAATGCAGCCGTTCGCTTTGCTAGTTTGGATTTCTGTTTTTTTTTTTCCCATAAATTATCTGTTTTGATATTTTAGTTTCAATTTCTGTGCAGTCAACATCCAAGAAGGTGATCACAAGGGAAGAATGGGAGAAAAAGCTTAAAGATGTGAATATAAGGAAGGAGGATATGAATAAGTTGGTGATGAACTATCTGGTGACGGAAGGTTATGTTGAGGCGGCCGAGAAATTTAGAATCGAGTCTGGCACCGAACGTATTATGATTTGAGATTTTCTCCTTGATATGCATTCCTGCCATGCTTTAATAATGCATTCTTATTCTTGTTTTACTTGATCCTCTGCAGCGGAAATAGATCTTGCCACAATAACCGACCGCATGGCGGTGAAAAAGGCTGTTCAGTCTGGTAATGTGCAAGATGCGATAGAGAAAGTCAATGACTTGAATCCGGAGGTATGCCCATTTTATCAAAGTTGTGGTTTCTTTGATGACTTTGTTTGTAGATCTTATGAAGCTAGCAATTACCTTTTGTGTAGTCTTTTTAGTGTAAGAAAGAACTTCTTAGTTATCCTGGTGTTGGTTATGCGCTTTCTATTTCTATAGTTATTTCTTTGGAGAAGCTGGCTCTCCATATGCGTGGCTGAAACTTCCCATGAGATGAGAGAATTCATATTTTCTAAGATATTGCAGTTATATGCATTTTACATGCTAAGCTATTGTTGGAGATACATTATATGTGTAGTTGGATTCATCGGGTGAGGAGATCTCAAAACTACAATAAACTGTTAATGGTTCTCTATTAAAAGATGCATTCTTCTAGAAATTAAAACTTTAAAGGCTCCAAAGAAGGAGAAGGAGAAGGAAAGTTAAGCCTTAGTGATAAATGCATCAAACAAAATCTCACAGCTACATCAATTTTTTTTTTATATTACTACAATCCAATAAAATTCTGCAAAAATTTGTTTGTGCATTTGGAGTTGGTCATCAGAATTTAGTTTATGTTTGGCAAAGATGCCGAAACCTTTCACAAATTTAGAAGTGACGTAAATAGAAAGTAATGTTTTAGGTTTCATTTAATATTTTGGGCTAGCATTAAAAATAAGAGGTGTTCTTTTCTTTTCTTATAATTTTGTCTAGGTGTGAGGGGGAAGATCTCAACAACAACAACAACATCAAGCCTTTATCTCATTACCTGGGATTGGCTACATACTCCTTTTTCTCTATTGTATCATGTTAAGAGTGAAATTCTCAGTTAAATTTAATAAAAAAGGGTCATTTCTAATTTTTTTAGGCAAGTCTTTTTAGGTCTACCTCTACCTTTCTTAACATAGGCAAAATCCAATACATCTACTCTCCTAACTAGGTTATCGGAAGGCCGACGTTTTATGTGCCCAAATCATGTAAGTTGACTCTATCTAATCTTATTTGCCACTGGTCCTGCAGGCGGGTGGGGCCGCTAGAACAGCCTGGCGGGAGCGGCCGAGGGCAGAGTTCGACTGGGCAGGTGCGCAGTATGCAAGTTGCGGGGTGACTGGAGAGGTCAAACGGGACTCAGGTCAATTCTAGGTCAAATTCGGGTCAACGGGTTGACCCATGCCTGACTCTTTTCTTAAATTGGTCAAAAATTAAAACCCGAACCTGACCCCTTTATTAAACAGGTTGAACCGAACCCGAATTTTTTGTGTCTGGTCAATAATTGACACCTCAAGCATAAATATAGTGACAAGTATGCAAGGTCTACTACACTGAAACCTGTGTGTTGTATTAAATAAGCAAGAGTTCCTACATCATTGATGGATGTGGGCAAAGAAGTTAGTCCTTTAAACTATAATTTGGATAGGAACTTGAAATATAAGCTCTCTTACAGTCAAATTAATGGAATTAATAAATATTATAATTTATAAGAAGCTAAATATTTTATGTATTCAAGAAATTAAATGGGTTACAAAGAAGGATAAGGATATTGTTAGTTCAGGATTTAAAATATGATATTCAAGTAGGATTCGTAGTAGAAATGATATAAGTGTGATTATAGATAAGAGTTTGAAGAATAATATATTAAAAATTAATAGAATTATAGTTTTAAAGATTGTTATTAATATTAAAATTATTAATATCCCTCAAGTAGGTTTAGATATATATAATTTTATAATGACTTAGAATAATTAATACAATGGATATCTCATGAATAAAGAGGTTTTATTGGAGGGGATTTAATTGAACATGTTGGCAGAGTAGTAGAAGATTTTAAAAATATTTATGGTGGTTAGGAGTTTAGAGCAACTAATGAAGGTGATAAGACCATATTAAATTTTGCTCTAATTTATAATTTTATAATTTTTAATTTTTTATTTAAGAAAAAGAGGAAGATCTTATTATTTATAAGAATGGATATAGAAGATTTAGATTGATTGTTTTCTTCTAAGAAAAATAAATTGTTTAGATTGCAAAGATTGTAAAGTTATTCTGAGTGAAAGTTTGTGTACCTAGCATTACTTATTAGTTTTGGACTTTAAGATAAATGAGCGGAATAGGAAAAATAAAATATAATGTTGTCCTTGGATTAGATGAGGACGTTCAAAAAATGCTTAAAAAATAGGAGTAAGTTTCTAGATCTTAAAATTTTGATTGTGCATGAGAAATCTAATGTTATGTAGAAAAAAATAACTAGTAATATTAAGAATGTTGCAAAGTATGTGTTTAGAGTATAAAAAAAAGCTTCTGATAGTAAAATAGTTGGCGGAATCAAAATGTGCAATAAAAAATAAAAAATATGAAGTTTTTTTATAAAATTTGGTTTAAATGTAAAAGCTCAGAAGGAAATTTATAGAATGACTCATAAGGACTCTAAGTAAGCAATATGCGATGCAAAGAATTTAGTATTTAATGATTTATATAATAGATTAAGGAATGTGAAAAATGTATGTATAAGTTTGTCAAGTAAAGAGATAGGAGAAGTAAAGATTTAGTTCAAGTGAAGTGCATAAGTATGAATATTAAAAAATACTTTTATTAGAAGAGAGATGTTCAACTAGGTGGATGAGATATTTCGATAAGATTTTCAATGAATATTATAATAATGCAATTAATTTTAGTGACCTTATCATAAATGAAAATGAAGATTTTTTTAATCATCGTATTAGTAAAGTCAAAGTTAGAGAAACTTTAAAGAAAATGAAATGTAAAAAAGTTGTTGGACCTGATGATGTTTTAATAGAGGTGTGTAAATGCTTAGGAGATGAAAGAATTTCTTGGCTTTCCAAAATTTTAATATTATTATGAAGACTAAAATAGATGTCAGATAAATAGATGAGTGAGTTGGTTCTTAATTTTAAGAATAAAGGTGATGCACTAGAGTGTGTAAATTATAGAGGATTTAAGTTCATGTCTCTTATATTAAAACTATGGAGAGAGTTATTGAGCATAGGTTACAACGTGATATTAATATTTCTCAAAATCAATTTGGATTCATGCCAGGTTGGTCTACTATGAAAGTTATACATTTATGGAGAGGTTTGATGGAGAAGTATAGAGAGAATTAGAAGGTTCTACATATTATATTTGTTGATTTAGAGAAAGCATATGATAAAGTTCCAAGAGAAATGCACTTGCGAGTTCTAGAAAAGAAAGGAGTTAATAATGCTTATTTGTATTCAAGTCATTAAGGATATATATGCAGGAGTTGTTACTTGTGTTCAAGCACAAGGTGGTTTGACCAGGTATTTTCCTATTTTAGTTGGTTATATCAAAGATCAGCTTTATGCCTATATTGTTTTGCTTTAGTCATGGATGTTCTTACTAGACATTTGCAAGAGGATGTACCATGGTGTATGCTTTTTGTTGATGATATCATGTTTATTGATGAGATCAAAGAGGGAATTGAAGGATAATTTGAATTATGGAGGTCAACCTTAGAGTTAAGTTTTCAAGTGAGTAGATCTAAAACTGAATATATGAAGAGTAATTTCAGTAGTAACATATCTAGTGGAGGGATTGTAACATTGGGCAATCAAGTCATTAAAAAAGAGTATATGTTTTAAATAGCTTGGGTCTATTGTTCAAAGTGATGGTGAAATAGATGAGGATATTATTAGTAGAATTCAGGTTGGATGGTTGATGTGGAGGAATGCATCGGGTATGTTGTGTGATTGAAAAAACCCCTCAAACATAAAGGAAAATTCTATAAGATGGTAATGAGACCTACAACTTTATGGTGCAGAATGCTGGCTATTAAAAGAGAAGCATAAAACTAAGTAAGTGTTGCAGAGTTGAGGATGCTCAAAAGGATTGAGTGGCTTTACTCTTAGAGACAAAATGTGAAATGAGTATATGCATGAAAATGTTGGAGTAGCTCCAGTGACATAAGATTAGAGATAGTCGCCTTAGATGGTTTGGTCACATTAAATGTTGGCCTTCTAATGATTCTGTTTGGATTATATTAGATTTGGCCTGTGTTAAAAAAAGTAGAGACAAACCTAAAAATATTTGGTTACAGAGTGATGCAATCAATAGTTGCCATTTTATATTTTCTTTATTTTCTACTTGTATTTCTAGCTTTCTTTCTCCAGTAAATTTCTGTTTTTTCTATTGACCCTTCATTTTCCCTATTGGCCCCTCGATTTCCTTGCTGAAATTTGCTTTCCCTGCTATTGGCTATCAGTTTTCCTTATGGTTGTTTGGTTTTTTGCTGCTGGCTACTTGGTTTTCCCCAAAGTTGTGAAAACCAGACCGGACAACGAACCGGAAGAATGAGAGGTTCATGGTTCGACCGGTTTAACCGGGGTCGAACTGGATGACGTAATAAATAATAATATAATTAAAAGTAATAAAACTAACATAATAATAATGACAATTTATTCTTTAAAATTTTATAATTCTAAGAATTTTTAGACTAAAAAATAAATAAAATTCATACATGTATAATATATTACATAATTTTAAAATTAAATATAAATAATTATTATATTTGTGTTATATATTTAAATATAAATAATTACTAATTTTAAATTTAAAGATAAACATATTCAATCTTCAATTTTAATTTATATTTAATAAAAATTTAGTTTATATATAAATATATAAATTTGATATAAATAATTGTTTTATGTTATATATTTAAGCATAATTTACATATATAAATTTTATATCATAAAATTATATTTATAAAGTCATACAATATTACTTTTTAAGATTCTTATTTTTCTATCATTTAATTTCACATTTAGAAAAAGTTTTAGAATTTTAAAAATTATAAATAATTATTTTTATTTGAATAATTATAAATATATAATTAATAATAAATTTAAGAAGTTTAAAAATTATTATGATGATTTTTTATTTGAATATACTACAAAAAAAATTTCCAACAAATTCTCATTCATACAAGTCTAAAGCACACATTGTTGTATGTTGAAATAAAAAACTACTAGTTGTTTAGTCCCACATCACTTAGGAATTTTATATTGTATTGTTTATATACCTTTCCTTGTACCCATGAGTTAAGAGCTTTCATAATATTATGGCATCATGTGAGCTAGATTATTTATATTTAATTTAATGTATAATATAATAAAATTTTTGGAATCATATTATTAAATAAAATATATAATATTTAAATTAATTTAATATTTAATTAAACATTTTATATAAAAATAAAATATTTAAATATATTATTAGTTGAACCGGCCGGTTCTTAAAAAACGGACCGGTTCAACGGTCGGCCGGTTCAAACCGGTTTTGACCGGTTCGTTGCTAGACCGGTTCTTAGAGAGGACCGAACCCGCTGTAAGACCGGTTCACGTTTGAACCGGTCGAACCGGCCGGTCCTGTCCGGTTTTCAAAACAATGGTTTTCTCTATGACTGTTCGGTTTCCTAACTGCTGGATGTTTGTGTTTTCCCCATGCTGATTTCATATGCTAAGTGCTTTAACTTCTTTTTATGAGGGCTGCCTTGAAGGATTTTTACTGACTATTTTGGTGGCACATTTATTTGGTCTATTTAATGCAATTTCACATTCTTTCTCCTATAAATAGTTGTTGATTTCCTTTGTGAAAAAGGAGGCTTTGAAGAATTTTTGGAATGTGATCATTCAAAACCTGCGGATTTGTCATATCTAGCGAGCTATCTTCTTCTCCCCATCCTTGTTATATTTTGTCTCGGACTTCTATCTATACTTATCTCTACGGTTCTCATTCCACCTGTATCTTTCTTCGCTAAAACTACTGTAAGTTTTAAGTTGTGTTGTGTCTTTTTCTATTATAAGTTGTAAGTAGTGTTAGTACTGCTTTATTGTTGTTTGTTTGTGTTATTTAAGGTTTATGTGAATGAAAAAGAAAGTGTGTTTTTATTTGCATTCTTAAAGCAAAGTTTGTTTTTAGGTTGTTTCATATAGTATTAAAAATGACCTTTTTTTAATTAGAGTTAAATGAGAATTTGACTTTTAACAAAATACAATGGAGAAAAATGATCATATAACCGACCCCACGTAGTGGGATAAATGCATGGAATTGTTATTGTTGTGTTTTTGTATAATTTGCATTTCCAATGAATCAGGAATTTTTTATTTGTCTTAGCTAGCTAGTCTCTTTTGAAATGGTGCAATTGCTTGCCAATGTACACTGCTCTATGTATATGTAGATGTGAACAAGCATGATAATATCGGGGTATACCACGCTTATAAGTTGCTTTATTGATTTCTGATTTCGTTATGCTTTTTTTTGTTCAGATTCTTGATACCAATCCACAACTATATTTCCATCTACAACAACAAAGGCTGATAGAATTAATACGATATGGAAAAGTAGAAGAGGCTCTCGAGTTTGCACAGGAAGAGCTTGCACCAAGAGGGGAGGAAAATGTACGGACCTTTATATCATATTAATGGATTGCTTACTGTCTCTCGTGCTTATTTCTCAGGAATTCTTACATAAGGCTTTCTTTTTTTTTTTTTGCCAAGACAATCAAAATATCATTTAATTTATTTAAAGTATTTTTGCTTCTGCAGATATATTGTTCTTTGATCGTGTTTTGTATATTTACTTCGATTATGAAACAGAATGACCGTGAGATGCCTTTTTATCTTCGGGCTTCTAAAGTAAATTAATTTCTATTGCAGCAAAACTTTTTGGAGGAATTGGAGAGGACAGTTGCCCTGCTAGCATTTGAGGATGCAAAGAATTGTCC
Organism: Dendrobium nobile; assembly: GCA_022539455.1. Lineage (NCBI taxonomy): Eukaryota > Viridiplantae > Streptophyta > Magnoliopsida > Asparagales > Orchidaceae > Dendrobium > Dendrobium nobile. The sequence continues at coordinate 32,457,946 of CM039731.1, forward strand.
ATATGGTGAACTTTTGGATGTGTCACAGCGGTTAAAAACTGCAAGTGAGGTGAATGCCGCCATATTAACAAGTCAGAGCCACGAGAAAGGTCTGTACCAGTTGACCCTCTCTCTCTAGCTCTGTCATAGTGAATTTCTTCTAGTTATTTGAAACCATGTGAAAAGTTGCTACTTTTCTGCAGCTTCAATTTTTTTTCCTGGTCGCTTCTTCAGATGATTTGACCTGATTACCCAGTTTATTGGGATTTCTAAGGCTTTAGTCCCAGTTTGGAAGCAAGTCCAGTAAAAATGCCTTCCTTTTTCTTCCTTGTGTGGAGAAATATTTCATCTTCTTACTTTTTTAGTTTGATTATCTCTTGATAAAATAGTTGTCCTCTTAGTTAAGAACGAGAACTTAATTAGGCTGGAATGATTTTAGTTTATTGCAATTGCAAGTAACTCGTGCTTTTTGTGTTTGTTGTGTAAAGGGGTTTTTATGTCTTAATGATTAAATATAAGAGCCTTAAATCTAGGAACATAAAAGAAAATAAATAAAAAGGAGAATATTCGTAAATAAGTATATTCCCTAATTAGATATTCTTCCAATATAATTTTTTTAAGAAAATTACTTTTCCTAACATACATCATATGCCAACACCCTCTCACAAGGTGGAGCATATATAATTGTAATTAGGATGAAGTATTACATGACGAGAAAATTGTGATAACCCAAAGTTTTGGTAAAGAAATCTCGCTTATTCTGAATTGGAGACATAAGGTAATAATTATCTTGAAAAGCATGACATCATGTGTGAAATGAAAACTAATGCAAAATGTTTGGTTCATTCATGAAAAATAGGATTGACGGCAATATAGATGATAACATGATTGTCATTGTATAGTGTTATAAGCGGAGTAATGAAAATGAAATTCCCATAACAAAATTTATACCCACATCATTTTGCATATTGAGTGAGCCATAGCTTTGTATTTAACCTTAGTTATAGATCTGGTCACAGCAGTTTTTTTTTTTAATGTGTGGCTTGGATACCTCCAACAAAAAAGCAACATCATGAATTGGATTTTTCTATTTTCAACAAAGCTATCATATTCAACATAAAAAATTATTTTAATATTCAAGTATTCAATTTTAGTTTTGAGTAACCATTTTTCAAGAGGCTTTTTGATATACTTGAGAACACATTTAACTTCTTAATTCTTTTGTTTTAGATTTTGCATGTGTTGACTAACATATCCAACAACAAATAAGATAGCCCGGGCAAAATTCCTATAAATCAATTTGCCAATGAAACTTCAATACTAAGATGGGTCATCTAGTAGCTCTTCATGATCATACATGGACTAAATCTTAATAAGGGTATTAGCTGGCTTGAAATAAAAATGATCAGTTTCTTCAAGAAATATTTAGATTTGTCATAGATCTTTGGTGATAAGATACTTATGCAGGTTGTGTTTTAATTTAGAGACGCCCATTATGACTACTAGCAATGAACAAGATGTCGTCAACAAAAGTAGCCAGTGTGATAGAGCCTGAGACGGTATATCAAATGAAGATAGAATGGTTTGTGATGTTATTATGAATGAGAATTTTAATAAGGATCTTGCAAAATTTGTCAAACATGTCCCCTTGGTTTGAAACTATAAATATCTTCCCAAGTAAACATGCATGATTGATACGATTCATACGAAATTAACGAAGGTAATTTATAGTGATTTGAAACATGGTCGGTATTGTAAATCTTCTGAAATCCTTATCCAGAGTCAATGAGTGAAGACCTTAAATAAATGGTACAAAAAGCTTGTCTACAGGAGGTGTATTCTATATTATAAATAACACATAAAAACTGCAGGAATAAAAGCCCACGCCTCAGACGCATGGATATGATAGCGGTAAGAAGAACCGTAGGAAGTTCAAAAGCCATGCTTGAAGTCCAACCCATGAGGCAAGCTAGCTGCAGGCTCTTGTAGCAGGCGATAAGGTAAAGCAGCAAGAATAAAAAAAACAAAACCATACACGACTATACTGAAGCATCCAAACCCTTATAATTTTCCAATACTCACATATTAACAACCACATATTTAGTTATGGCTTGAATCCTAGTACTGAACCTAGGATCCACTATGAACCGAACTAGCCCAAGCACACCCACCCGAAATCACATAGAACAACCTACCACTAAGAAATCAAATTAATTCAGACACTTCCTGTTCTTCTGAGCGCTCATCATAAGCATGCTCAAAATACTTAAATTAAAAATTTAAAATAAAATAAAACTGCTCAAAATAAATTTGTTCAGGTCAGTTATTCAATGGTCATTTCTATGAAGATCTCCATTAAAGTCCAGGTTAATAATCTCCACACCAAAGAGGATAAATTACAATGGTTACAACATGAGCCCCTGTGCATAAAAATGAAAAGTAATGTCTGACACAAGTATTCAAAGTCTGAGGGGGAACATGCAGTCCAAAATACTGTTTTCTAAAATATAAATTACGTTTTATGTATTTCATTTCAGGTATGAAGTTAGTTCTCTTCAACTGAGCAATTTTTAGTATTAGAAAGGTAGAATGCTCTAAACAGTTACAATATTCTAAATTAAATGAATTTCTAAGGAATAGGAACTTTTCCACTACAAAAAGTTTGGTTTCTTTTCTTGTTTGATCGGTCTACCCTCTCTTATATAGCCACTTGGACCATTTATGATCGTTGTTGTCTGTGGTCTCAAAGGTTGGAGAGATTATGACGTGCAGTCTCTGGACCGTTTGGAGGTCAATCAGGATGTGTCACGCCACCCGATAACAGCGGTATACAGTAACGATGCACAGCATATTGGTGATGTGATGTGTTCTAATTGACCTCTAGGTGGTATCCGGTGAGCGCACATAATAATTTCGCCAAAGGCTGGGTCATGTTTGTGCTTTATAATGTGGATACCTGTATTTAATATAGCTGATTTGTTGAGTAAATTTTGACCAAGCTAACCTCGCCCTACCCTTTTTCATACCAAATCCTCTCAGTCTTGTTTTAGAAAATTACTTTGCTTAATTGCATTGATGGCTTTTTTAATTTATTTGTTATATGGTTTATTGGGATTTGAATACCTATAAATTTTTTTCATGTGCATAAAAAATGGTAGCACAATCAAGTTCCGGTAAATGTATATGATGCCGGACAACTAAAATGAAATGTTTAGGAACTTCAATTAGGCTTTGCACAACTCTTCGATTAGAATAATTTTAGAATAATAGTTACGAGCAATTCTCAACGAAGATTCAAAATAAATAAAGAGGTACTTTGCTTAGGCATAATCACATGCTCGGAGTTTTGAAGTTTTCAAGATAAATAAGAAAATATAACAATACAAAGTAGTAGCCTTCAAAATAATCCCTAATCTAACAACGAGAGTTAGGATGCAAATAAAGCACGCTCAATTCCTATGATTACTAGGCTTAGCAAGAGCATTGGGAGTAGCCTTTAGCGAGTACAATCTTAACCAATGAGAATTTAGATTTTAGAAGACTTTGAATGCAAGTGGAGAAGGGAAAAAAAAACCTTTGCTCAAAGAGTTGTGGAGATCCGTCAATCACTATCTTCAACGGCTTTGTCCCTGACTTCCCTTTGAACCGATTGGATGCGTCTCTCGTTCCTTGCAATCTGAAAATAATTCCCTCTTGTCAATCCCGAAAATCTGAGAAGTTTTCTCAGATTCTATTGGACCAAGGTGGGGAAAACCAAGAAGAAAAACTAGCCTTAGTGAGACTAGTGCATGAAAATAAATCTCCTTACAGGTTTAGGAAGAGGAGACTTAATTCATGCATTCAAGAGAGGGGAAGGGTGGTGACGGGGAGGTGGATTTGGCGGGCTAGAGGGGAAGAGGGGTGGGAGGCGGCAATGCAAACAGAGAACCAGAGAATTAATTCCTCTTCCCAGCCGTGGAATTAGCGCTCAGGCCCATCAATACGGTGAGGGAATTTCGGTCCAGCAGGCAATAAAAGATTTCAAATTATTTCCTTAGTATAGTATTATGATTTAGGAAATAACTGAAGACGTCATTAACAGGTGGAGGCGTGAAGCTGGCGGCATACAGGGAGGATGGGAGGGAAGCTTTTGAGAGCCAATAAGTTTCCTAATTGAAATTCATACAATTGGAAAGTAACGAGTCATTCCTCTCTTAATGAAAATTCAAATAGGATCTCAATTATGAACCTTCCTAGTATGGACTTTATATATTAGGAGATATTGTGAATTTCAAATATTTGAAATTTGAATTCAAATACATCCCAAAATAGAATCAACCATAATAGGAAACTAATAAAATATGGAGGGAGGTGAGGTGGCAACCGGTGGATCAGGGAAGAGGTGGCCGGCGGTGAGGGAGGAGGCGGCCGGCGGTTTAGTGGAAACGGATAGGGGGATCGGTGAGGTGGCTGCGGGTTTCGATGGTGGAGGGGCGATTGGTCGGAAGATGGGAAGAAGAAGAAAACAAAATAATTGGCGAGACCACGAACCCGACTTATCTAGGTTGGTGGGTATTGCGCGAATCTTCTTTCTCTCCTAGGAAGCTCTTCCCATTAGAACTCTCAAGCTCTTAGTGCTCATGCAAGAAGTAATTTTCCTCATCAATAATTCATTAACCTTGAAAATAAAACAAAGAGGCCTTAAATAGCCTCATACAAAAGACTCCAAATAAAATGACACCATTGCCCTTAGGCTTACACATGACAACTCCCATAAAAAGGGGTACGACGGGAAATACTAAAATACACATAAGCAAATAATAAAATGCATGAAAATAAAATACATCGACTCAAAAATATAAAGACTCGATCGTGGCCGTAGATCGACGGCCGCGTCTCTGGTAAACTCTCCAAGAAGATCTGATGTCCCCATCAGTATAGATGACTTCCATCGAGATTAAAAGAGAGATGCTATCTTTGAATTGATCAAAACCTTAATTTTACTTACTGCACGTACTGCCCTAACCAATGCTGGCATTCCAGCCAATATAGCTTCCCTTGTTTTATCTGGAAGCTGATTTTCAATCCATATGGTTGTAACTTGTTTCAACTTTCAGATCCAAAGCTTCCCAGCTTGCTAAAGATGCTTATATGGGCTCAAAACCAGCTTGATGACAAAGCAGCTTATCCTCGTATCAATGACCTATCCACAGCAACACTAGAAGAGCCGGCCATCTAAAGTGGAAGCTTTCAATTATCAAAATATTGGAAACCAGGTCAGAGCTTCGATTTTTCATCGGGTGGAGTGATAGGGGTTTTATGTGAAATTTGAATCCCGAGCCACATTTTTTAGTTTTAAGGTGACATTTCTCTGCTGCAATCATGATGTACAAGTTGTTGTGACTACGTTTTTTTTTTTTTTATGTTCCCCCAAAATATATAGACTATAAACTTTATAAATATTTATTCCGTGATGACGGACTTCAATTCTACTTCTAACTTGAGATGTATCAGTACCATGGAGTTCTTTATGTCCTTTATTATTGTTATTATTATTTTTCTCTTTTTTCCATGTCCTTTATGCTTTTTTATTTGTATGACAAATGTGTAAGTATTTGTCACTTAGATTTAATTTAAATAATAAATAACACGAGTCCTGATCAACCTACTTTAACAAAAGCTTTAAATCAGCCCCTCTTTCTGCCTCCCATTCCGTTATAACTGAAGGGATTCCTTTAGTCAATCATGCTGTTAGATCAGTTCAGCTTTTAAGTTTGATTGAAGACGTCGGGGAGTCATTTTGGAGTTGATTAATAGAATGACAATGTGTGTTAAATATTTGAACTTTTCGTAATTGTGGATCTCCCAGATGTATGCGATTGCCATTCCAATCTCTATAGTGAAGTGCTTTTAGAAGCCCAGTGGATCAAGCCTGCTTAGTTTACATATGTGATGGTCAGTATATTCTTTTTGTGAGTTTTTCCCCTTCATTTGTTGGGTCTTTGGTCTTTATTGACAAATGTCAGAGGTTAATATGTCATTTTCCTTTTTAAGATAGAGCTAGTTTGGTACATCCTTAGTTTTATAAGGCTAGTTTTGACATTTGAAAGAAAATTTAAATAGTAGCCATTGTCGTCAAATTTGATGATTATTATAATGAAAAATGTGATTTTTTTATGCGTGAAGATCTTAGATTCTGTTGGGGATTGTGTGATGCTTCCTCTCTTCGTACAAGATCTAAAAGAGTTGTGTAGGACAACGTATCATTCATGGAAAAACTCATTACACCATGAAAAATGGGATTTTTTGATGCCACAATAGGGGTCCATAATCACATTCTGTGAACAAAGAAATTATCTACTATAAACATGATAAGTTAACTCAGGAAGTTTGAAAATTGATAAGGCTTCATTTGGGACGGCTTTTTTATTGTTTCTTAAAACAGCTTCATAGTATAAAAATTAAAATTTTTGTACTAGGTAGCTGCTTTAATAAGCATAAAGATAGCCGTCCCAAACGAAGCCTAATACCATGCACACTGAAACATTTGTTTAAATAGGCAAAGTAGGAGCTAAGTTAGTGTTAATCTAGCTATTTTCCTTGAGTTCGAAAATGACATAAATAGTCTCATGGGAACTACTTGGAGAAGTGAAGAAGAACAAACACCAAAAGGGAAGAAGAGTAAAAATTGCTCTAATAATAATAGCCTATGGTCAGTGCATACACCTTTCTGTAACTTCTACCTTCCGCCTGTTCCTTCTCTTGCAAAATTTGTGGAGCATCCATTCCTCTTGAATGGCAGCCTCCATCATCAAAGTTCAGTGCATAACTCCAAGGATCATAGTTGAAACTACTTTGCTTCTTTTCTTTTTGCACCACTTTCTTCATTATTGCTCTCATCTTCCATATAAAGCAGCTGCAAAGCTTTTTACTCCCTCTATTCGCAGATGGGATCTTTCCTATGTTGCACATTCTCCTCTGCTTTTAGACAATTTAAGGTATAACATTGAGAGAGAACAAGAAGGTTTGTGTGACAATTAACAGTAGGAATTGCTTACCTTTGTTACTGTACGCCCAGATGGAGGAGAAGGAAAAAAAAGAGAGAAGAGCACCAGAAGGTTTACTGTTGTGTTGTTTACTGTTCTATGCTTTCCCTTTTCTATCAAGTCTTCTGGTGCTCAAAGATGAGTACATTTCCTCTATTGGCTCTTTATAAGGATTGTCACGGGGCCCAAGTGAAAGGAGAGGGAAAACTGAAAAGGCTCCCCAAAAAATGCGAGTATTTCTATGCTAACCCATCTTCAGCTCACAAAAAAATTTGATGTAGTGCAGCGCTGAGATGGCTTAAAATAATTTTTCTAGTAGCAATGCATATAAGATTTAAATGAATCTTTAGAACAACGTTCAAGCTTTTTATCACTTTAGTTAACTAGCTTCTATGCATAAAACGATTCGACACATAATCGCAAGATTATTAAGCTCTCTCTCTTTTTCTCTATTTTAGGGTTTGTTTGGACAGGTTTTTGTATTATTTTGTTTTTTTTTTATGATTGATGCAATTATGTTTGGCTATAGTTTATTATGTGCCATCTTTTAAAATTTATTATGATGGGAAGATATTTTTTTATAATTAAATTTTCGGAAATATGATAGTGATAAGAAAAGTGGTATTTTTCTAATTTATAATAAATTTTTATTTTTATTTTTCATAATTATTTTTTGCCTCAAGTAAACTCCTAATGTCAATAAATAGTGAGTTTTTGTGTGATAGTTGGGGGTAGGGGTGCAAATGAGTTGAGTGGAGCCCATGTCAGGCCTAGCTTGAGCTCAACTAGCGAGTCGAATACTGAGATTGAATTCGAGTCGAGCTCAAAAGACGAGCTCGACTCATGTGGTGAAAACGAACTTGCGATCCAAATCTACGGTCTATCGGTTTGCTTCCGCTTCCACTTTTCACATGCGAGGGCATTGTTCGCACGCGAGGGCACGGTTTGCTCGCGAAGGCTCGGTTCGCCTGTGAATGCGTGGTTTGTGTTCTACCACGCACAAATACGCTTCCTCACGACCTTCTGCCTTTCATGTTTACTCGAGCTGAGCATCACCCGAGCTCGATAATCCAACGAGCTTGAAATTCGATAAACTCAGCTCGCGATCTCGTTAACGAGTCGAGCTCGAGCCGACTCACTAGTCTGCGGTTGCACCCCTAGAGGGGCAATATAGAATTTTTCAAAAAATAAAAGCATTTTTTTTTGCGTCTGGAACTTGTTAATGTGATAGATGAAAAGACCGTAAAAAAAAAAGCCCATGCTTAGTCCGAGAGATGTGCAGCTGCAGTATTTTACGAGCCGAAGATCTCTTTCTGCGTGGCAGAGGCCACATGAGGATTTAGAGGATTCTTGTATCCTGCTGGCACATGCGTGATTCTGTCCTATCACTGTAAAACTTTGAGACCCTTTGAGTGACTTTTGATGCTTTGATCCTCTGTGATTCTCGCACCATGATCTATCAAATCATTGTGATTGCTTCTTTTACTGTTGACTGTTCTCACCACTGGATTATGCAGTCTTGTTGATTTTTTTTTTTATGTTTCGCGGGTCTGTAATAGTTCAAACCCTTAGGGAGGTATATAAAAGCTTTGTGTGAATTTTATTGGGAGTTCAAAAACTTACCATTGCCTTCTTTGAAGGAAGGATAAAAAGCTATGCCACCAAACTTTCTTGCTATTATATTTAGGTGATTATTGTCTATCTTCCAAAGAGGTGTAGAGAGCTCATGTATCCTTAAAAAGGTCCTTTTTTTTTCATGTGACATTCCATAAATTTGTAGCTTATGTAGCAGTCCATATTGAATCACTGCACAATATGGTTGTCGACCATCAACTTTTTAGTTCAACTAGACAAATCTTTCGACTCGGCTAAAAATAGAGTTTCTTGATCAATCAGGGAAGACTTAGGTTTTTTTTGGGGGGGGCAACTTTTTAATTGTTTTCTAAAACATCTTTTTAGTACATAAATTTCTAATTTAAGAATTTTTTATATAAAAATACTGATTTATAAAACAATAAAAAGATTGTTCGGAACGAACCCTTACTATTCAATTAAAACTTTTATTGGACTAGAAAATCATGCAAGTTAACCAAGAGCTAGTGGTGTAACCAAGTCAAGCCGACTCGCGAGCCAGCTCTGACTCGACTCGGTAACAGACTCGTCAAGTCGAGCTTATTGAGCTCATAAGGTGAGCTTGAACACGATTTCGAGCTTGATGGCTTATCGAGCTTGAGCTCGAACAAACCTCTGCTAGACTTGTCGGCTCAATGAGTAGCTCGACTGCGGAACTAGTGATTGGGCAGGAAAACAAAATTTTGTTTTGGGCGGTCTGGATGGGCTGGAGGGAAGATGACTCGAAGGCCGGGAATCAAAATGACGGAGTTTACTCGACGATGGAACTAGAGATGACGATGGTGGGGTTTGCGTTGCTCGACCGCGGAACTTGGAACAACCGAGCAAAGCTCTAAGATGTAGCTCGGGACGATAGAGGTCAGAGGCTCGGAGATCACATGCTTCGACGGAGCTAGACAGGATGACACGGAGCTCGATGACATAGCTCGGGATGATGGAGGTCAGAGGCTCGAAGCTCGAGTGCTTCAACGGAGCTCGACGGGACGATGGAACTTGCGCCTTGGCACAACAAGCTTGCGGCTTCGATGGAGCTTCATGAGACGGCGATCGACGGAGCTCGGGATGACGCTCGACGACAGAGGGTCAGGAAGGGGAGCTCGATGAGTCGCTCGACTCGAACACCCCCTGGCTCAAGCTCAAGCTCGACCCGTTTGCACCCCTACCAAGAACACAAATGTTTATATTCTATGGGCCACCACATCTATATGGATGAATGCTAGCAAAGAAAATGCGGGGTAAGTGCCTGCTCTTTTTGTTTTACAAAGGATTAATATTATATTATCCCTTCCACAATTAATCCTCACGTGAGTGATTCTTTGCTCTATATCTTTTTTTTGGGAAAATTTGGGGCATAAGCCCATATATTAAGAAGAAGAAAAATTACAAGTAAAAGGAATTACAAGTAAAGAGCCCTTGATAACCAAAAAACAACAAAAGGGCCAAAATGAGGAAATAAAACCCCAACTATACCACCAATTACAATAATTTGACAAAAGAAATAACCCAAAAACTGTGGTAGGAGGAAAAGATCAAAAGGAAAGACCAGCTGAAGGAGTCCAAACCGGCACCAGGTAAAGATCAAACGCCCGCAGCCATGAAAACAACCCAGCTCCCAAGCCCAACAGAACTGGACTCAGAATAAGAAATAGGCGCGATAAATTGGAACCCTGGTTGCCCGAAGACCGTCCAAGGGCCCTGCTAATGGGAGCATCATCATCGTCCAGTTCAGGCTTAGCAGGAAGAGCGAATGGACGGAGGGCTGAATGCAGTTTGCTTCATTCTCCTCTGACAAGAGGAGGTAACTTTACAGGAATGTAATAAATGATTCTTTTCACATATTTGTATTCTTCTCCTTGTTTTTTGTTTTATTTTTTCCGTCCTCCATTAATGCACTGCGTCTTCAAACCGGAGAGCTTCCCATGTCCTTTTTGGTAGAGTCTCCTCGTTCTGTCTTTGTTCTCAAAAGAAATGCCCCCAGAAATTATTAAGCTTGTGGTTAGGGCTTTCTCATATATAATTAAAAAAAATTTAAAAATAATTTCATTATATATATATATATATATATACCTCATAATATTCAATTTTAAACAAATATAACAGCTATAATTTTATTTGAATAAATATGATTAAAATTTTCATTCGTATCATGCGTATTAATATATGCATGTTGACCTTGGAACCATTTCGTTCAAAACACCGAGCAAAATCATTCTGAACTTCGAATACATATACAACTCTTTTTATTGTGAATACTGACATTTTGAACTTTTTCGCGCATTTACAATCAAATAAAAATGGATCATGCAGACAAGTAAGCGATGACTTTTTGAATAGATAAAGGGTTGTACTATTATTTGGTCATGTTATTTTAACTAAAGAATGTTGGAGTCATATATTAGCACCTCTTGAACAAGGTTTTTAAAGTTCTTATTAGACGCACTATAAAAATATATGTCGATGTTATGTGAATGAAAAATCACAACATATATCTGATTTAGAACAATGTTTGCACCATCTGTGATGCTACAACATGCGACTCAATCTTACAAAATGTGCTTTGGGAGTCGCTTCGGGAAAATTCTTGGAATTCATGGGGACCCACTGAGGGATTGAGGCCAATCCTAAAAAGATCAAGGCACTAAGAGATATGACGTCCCTAAGAAAAATCAAGGAAGTCTAAAGACTAAATAGAAGGAATGCAATATTATCTCATTTTTTGACATGCTCAGGGGACATATCTGTCTTTTTTCAAGATACTGAGAGGTGCTCGTAGCTCAGGGGTCCATTGGACTGACGAATGCCAAGAAGATTTAGAACAGCTTCGAAAATATTTGGCATCACTACCACTATCTTCAAAATTAGTATAGGGAGAAAAGTTATAACTATATTTGGTTGTCTCTTCATATGTTATAAGGTAAATTTTGGTTCGAGAAGGGAATGTTGTATAACGTCTCATTTATTATGCAATAAATATCATGTTCGAAACAGAGGGATGCTATCCACTAGCTAACAAAAAAGCATTTACATTAGTCTATTCAGCTAGAAAATTATGATATCCAAAAAGCTCACAGGAGTCCGGCCGCCAAATTGCCTCCATGCCCAATTTTTCCCCCGGACAATCTAATTTGGACGTTTTTTGGGGTCCCCAGAGTTATCTTTTAAAGTTTTAGACTCAAGTTTAGCACTAAAGAAGCTAAATGGAGCTTCTACTGTTAATTTCGAGCAAATTTAAAAGTTTTGGATGTCAATTTGTTAATTTTTTTACTCCGATCAATGCGTCAACTTCAGGACATGCTAAATTTATGATTAAGGGCATTTTATTTAGTTCATGACCCCGAAGTTCCCCACGTTGTGTCCAAGGAACGATCACGCGTCAAAATAACCCGAAAATTATAAATTTGCACTAGACAGTCTAAAAAGGTCTAACACATATTTTCAGACTTTCCAGACTTCGAAGTCTAAAACTAGGGAGCAACTGATATATAATCAAAAAAATTATATTGGTTAGGCAGGAATCCTAATGCAAATATGAATAAAAAACTTGTGAAATTAAATCAAGGATCATCCAAACTCCAATTTCAACAAACTTATAGTCCAACTTAACATTTAAAAAATATGCCCATAGGTCATTATCGATCCAATCGGAATCGAAATGGCTCCAAATCGAGGGCCTGAAGCACATTTAGAAGGTTTAAAGCATAAATTGGGTTACCAAATGATATCCAAATGTGTAATTGAAGATAGTTTGAATGCTATTCTTATATTTGAAGATTGTTCAAATCATGATTGAAGTTGATAGTGGTTACCAAATTCTGAATTACAGTTGAAGGTGATTCAGAAAATTGTAATTCAGAAAACTATCTTCGAATCGTGATTACCAAATGGATTGAAGGTGATAAGAAGATGGTTAAAGCATGATTCGATCATAGTTCAATTATTATTTGAATTATAATTGAAGATCATTCAAGCGTGATTTGATCATACTTCAAAGATGGCTCAATCATTATCGAAGATAGTTCAAAGATGATTTATTTTGCCCTCATTATCACTAGTAGAATAATAATAATATATATGTAGATGTATTTTATAAATATACCATTTGAGAGGCATTATAATTCTATAATGACCTTTTATGTGTAAATTTATTTCACAATAAAGTAAATCCATGAGCGGATCTACAGCGGGGCCTCTGTGGGCACATATGCTCCCACTAATCCAATGCAAGCCTACTTTATTTAAAACTTAAATTTCATTTTTACTAATATAAGCCCATGAGAGGCCCACATCTATTTATGTTCCTAACTCATGAGAGGCCCACATATTTTTACTTTAAAACCTATAACACCCAAAATAGAGTTGTTGGGATTAGAATCCAAAACTAATGTTTTGCAAGGCAACACCCTTATCCAATAAGCCACATAATTTGACATTGATATTTTTTATTTTATTTTACTTAAATTATCATTAAACTATATATAAATACTCCAACTAAATTTTTGCATTCGAAATAATTTTGTAATTAATAATTTTATCCAAAAGTACTCTATATATTAAATTTCTTTTTTATAAAACTAACATCTCATTATTAAAGTAAAATAAAATAATTGTAGTTTTTTACAATTAATAGAATATAGAATATAGAGTTTAATAATTTATTAAAAATAAATATGTATATTCTTGATAGATCAAGATATTATTTCACTATAAAATATTAAATTTAAAGGCAAAAAAAATTACTAAAAAAACTAGGAATATTTTAAAAATAATTAATTTATGCTTCCACAAATTCAAATTTCTGGCTCCACCGCTAAGTAAATCCACCATTTAAATGTATATTATTTTCCTCTATTGTAGACATTAATTCTTTGTGTACATTTATTATTAACTATGTTGTATTATGGCTATTGATTCATTGTATCATAGTTATTGTGATTGCACTTTCTCTGTTATGTCAACTTGTGTTCTAATCTATATTCGGACGGCATGAAATATTCAAAATTTAAAGATTCAATCGAAGTCCAATAAAATTTTCAATTATGATAATGTAAATATAATTAAATTAATTTTAAATTATTTAATATTTCTACTACTAATAATAAATAAAAGATAATAAATTAATTAGTTAAATAAGCATATTTATAACAAATTAAGATCACATAAAAAGTAAATAATCCAACATTTGCAAATGTTTGGTTAACAACAACTTAAAAGCTAAGTAATAAATATATAATTAGGTAATTAAATTACAAATTAAAGCAATTTCTTGCTTTTTAATATGTTAAATTAACAAAAGTTTGTCGTCTAAGCACATTATTGCTTTAGTTAATCATAAAATAAAAAGGTATTTTTGTAAAGAATCTTTGTTGATTAGTGAGATTTTTGTAAAGAAAAAGTGATTAATAAAGCTGACTGCGCTGCTTTTGCTTTATCTTTGGAGAGCAGAAGCCAATTTATGATTTGAAAGTGCGTTTGGAAATATAAAGTTTATAAAAAAAAAAAAAGAAATCTTTATTTGTTTCATGGATTAAGAATTTAATTATATTCATGATGGTTTTGTTGAAAAAATAATAGAAAATGAACATTGATGGAAGTTATGAAAAAAAAAATCCAAAATTCAATAAATATAATTGAGATTCAAGCTTCATTTGTGATAGTTTTTTCGCTCCTTTCTAAGATAGCTTTTTAGTATAAAAATTTTTTGAATTAAAATTTTTTATACTAGAAAGTTGTTTTAGAAAGCAATAAAAAAACTGTCCCAAACAAAACCTCAATTTGAGAATATTAATCATTTTAACATGCTTTCCTCTCCTCAGCTGATTTTTTAGCCTCTGTGTAATCCTTTAGTGTTAATATAGTCGGTCCGAGAGTACGTGCGAGACTTTTTGTGCGATAAATCGACTCATCTGTGGCCCTTGAATGAAAAAACAATGTCTGTGATGCAAATATACCGTGTTGAGCTTCAAAAATTTTAAAATTATATTGAAATTAGTACATATTGGGATATTATATACAACACTAATCTTATTATAAATTTAAAAGCTTCGAAGCCTTTGGATATTTTAGAAACTCAATCTATGCCTAATAAATTCAGTCTGATTATCATCATGTTCATGGATTTTAAGCTTATGTGAATTTGGATTAATTTTGCTTATTGTTTGAAAACTCATTAATATTTGATTTCTACTGTTTTTAAAAGATAGATAGGAGCTCAAGAAATGTGGTGAAATTTTGAGCAAATTGAACACAAAAAGTTTATATAAAATTCATAAATTTTGATAGATAGTTCCTCATGAGCCAGGGTAGGGACAGATAGTTCCATCGGTGGTTGGAGTACCATCCCATGCTGGGAACTTTCTATCTCTTACTTACACTGGTCCTTGATTTCAATCTCTAGATCTGACAGAGTCAACACCGTTCTATCCACATTATCCTCCATTACCATCACAAACAATTCCATCAACTTACCCTTATCCTCCTTACCATCAGCCAAACTATTACCCACCTCCTTTCGAGCCACATCAAGGTGGACCATCGACAAAAGCAGAAGTTGGGGCTGAGGAGCCTGCAACAATAGAGGATAAGCATGTGTACATAGAGCCCGAGAGCGATACATAAGTTCATTTTGTTGTTAAATTTTGTAATTTGATATATTATATACTTAAGAAATAATATTATATGTAAGTTTAATCCCATGAGGCAGCCCACCTATAAGACTTGAGACATAATATGGAGCATATATGATGCTCCTTATTTATATTTGAAGAAAATTTTAAAGAAAGTTAGTGATATGTGGTTCAAAGAATTTCAAGTACATAATTTTGACATTATTTAATATTTATGATTATATTTATATTAATATTATTTATTATGATAATATTGTACGGAAAGATTTTAGATAGTTTCCTAAGCATAATGTGATGCTCAAAATTAATTTTAAAAAAGAAGCTTTGATCATCTTAGGGACATGTTCACAGACATTAATAAATCTGGGGAGAGTTCATTATGGCTTGGAGAGGACGTGTGGGGTGATTTGACTAGAGCTTGTGCGACCCCAGAGTTCACCAAGATGAGAGAGCATAATAGAAAGAATAGAGAAGCTCTCTCTTCATACGGGTAGTTCTGTACCTCATACTGAGCATAGATGATGACGTATGATAAATAATTCCTTTAATTAATTATATATATATATATATATATATATATATATATATATATATATATATATATATATATATATATATATATATATATATATATATATATATATATATATATATATATATATATATATATATATATATATATATATATATATATATATATATAATTTTAACTATATTCTCTATTACATAAAGAGGTACTTGGTCATGAGTCAACACCATTAGAGCTACATATACGAAAACATCAATGTCAAATTGATCATTAGTGGATTGATGAGAAGGCAAAGAAAGCTCATGTTAACAATCATAATAAATAATATATAAATGAAAATGGATTTTTATAGACTTAGTCTCTTATAGGATTATTTTGTACGCCTTTGGGAGAGTCTGACTTCTACTGCTTAGGGATCATCTTCAGGATCAACACAATACTTTGAGTACCACACATGGTCATAGGATGTTGGAGGGAGACAAAGGAGAGACTGTATTGATTAGGTTTTCAGGTATTTGCATACAAGACCAATACATCCACCTTAGCATCTTTTGGTGATAATGGAGTTGATGATATTGCCAGCTAGAAGGTTGTTTCTCTCACCAAAGAGATAGAGGAGATGAAACAGATACATGCCAACATAGTGACACAACATATTAAGATGCAGGTAGAGCTACGATCATACTTATGCCAAAATCGAAAGAAAAAGGTTCAGCAACATGAGCATGAATCTGACTGGAGCGAGGAGATGGAAGATGATTAGAGAAGTTAATGTTTAAGTTGTTGTAGTAGTTTGGAGAATTTATTTTCATTGTGACCTTATTGTTATATTTTGAATGCGACATTATTGCTGTATTTTGAATATTTATTTGAATAGTTTTTATTTCGAATGATTTAACTTTAAAGTTGTTAGACTTATATTTTGAATGATTTTATTATATTTTAAGTAGAAATATTGTATGATGATGATATATCTTATTTTGTGTATTTTTATTAACCGCCACATGTATTTCTTGTAAATGTTGCAGTGGAACAATATGGGACAGCCATTTTTTTCATTACTACAGGTTTCTTGCAGCTTTTCAATGGAATATTCATCGAAAACATTCAATATGGGGCGATGCAACAAAATACAATGAAAAATGGTGGAAATTATGTAGGATTTTTTCCGCGGAATGTCCGGTGGACAAGCCGACGGTAATGCCACTGGAAATTGCCGGCGATGATTCCCATGAATTCGCTAGTCCGTCCGTCCCTGTCAACGAAAATAGAATCCGCCAAGCGATCGCTAGAAATCCATCAAAAACAATTTCTGGCGAAAAAAAAACTATCCCATTTCATTTCCTACGTGGTTTTACTTCCGCCAACAAGTTGCCGGAAACATGCAAATATGCTAGAAAAATATAGATTTACGTATGTAATGGACAATTTTTCTGTAGTGAGATAGCATCATGAGGTTGTCATCATGTGAAGGTAAAGAGAAGTTTGCAATATAAGCTTTATGATGGCTGGCTCAACAAGATCGATTATGTATGAAGAGGTGATGATTGAACCTTAGTTTGTACAAGGTTTGAATAAAGATTTAATCCTTTGTTCGAACCAAGCTTTAAATTAAGTTTGAATCTATTAGACTATGGTTTATGGCAAATTTGAATTAGGTTCTAACAAATGTTCAAATCATGTTCGAACAAGTTCAAATCAATTTTGTTCGTAGTAAACTTCAATAAGCAAACTTTAATGCATATTTCTCTAATAAAATAAATAAGAGATATTTTTGCATATACATGTACTATGAGGTATATTAAGTCAACTTTCCTATAATTTTAGCCTACCATAATTGCAAGTTTAAATAGACCCACGAGTTAATAGGTCCAAAATAAAGTACTTAAATATAGATATAATAAAAATTATAAGTTAGATATAAACTATTCAAATATAAGTTATGGAAAAGATATGATTACATTTATAGATATAATATTATTTTTCATCCACATTTATGTCATCATTAAAGTCTAAGTTATGAAGATATTATGAATAATATCCTCAACAAGGTATTGATTGTCAATAGACACCAATGTTTGTCATTGTTATAGATCAACACTTATCAATCACTAACACCTACATCTTCAAGTGTTAGGTCTCCTTCTCTATTAGCAAAATGATAAAGTTGACCATCCAACTTCACTTGATTTTCCAATTTCTCAAACATTTCCAACGACTAATATTTGGCACTCGTTGTGCAACAACATATAATGTCTATTTGCTAGTCGCTTAATATCCTCCTATTTGGAAAGCAATAAAATTATTTGCCTAACTTGCCTCACTTTTGATTTTCATGTTAACCATTGGTCAACATCTAATATATGTCATTGATCGTTGCCCAATTCATGCAAGCCTAGTCTCCTCACCTAATAAAAGATTGGCTAATCAACCACCAATAATTTTTGTTATTCCTAATTGACCATCTCATGATAACAACCAATAACCAACATTCATCAGCCATCAACATACATATTTTAATCACTTGATCTCTCTTCCTATCTAGAAAATGATCAAGCTCGTCATCGACTATCATTACTTTCGACATTCCCCATCAATTATTATCCAACGCTAATCAATGCCCAACATATACACCTCATCTCTTCTTATATAAGAATAATGGCAAACTAAATAGCCCATTTTCACTAGACCTCACTTTCCTTCTTATTGAGCATCGCTCAATATCTACTAATGTTCAAAATCCAATGTTTGCCAACAAATAATATTTGATACTCATCAATCTTCATGGCCACTTCATATATCCTCTTATCAAGAGAATGACAATTAGATTATCCATTATTTCCTACCTTTGTATGTTTCTTATTGATCATTGCTAAATGTCTGCCAACAACTAACATTCATAAATTGCAATCGATATCTTTCAATCTAACTTTTTATAAAGAGAATGATCAAATCAATTACCTATCATTGTCTAACTTTTGGCATTATCAACTATTATTTGATGTATGCTAAAAATTAATATATGATGTTCATCTTCCATCATCGTTTACGCTTGATAGTCAACTCTCTTACCATATTTGGAGAACAAAAAAAGTCAGCCGACCACCATCAATCGATATCTAGTGCTAACTATGGCTTATCAACCAATAACATTTGTCATAAACCAAATTCATCTTTTTGTTCTTGTTCACCCCAATCTCCCCTCTATCAAGTATACTACCAATCATTGCTCAACTTTTAATATTCTTCACATATTAATGGCTAATTTCCAACATCCATTTGCTATCAATATCTAATACCACTATTCACGGTTCTTTTATTTATCTTTATATTTGGAGAGCAATAAAGTCAACCATTCACCATTACCAAACTTTTGTTGTTTCTCATTATCCAAAACCTTTTAATTATTGATGTTGGCTATCCAACGTCTATCTTCCTAGTCACATGATCTTACTTCCTATTAGAAGAAAAAACTAAGTTTATTGCCTTTTTTAATTGATATTTAGCATTGCACATCAATTGGTGCCCGAAGTATGATGCTCGTATTTATGGTTTATTGGTCTCACCTCTTATCAGGAAAATGACTATATCAATCACCTACTATTCCAAACATCTAACACTTCTAATAACCATTGCCAAACCCATCTTGACTAATGTCAAGCACCTATATTCTCATTCGCTTGACCTCCTCCTATTAGTAGAGAGACTAACCGCCTACTATTTGCTTTACTTCCAACTTTCCTTATCGATTCTCACCTAATGCAAGGAAATGATATGCATCAATGCACACCTTCCCAAATCCCCATGTCTTCTATTATATCAAGAGAATAACAAAATTGACTACCCATGGTTGTCAAGTTTTTAATATTTCATGTTAATTTCTTGCCAGTGGCCAGGGGCGGAACCACTTTGAGGCTAGAGGGGGTAATTGCCCCCCCTGAATTTTTTTTTCATTATACTATTATTTAGGTAATTTGCTCATCTTCAATCTATTTTTTAGTCTTTATTACAATGGTTTTCAGGAAAATTGCCCCACCTAAAAATGTTGAAATATTATGGTTTTTAGGCAATTGCCCCCAACATAATTAAATACATTGTGTAAATGTGTTATTGTTAGGGAATGATGAACCAAATACAAATAGAAATAGTAAATAAATATAACAGGTCGAACCTCGCCAGGGGGCGCTTCCCCCTTGGACCCCCGACATATATGACAATAATTACTTATAAGTTTGACCCCCTAAAAATTATGACTGGTTTCTGCCCCTGCTAGTGGCCAACATTTGATATTCATCAATCGCTTTTGTTAGTTGCCAATTATGTTGATTGGTTGGTTTCGTTCCTACGAGGAGAATGATAAAACATATTAAATGTATTTCCTTTGGCTACTTGACATCTAACATCTGCTAATAACGAACTTTCAATATATATCATCGAATGATAACTTTGGCATATTGAGATTCAGGTTACATTCACTGTATAAGGTATCCGATCCCCTACCATTTAAGTACATTACATTATATTAACACATTCTCTCCCTATGAGAAATAATATCATTTATAATCCTTGACTCATAATAATATAATTTTGTTAACTAGACAAGTTCATGTGATTTTTTTCCTCGTTTAAAAAAGTTTCACATAAATAATCTTATGTCTCATGTGTGCTACTTTGAATTTATCTATATATGTAAGATCTTCATGCCTCTTTAAGGTACTAAATTATCTTCATCTTCTTAGAGATTCAACAAGAAACAATTATTACATCTAAATAAGATGTATATGTCTAAGTTTTGTTATATATATATATATGCTAGAGTTATGAAAGACCTTATTTGAAAAGTAAAGTAAATTATACTTAAAAAGTTTTAAAAAGTATTTACATTTTTTATGAAAAGATAATATCATATGAAGTTTTATATAGCTGCCCCTTTTTGTTAAACTTTGCTTTTGTGAGATCATTCAACTCATTATATTAGGGGATGATATTTACCAAATTTAATATTTGTTATCACTTATCAATCACTTTAAATCATCTAAAGCCTACTAATCATGCTACTCATCAAATTTATTTTTTATTACCAATCACTTTAGATTATCTAAAGCATACAAATATTAGCATAATAATGCCATCTAAACAATCATTGAAAAAGGGGTAAATATAATTTCTTATTAGGATTAATTTATTATAATTATTTCTTTATCTTGCATAATATTAGTCAATAGTTTTTTTTTTAAATATATTTTTGCAAAATCTACTATAGGTTAGGCTTTTGATAAGAAAGGACAATAGTCCTGAAAATTTAAAAATAAGAATAATAGTTTATCAAATTTTTAAAGGAATTTTTTCTTGTGCTAGGGTCTCTTAAAAACATAGCAATATTGCTAGCAATTTTCTTTAAATTGTAACAATTCTATCAAGCTTAATCTTGATAATGATATAATCATGACTTGAATAAAAAAGAAGCAAGAGAAGTTTTCTCATATTTAAGGGGAAAGAAGCATTTATAGTATAGATGACCTTATAATAAACCAAGAAATTAATTCTAACACCCTCTACCAAAACTCTAATCCATTATTTATAGATAGAGAATATGGTCTAGGTTATAAAGTTGACAACTCAACATAACTACATAGAAAATAATAGGGAACTCTTGCTATAGTTGTTTTGTAGCAAAAAGAAAAACTTAGTAAGTTGGGGGTGACTACAAGTGAATAAGCTAGTTCAAAGCTGCAACTGAGAGCTTACGATAAGCATTTTGAATATATTTGGAGAATTCTCTAGGCCAAAACTTCTTGGCAATTAATGAGTACTCTAGGCAAGTACACTAAGTAAATTGGTAAATATTCATAGTTAGTGCAAGACTTGTAGTATCCCTGGACTTAGTATAATTGTTACATATTGAGAGCTAATCTCTTAAGTGATAATAATGATTGAGATTTTGAGCGATTTTCAAATGAGTTTTAGATAATGTACGGTTCAAAGTTTACAGACGTTTTAGATAGACTTCAGATTCGTGAATATAGCTATATTGAGTATGTATAGAATGCCAATGAATTTTAGAATTAAGGAAAATTTAATTATTTATATGTTAAAATTTAAAATTGTTAACAATTTAATTTTTAATAAATTATATTATTATTATCAAGAAGTTTTTATGAAAATAACCCTTTTAAATTTCGTTATTAAATTTTTATTTCTTAATAAAAAAATTTCTTTTAAATTTGTCAAATAGAATTTTGCGCATTGAAAGAGGGATATAATTTATACCTAAAAAACAAAAAACCAAATAATAGCATTAAATCTCAGGATATGCTTTACCCGATTGATTACTCTTTTAAATCTTTTTTTTTTATAATTTTTTTTGTGGGAAATTCATTTGAATCTAAAGCAATTCACAAACCTAATAAATGAAATAAATCCTGACTCTGTGACCCCACACGTCAACCAGTAGTAGCTTGCCACGCTATCTGGTTCGTTTCGGGGTCTGTTTTCCAGGTTCCTGTAGAGCTGCTAAATTCAAAAGAAAATCCGACATTGAGCAACGGGCTACTGAGAATTTAGAGTAATTTATATCTATTATCAAACTAATACAGAGTGGAATAGAAAAAGCTCTCTTCCTCTCCCACCGTCTCCCGTCTTTCCTCCTCCCTCTCTCTCGATCTCCGAGCTCTCGTCCTTTTCGTTTCCTACTCTTGTTAATTTCTGCTGCTCTAGTACCGCAACTGAAGGTTGAAGCGAGCTTGAGGCTCCTCTGAGTTTGAGTAAAGGTGAGATTTTTGGGATTTGATTCGCAGGTTTTGTTAACATTTAATGTCTACGAGGCTGTTTGGTTCTTAGGAAGGCTATAGTGGTTCTTATTATGCTGGGAATGCTCCTCTCCTAAAGTTTAGGGTTATTACCTTCCTTGCTAGTGTTTTGTTATTTTGGTTTTTCATTTTTTCCTTTTTCTTATGTTAAAAGTTTTTCTATCTTCTGGTGCCGTAAAGAAAATGTTGGAATTTTTTTGAACAAAAGAATAGATTTCGTAAGAAAAGTTAAATATAGTTGGAAATATAAGTCGCGATTGTCAATGAGAATGTTTATAGTATAGGAATTATTATGAAGTAAATTAAATTAGTTGGGAAATGAAAGCCAGAAAAAGGAGCGATTGAAGGTCTGCCTCAGTAGAAAACTGAGAGCGCCATTCTATGTAAACTTACACTCCTTTTGAGAACCCAAATCAGTAGAAGAATGAAGTTATTAAAAGAAGATGAAAATTATTGATGTGGGAGAAATATTTCTATTTAAAGAGGTAGAATTGACATAGTTGTATCAAGTAGAGGAAAATTATTGATTTACTTTAGTCATCCTCTTAACACGGCTATAAAAGATGAGTATCTAAAGGAAGGGTGGTTGGAAGCTTTTGAACAAGCTCTCTGGCAAGTTGTTCTAATGATTATCTCATTTCTTTGTTTATTTTAATCTCTTATAGTGAATTTAAAACCAACAAAAAAGTTGGTAATTTCGTAGTTATTTTAACTGCCAAACTCAAATTTTTTTTTGGGGTGGATATGTCCGAATACTCTGTAAGATATTCCTATTTATTTTTCCTTTTGACATATCTAGATACTATATCCTCTTATGGCTTTAAGGACTCCTACCATTGGGCTTCGACTTCTTGTAAAGTAGTTGAGAAGCTGTTGTAAGAAAACTGAAGCAAATATTTATAAAAACAGACCAACATTTTTTTCCCAAACAAGTGTTTGGGACAGTTTTTGCTGCCACCAAGCAATAATAAAACACTAACAAATGAACACTCATTTAAAGCTTTAACTATTCTTTATTTACTCCATATTTTGCTTGCTTCTCTATTTCATTAATAGACTGTAGTCTCAGTGATATCTGTCATTGATTAAAATTATTTGTTTAACTTGTAAAACACTGGATAGGTACATCTGCTGTATTGATATTCAAGGAAGTCTTGGAAAATGGTTGACTTGAAACTAAGGATGATATCAATTTTTGCTCTTAGCTTGGTCATGGTTGTTGCGATACCATTTCCTTCAGGATACACATGTGAAGAAGATGGTAAATTACAATATCTGCTTCTATTGTTTTACTTCCTAGATCCATGTAACTTGAAAGTGATGTTGTTTTGTTGTCACGATAGATTGATATTTACTTGCTATGTTGGGATAATGGCTTGCATGATAATAAACTTCTATGAACTTTCTCATCTTTTTTATGCTTAACTCTTATATTATGACTTCTCAAAAATTGATTGTTAAGGCAATCATATATTTGTGATGGTTTGTATGGTATGTGGAGATGAGTGGTGGTTATGGTGCTTTTTGTTATATGCACTTTCGAGAATCTCATTTCCATGAATTCCTCTAATTTGAAAAGCCTTCATTTTGCGGTAGTTTTAGTACCTTGCCTATATGGATATAAGATTACTAATATTTTTCATGTAAGTGGTGAATGTTGGAAGGGGGGAGTAATATTCTCAATTGAGTGCCCTTTACCTAGTCTTATGCATAGAAGGAATGCTATAGGATGTTATTGAAATCAATTTGCTAGAGACAAAATAGTACCTATAAATTCTCTAGCATGCAATAAAGACAAAAAAAAAAGATATGGAAGGGTCACTAAGAGAGAATATGATGGCCATAAATAAACATAAACAAATTAAACACAGAGGTAAAGATACTAAGATTTATGTGGTTCGACTTCAATCAAGTCTATGTCTATGAGAAGGAGAGAGAATCCGATCCTTCAAACAAAGAGGTCACTAACATGATGTACACAATACTATGACACTCATAATCCCTTCTCAGATCTAAGTAAACCTACACTTAATAAAGATAAAGCCCAAAGGTTACCTCATAAATATCTTTTTCTTGCTTGCACCACAAGACACTAGCCAAAATTGTTTGTCTAAATTTCTAATCCACCATTCCTCCAAGAATGCCTAATCGTCGGTGCACATGAACTAAGCATTGAAGAAGATGATGAAACAAGAGTTATGTCAGCTCAGCCAATACTCGCATGGATATAACAAATGACGCTTGCTTAGAAACCAAGGATTCCTATGCATGCATCCCAAGAAGTAAGGGTTGCATGGATCTGAAGGGTTGCAAGTTTTGGTTGAAAATTTAGGTGAGTTTTGGGTGTTTAAAATTTTGATTTTTTATTATTACTATTCAAAGCTCATAAATTTTTAGCATTGCTATCTATATAAATCAATCTGTAGTATATTATTACATTTGAAAACCATAGTATTTTCTCATTAGTTATTTTGGGTCATATATATTTTTAATATTCTCACTTACAACCAAAGCTAACATTTTTGGCCTTTGCGTTTCTTTAAATTAAATATTTGCTTAATTTCCTACATATAATTCAATTAATAATTAGTTTTGTACTCTTCTTATTTATAACTAATCTTGTGCTTACTTATTTGTAATTATCTGTAATTGGCCTACTTTCATTTAATAAAACATATGGGATCGATTTCTATACTTAAATAAAAATCAAAGCTACATTCAACATTCTGATCAAAAGGTGTATGCTAATTTGATATAATAATAATAAATTCTAATATTTGAATTCAAATAATATTTTTTAATATTTGCATATAATGGAGACATCCTACTTACCTCAGATTCCTAGAAATAAATAATTCATCATGCCAACAAATCTGTATTTTAGAAATAAAAATCATTTAAAATATTGATTGAGACTATTTATTCTGTCACAGCCTGAGGGATTCATTGAGTTGAGTTTTTAATTTTGTTTCTAGCAACCTAATTTATTTAGATGAAATCATATTTTTTTAAAAAAATGAATTTATTGTGACAATGAACTGATTGTCTCAAATCATGTCTTTGAAGATTAAATATTTTTTTTAAATTGATACTACACTCCTCGGATTTGGCCTATGTTAAGAGAGGTAGAGGTAGACCTAAAAAGACTTGGTTAGAAAATATTATAAATGACCTTTTTTTATTAGATCTAAATGAGAATTTGACTCTTAACATGACATAACGGAGAAAAATGATTCATGTAGCTGACCCCACGTAGTGGGATAAAGGCTGGATGTTGTTTTTGTTGATACTACACTCCTCAGACCTTAGTCCATTGTTTTATTTAGAAACAATGCCCTTTAGTTCATTTATCTTTTTTGCTACCTTCACTGGACTCCCACAATCCATTTGGTTCTTGTTGTATCCATTTGACTACTTGTTTTTGTTTCTATGTACAGAATTTGTTTACTCTTGCTTTCCCCAGGTTGTCTGCGTGGAATTTTATCATTTACTTTGTATAGGAGATTTTTTCTTAGTTTGTCTTTAAGCCATCATCTCTCATAATCTTGATTTACTTGTCCCAAGGCAATGATGTAGCCAGACCATAAATGCGAGAGAAGGTTGAAGATAAAGGGGGAAGTGCAAATGAGGGTGTCTCTTATCCATATTTTATGCTATTTTAGATTAAATAGATATAAATGTGGAGCATGGTTGGTTTGCATTGGGATTACACAAATGGCAAGATCTGTACAGAAATTGTTAGGCAGCACCAAACTCTTGTTGAGCCAGAGGATCTTTTTACGAACCAATCGCAATCTAATAATGTAATGTATTGCCTTGGGTGATATCAGATGTTCAGGCATTGGTGCATATTTAAGAAGTAAATTATCATAAAATCAGATTATACACGCTAGGTAAAAGCCAATTTATAGTCATGCTTGTAGAACAACTTCCATATTAACTTGTATAATCATGTCACAAGCTATCTTGATCAGCAGTTATGGATGTAGTAAGCAGATTCTAGCTAACGGTTACAAAATTGAGGATGTTTTACGGGCTGAATTAATACCTAGTTTTATTATTGCTACTGAGAGAAGTCCTACTTGGAGGAAAAAAAAATATATAGATTCATTTTTTGCGTACAGATATGAAAGCTATTAGTATGTTTGTTTAGGTTGTGTGGTGATAGAACATATTATATTTGCATCCTCATCAATCCATCTCCCGGCATGCTCTTATTCATAACGGTAACCAATTGTGACGTTGTGTTTTACTATATTAATTTAGTTATATGATATATAGAAATTTTAAATTTTAAATTTTGGAGTGATATGCATTTTACACGTTTTTGTTCAATACGAGTGCTGGATGTCTTTCTAAGATCCGTTTTATGTTAATGATTCTTTTTTCTTAGATTTGAAATGTTCTGGAGATGCATTAATATTTGAAACTTTTTTTTGTGTTAAGGGGACTCCAAAATTACTAGTTCAGCTAATATTTTAACTTGTTTGCTCACAGTCTACGCTATTAGTAGCTTGCATGCGGCACTTGGGTATCCCCTTCTTCCTGGATGGACCCCTTTCGGAGGGGATCCTTGCCTTCAAGGATGGCAAGGCGTCCAATGTGTTGGGCCAAATATAACTGCAATGTACAGTAATTTTCTGTAACTATTGCTGATATTCCTGTAGTATGTTTGAAACTACAGTGGTAATTGCTTCTTTTTTTTTAAAATTGACAGAGTTATCAATGATGCAAATCTTGGAGGAGAATTAGGTGATATGCTTGGAAATTTTACTTCTATTATTACAATGTAAGTGTTTACTCTTAGCACTGGATGAATTTGTTTCTTTGCATGCCTTGAAATAGTTCAAACTTGTAAAGTTATGCTTGTTTAGAATTTCTTCATTTTTTTGAATGAAATTAGTTATGTTTTCTTCATATATCTCATTTTGGTGCAGAGATTTCAGCAATAACCATATTGGTGGAAGCATTCCAACAAATTTGCCAGTTACTCTAAGGCAATTGTATGTTTTATTTGTCATTGAATTGCACTTTTTTGCAGCTTATGATGCCCCCATTTTCATATTGGCATTAGCTTTGATAGTGAGAATTCTTCAATTCTGTTAGTTTTCTGTCATCCAACCAACTCACGGGAAGGATCCCAAGTTCTTTGGCAGATTTAACTCTCCTTTCTGACATGTAATTCCGCTCCACAATTCAGAATTGTACTTTCACATTTTATCTATTGAAAATAATTTTTGAACTTGTAAATCCCCACTTTATTTTCAGGTCACTCAATGAAAACTCCTTAAATGGAGAACTGCCTGATGCTTTCCAGTCCATTACTGGTCTAGTGAACTTGTAATCACTTTTTATACCTCGAGTTCTATTTTTATTATTCCTTCTACATTTCCAAGGTACTTTTTCCTTTTCTTTTATATCTGAGTTTCCATCTGTGTAATTTGGTGTGACAACTCAGGGATGTTTCTTCTAACAATTTGAGTGGTCCCTTGCCACCCTCAATCACCAGCTTATCATCGCTGACTACCTTGTAAGTTATTCGACACTTTGTTTTTTTTTCTTTTCTCTTTTCCTTTAGATTCAAGAAGGTTGAGTATCATTTTCTATATGCAGACATATACAGGATAATCATATATCTGGAACCCTTGATGTTTTGCAAGATCTACCCCTCATGGATTTGTATTTCCTCTACCTTCTATTTATCCCTTTTTTGTGCATTGTTCAACTTCTTTTTCTTTAAGTTTTTAATCACCAGTTTCCACAAATTTGTTTCTTTTAGCTTACCAGAATGCTTCCTGTCTGCTATTAAACAGGGACATTGAGAATAATCTGTTTTCTGGACCTGTTCCAGAGAAGCTCTGGAATATTCCAAATTTCAAGTAAGTACCATGATTTGGCCTGATTATCTTTCCATGCTCGCATAGGAAATTAGTAATTGCTGCCTTGTTTATATGATGAAGAGTGTGTAGGAATATTTCAGAAGCAATTTCATCTGATGTGCAGATCGAATGGAAATCCGTTTAATACAACAGTTGCTCCAGAACCAGCACCAATTCAGGCGTTTCCTTCCTTAGTTGCACCTGTTCCTTCCCCTTATTCTGTTGCACCCCCTCGCCATGGTGCACCCACTCACCATGGTGGAACAAGTTCGACTGTTAGAAAAAATTCAACCATGAGGGTCATTGCTTATGTTGTTGCTGTGGTACTAGTTATAATTGCAGTTCTCCTTGCTCTATTTTGTACATTGAAGTTGCAAGAACGACACCTCAAGCGTGAGCTCATTCCCAAGTGTCATAAAAAAATGGCACCTAAAATGACCATGCAGCCTTTAAGCACTACTGATTTGGCTGCATCAAATTACAAGAAAGAAGATCGTGAGTTCATTGATTTGCTTAAATGTCTAATCCATCCGGTTTAACACGTTTTATCTTTCTTTATACTCTTTTTAATTACTCATCTGTGTTTTTTTCTTTTTCTTTTTTTTTATTTGTGGATCTGCAAATGTTTCTGGTAGTTTATGGGAACACTCTCCGGAAACAAAAAGAACATGAAGCTCATGTGATTGAAACTTCTGCAGGGCTGAGGCCCATTATGGCTGAAAAAGTTGCTGCAAAACCCATTGCCCCCTTGTACAAAGAAAAATATAATATTTCTTTTGACAAAGCAATGCCTCTAAAAAGAAATTGTACTCTCCCAGCTTCTGTGACATCTTTTTATGTTGCTTCGCTTCAGCAGTATACCAATTACTTTGGAGAAGAAAATCTGATCAGAAGCTCTTGTTTGGGAAGAGTATATCTGGCAGAGCTGCCTGAGGGCAAGGTATCTCCTGTCCTGATTAAATTTGTTTGTGTTTTATTTTTAATTAATTTCCTTCAATATCTGACAACTAAATGGCTTTTAATTTGTTATCAGGTTAGATTTGCTAATTTTTTGTTAGAATATTTTTTTGAATAGCTAAATGTTTTATTAAAAAATATAAATTTATTCTAAATATTTTATTAATTGAAAGTAGGGCATAAGGCCATTCAAAGATAGAATTTTACACAGGGTGCTCTTTGATAGTTAAATCTATAATATGATGGTGGTAAAAAGAGTTTTTCTTTGTTTTTTGTTCAACTTTTGTAATTATAAGTAGGAAATCTTGTTTATTGTGTGCAAAATACGATGATTAATTCCTTGAGAACTTCTTAGAGTGAGAGCTTGTCAGGCGAAACTTGACTTTTGAAGGTGAATAAGAAAATAAGACATGCAGAACATGATATAGTATTATATAACTGAGTTAGTGGAGAGAATAAAATGGTAAAACTGAATGAAAGCCTTTCCTCCTTCAATATACCTGAGGACCATATGCCATTAATGTTCCTCATCACCATACTATGTGTAATGTGTGTCCATATTTTTTCCCTCACCACATGTAAGAATGGCTGGCTTTTATGTGGGCTGGAAATGTTATTTAGCTTTGTTTACTGAAAAAAGATTTTTTTTGCATGTTTTATTTGAGATTTTTTTGCATGTTTTATTTATTTTCTGTCCTTACATGTTAGGTGTAACCATCTCTCACATTAATATTATCTATTCATGGAATCAAAATATGTAAAATTATCCAAATCTGAGCAGTTTCTATAGCATGACAAAATTTGTTTATCTAATTTAACGCCTCTCCCCAAATAAGTCAACTTTATCAGAAAGAAAACTTGTGTTATCATCTTTAATGCATGTATATTTTTCCTAAAACAAATCCTCTTCTTTCCTAATAATAATGGAGCTTTAGCCTCAAACATAAATGCTGATGATTAGGTTGGGGAGAAAGTGCATTATTCCCATCTTCATGATTTTTCATAAGCTTAATTTGATTCTGTTAACATACTGAGGATGTTTAATAATTTGATTGGATCAACTATGATTCATTTCCAGCTATTAACAGTCCTGAAGCTCAATAATCTGACTTCAAACATCAATAGTGATGACTTTCATGAGTTAGTGTTGCGCATCTCAGAACTTCAACATCAGAACATCATTAAGCTTGAGGGCTATTGTTCTGAATTTGGACAGAGGCTGCTTATCTTTAAATACTTCAGCAGAAGTACACTTAATGATTTGCTTTATGATTTTAGTAAGAAGAGATTATCATGGAATGCTCGAATTCAAATTGCACTTGCTGCTGCCAGAGCCATAGAGTATGTTCTTTGAGCTTTTTCTCTGTAAAACTATATCAATCCTAAAATTTATGAACATTTCGTTAACGCATTCTCTCTTTTTTAAAAGGTACCTACATGAGTCCTGCAAACCTCCCGTCATACTCAGAAACCTAGAAGCCTCCAGTATTCTACTTGATGATGATCTTGCAGTATGCATTTCAGAATGTGGCCTGGCTTCAGTTGTATTATCCAACTCTTTAACCCAGGTAAGCAATGTAGAGAAATAGTAACCTATGCCGTGCTATTTATATGAATGTTCTTGATTGTTTAGGGTGTGTTTGGTTTGAAGGAATTGGAGGAATTCAAATGCATTTTATTTCACATTGTAATTAATTTTTAATTGAATTCGCTAAGAAAATTTAAACAAATGTACTTTCTCACTGACAATTCCCTACCCACCACCCCAAGTGAAGAATGAAAAGAAAAAAAACTATTAGGTCATAACTGCCAGTCAGATTTCCCCTCACAAGAAACAAAAACTCAATTTCTAGTCAACCAAACAAGAAAGAAAAAAAAATATTGTTCACTCAATTTCTTTTCAGCCAAACACGTGGTGAAAACTAATTTCAATTAATTGCCTTTACCATTTCCAATGTTTCAAGTCCTTTAAACCAATTGGAACCTTAAATAAAAGAAAAATGAAATTGAATCCCAATGGGTGGATTGATTGCTTCTAAATTGAAATGAATTGTAGTAAGCAATAGATATTTGTCTATTCATAGCGATTGGCTTGGATACTTGTTATTATCATGAACTATGAATGTGAGAAGCAAATATTTTCTTATTTAAGAAAAGCAATGAGCGTTCAAACTAGCAAATTTTCAGCCATGATATCAAGGAGCACGTTTTCAGATTTAAGAAATTAGTGAGTCAGGGTCTTATATTTCTGATGACATAGATGAGGAAACTATTTAACTTCTCAAGTTTGAAATATGCTAAATGATGTTATGTTGACCTTTGTATAAAATCCATAAGAAAACAAAGATGAGAATCCCGCATACATACCTGTAGACCGTTGGATCCGCGATATCCTGCCGAAATCACGCCGATTCGGCGCCGTTTGAGTCTATGTCCCGGGAATCCTGCTCAAATCCCGCGATCCGTAGCTTCGCTCGCGTCGTTAAATACCCGATCCAAACGAGGCTTTCATTCGTTGCTTCTCTTCTCCTTCCACGAACTCCTCCCGAATCCCTCCGATCTCCCCTCTTGCAACCGAGCTCTGTCAAGCTCCCTCCATCCCGATACTCTCGGTTCCTCCATCCCGGAGAGAGAGATATTCATTACCTCCTCCCCAAGCTCCGATCGAATCGCCCCCAAGCTCCGATCCCCCTTTGCCCGACTCCTCCATAGCGCCTGCATACCCGATCCCTCTCTCTATTGCCCTCTGTTAGTACACTAGGGCCAAACCAAATAAAACCCTACTCAGCACCTGACTCAATCCCAACTCACTCACTCAGCTCAACTCAGCCAACTCACTCACTCACTCCCTACCCGATAAGGTCTTAGGTATAAAGTTTATTTCTATTTTATTTTATTTTTAATTGCTAATTGTTGTTAATTGTTATTATTATTACTACTTATAATAATTATGCTATTATAATTATTATAAGGGAGATTTACATACATACAACTTAATACTATTCTATTTACATATTTAACAGCTAAAACTTTAATATTACATACATACCACCCATAGTTCATTTTCATACCAAATATGAGTGGTAGAAATGAAATATATGAGTGGTAGGAAAGAAATATAAGTGCTATATTTGATATTAAAATAATATAGGGTGGTATTCATGTAATATTAAAGTTTTAGGTGTTAGATATGTAAATAGGATGTTATAAAGTGTTATGTATGTAAATTTCCCTTATTATAATTATTAATAATTTTAATAATTATTTTGTTATAATTATTATAACTATAATAACTATTAATTATAATAATTATGTTATCATAATTATTAATAATTATAGTTATTGTAATTATAATAATTATGTGATTATTTTTTTTTTTTATTTGAGATTATGTATAATTAATTTATAATTAATCTCAAATTAAATTCATTTAATTTATAATTAATACTAAATTAAGATATAATTAGTTTTACATTAAATATAACTAATTGTAATTAATTTCTAATTAATTATAAGTTAAATATGATTAATTTATAATTAATCCTAATTTAAGTATAATTAATTATATGATAAATGTAATTAATTATAATTAATTTTTAATTAATTATAAATTATGTTTAATTAATTTGTAATTAATTTTAAGTTAAATATAATTAGTTGTAGTTTAAATATAACTAATTATATTTAATTTATCACTAATTATAAAAAAAAGAGTGATTCTTTTATCGTGGCTTGCAACGGGCCGGCAAACCCCCTACGTGCTCACGTAGCGTTGTAGGGAGGGAAACCGGCGCGGCGCTTGCGTCGATTTAAGAATCCCTCTTCAATGCTAGCAACGAGCTGACAAACCCCCTACGCGCTCAAGTAGCGTTGTAGGGAGGGAAACCGGTGCGACGCTTGCGGCGAAGGGGATATAAAAAAAATGTTTTCTTCTTTATTTTTATATAAGTACCCCGAACACCCACGTGGTGCAGAGGGGGAAAATCTGTGTTTTTTCTAACATATGCTTTCTTCTTATAGTAAAAAAAAACCCTTAAATGCTCACGTAGCGGGCGGGGATAAAAAAATAAATGCGACTGCGGTGCCATTTTGACACCTACCTGAAGCGCTCACGTAGCGTCGAGGGGAAGATTGCCTCTTGGTTTTTTCCCTAATCAGGGGAGACACCAGGAGGCTGCCGAAATTTCTACTGAAACTGAGGACTTGGACCAAAAAAAATTTGAACTTGCACATCGAACTACACTTGAACTCTACAAGACAGCAGTGGACTATTTGAACTCGAATGAGTTGAACAATGGACTTGATTGAACTCAAAGGACAATTGAACTCGGACTTGTACTTTGAAATAAAATGAACTATAAAATATTTGAGCCTAAATCAAACTTGAATCCGACTTTGACTTGACTATAACTTGCAAGTGAACATAAAAGACTTGGACAATTATCAAGGACTTAACTTGAGCTTAATGTGGACTTCAACATGATGACAAGAAACTCACACAAATTGCTGGACAATAAAGAACTTGTGGACATAGAATTTGAGCTTGCCACTTGAACTTATACAAAGACTTGATTTGGATGACAAGTCTGAGACTAAAGCTTGGACAGGAATTTGAACTAAGTGCACTTGAAGGTAAACTTGAACTTGATATGATGTGGACAAATTGGACTCAAAGTTCAAATGAACCGAATCATGTTTGGACATTGAACATGAATACAAGCAAGAACTTGCAACTCGACTACAAAGGGACTTAGACTTGAATCTAAAAGGGAACCGTAATAAGCATGAGCCTAAGTTGAATTTGAACATAAAGGGACTATATTTGGAATGATAACCATAATCCCTATGAAATGTTAAAGTACCGTCATCCTAATTTGAATAAGAAAGATTTGAGTCATTCAAAACTTATGCAAGCAAGCAGGTGGAAGACAAGTTCTCAATGCGTGAGGGTGATAATGATGAAAACAAGTGACATCTATATCAACTGTGCAATTAACTATAATAAAAAAGATTCAAAATGTAGCTTGATGGTGAGTATTAACGATACATGACTCGATTGTTTCGTTCATCTTCAATGAATGCAACATACTCGATGTCAGAAGATCCACAACGTATACAACGCTTCATTCACAAGTAAAAGTAAAGGCATTCTTCGTATGCATAATGACTGACTTCCAAGATTGGGAGTTGATGACAGAAATCTTACAATGAATTTGATGCTTTCATCTTTAAGCAATAATGGGGAGATATGCAAATGAATGAAACAACCTACCAATTCATGCATATGAAGAGGTGGTGGCAATGCAAATTGTTATGAGTTATCATAGGAGATCTATTATATACACAAAGTATCATCCATAAAGAGATATAGAGATCTGTCATCAAATGTAAATTCCTACTAGCAAGGGACTTGAACCTCATGCAATGAATGCAACGACACCCCGACAATTAAGATCAATCCCCTTGAGGAAGGATACACTGATCCCTTACAAGTGAAAGGTGGTCAATCCGAGTCAAGTGCAACTACTACAAGTTGTCGTAGGATGCTTGCTACATAGAAGACATGTATTCTCTACAAACAAGGAGTTCGATACGTAGAAAATTCAAGCACTTGCAAGCGAAGGCAGGAGATTAGTTAGTGCACTACGATCCACCTACAGAAAGCAACGAGTAGTGCACGACAGTCTACCTGTACGAAGCAACGAACAACTCTACTCAGAAGCTGCTAAGCCACGCCATCGGATCCGCAACTTCTATGCAAGCGGACAGAAGGCGTCTACAAATACTTTCAAAGTACTCCCACACGTGCACCGTAGTTTGTATATATATATAGGTACACTAAAAGGGTTAAAAGAAATTATAAAACCCGCATGGGCCCCGACGAGCGTGTTATTGGTACACACGTGACGTCTAAGGATGCTGCACGAGTTATAAAATTTGAACTCGATCCTTCTAAGTAGATAAAAGGAGTTGACATGGTTCAATTACAAAATGCCCCCAAACACCCGCATGGGCCCCGACGAACGTGTTATTGGTACACATGTGACGTCTAGGGATGCTACGCGGGCCAATAAGTGAATTCTTGTTCGAACCCGATCCTTCTATACGGATCAATAGGAGTCGACAAGGTTCGAACCTTCAAACAGATACACGGTTGTGGAGACCGGTGTATTTGTTTCAATACATTCATATTAGGCCTTCAAGGCCTATAACAACGAGAATTTACTATCAAGGGCATAAAGCCTACAAAACCTGATCCCCTATCGTCAAGTTGATAGGGTTGACAGGGTTCAATCAATAAAGAGAAATAACACCAAACACCCCGATGATGACCGTGTTGAACGATGATCTCAACTGGAGGTGTTCACAAATATTTTCAAAATGTCTCTCACAAGTCCACAAAAATTCAAAAAACTCTAGAAAATCCCAAAAATATTTAAAATGAAATAAATCCATCAACCCACTTAAAGCAAAACTCATTCGCCATCCGCAATAGTTTGTTGAGGTGGACAAAAATAAAAACTACTCTAGCTCACAAAGAGCCAAATGCCTAGTCAAAAATATCACTAGGATCCATTCTCAAAACAGTCTCCTGCCAGTAAGGATGTGGTATGTGTCCTCTGACTGGCAGTTTGCCGCCAAATGGCATTGCAGGATAAACGGTTATGACCCGGGGCCCTCTGAACCGAGTGGTTTTGCCGCCAAATGGCACCATGAAATACCGGTTATGGCCAACGCCGTTACATTCCTTATTGACATTAAATCCTTGAGATATGAATCAATAGGATATGATTGATAGGGCACAAAGCTCTCTGTTAGCTAAGATGGATTCAAATTTATCCCTTTAGACAAACATCCAACCCAGGTCTACAAGGTTCCCTTGGACGAAGCAACCCATGGTTGCCGACAAGGATCCTTCTGTCAGGTTGGGTCGACTACCTCCTCTGACTAAGTAGACCAGGGACCACGATGGCCCGGGACGACGGAACCATGAGATCTTGATCGGGTCCATCATCCATTCCCTCACCATCCGCTTTAAGTGCAAGATGATGTAATTTCTATTTAAATATCAAATCTTCCAACCCAAACTCCAAATCCAAAAACCCAACTCTTCAATTCCCAAATCCAACATTTTCAAATACCAATGTCTATTGCTGCTACTATATGCCAGATTAACACGTATTCTCTACGTATCTGATTGACGACTAGCCTTAATTGAAAGTTCTCTCTCGTAATCGGGAGGGGTAATTAACTCTAGGGGCTTGCGCCTATAGGAAACCAGAACTCAGATCATAAAGTCCTCACAAAATGAGGGCGAAATCTCTGGGTAGTGTCTTATCTACAAACCCATCTGCCTTCCAAAATTTACTTCGAAACTTATTCAGTTAAAACTCCCTCGCCGAATAAAAAGAAAAGCGAGCGGAGACCGGGGCCGAATTTTCGGAGCCCACATGTTACTTAGATGGTCTTTCGAACAAAAAATCTTAAATGAATAAGTAAAATCCATATCATGAATGAAAGCAAGATTGGATGCTATGTATATATATATATATATATTATGGTCAGGGAAGCAAAGATGATTTCCTATTAAGCATGTTTCTATATGTATTAGTGACCATAGTAGCCATTTATTAGGATACCTTTCATTAAAGAGAATGTTATCCTTCATGCTAACTTTTTGTAGTTACTGCTACTATTGATGAGAATTGAGTTTTAAGTTTTGCGAAAATACAACCTAACAAAATACTCACACAGATAAATATCAAGGCTGAATGTTTCTTTAATGTCATTATGCATACATTTAAACATTGCAATACTTTTGTTTCAGTTTTCAGGTGACTCAAGAACACCTTTTGGTTATGAGGCCCCAGAAATTAGTGAGTCAGGATCTTCTTATACAGATCGGAGTGATGTTTACAGTTTCGGCGTAGTTATGTTAGTGCTTCTTACCGGACGCCAACCATATGAACGGTAGAAAAAATGACTTTTATGATAAACCTTTAGGTCCTTTTACTTCTGATTAAAGATACATTGTAAAAGCTTCTCTTTTTCTCTCTGTCAGTTCACAGTCTCGTGCAGAGCAGCACTTAGTCAGATGGGCCAGTCCACAGCTTTATGACATCAATGCTTTATCAAGAATTGTGGATCCTTCTATTGATGGTGTGGTTTCTCTAAAGTCATTATCTCGCTTTGCAGATATCATCAGCCGTTGTATTCAGGTAATGTATTACTGGCATTTATAGTCAGCTGCAACCGCTAGTTTTTGCTTTGTTTTGATGCTTTTCTATCCAGTGAGTTATTTTTTTGTCCTTGTTCTTATGTTCTATTTTATCCCATTTCATGATGTTCTATAATATTGTCTCAATGTCTCGACATAGCCATTTGTATCTCAGGCTACTAGGTGTTAAATCTTTTAGATCACTTGAATATCTTCATTAGTGCATGTATTCCTGGATCATTACCTTTGTAGGGGCCATCTATGGGCTGCCCTTCACGTGTCTTAGTCATGTTCTGGTGACTTTGTTTAATATCATTTATTTAAGTTAGAGGGTTGTGGGACAAATAAGTATGTTAGTACAAATTTTATTGAAGTTCACGTTTGCATAAAAGCCATTTAGAGTTCCTTTCAATGGTTTCAATTGAAGTTCCTTAATCATTGTTTATTTGATTGTTCAATTACTTCTTGGAATTTATTCATTCTTACACAATAAAGAAGATTGATCGTCTTTCCAGCTCCAATATTGCCAAAAGGCTAAGACAGATGCTTAGAGAGTGTGGTGCATAGAGCTTTGATAGCAGTAGAGAGATCTACATCTAATAAGGCACCCCCATTGGAGAAGGTGAAAACTAAACAACCTTAAGAAGCATAAGATGGCCAAAAACTGGTTCTTCCACCAAATGAGGGGTATGTTGTAGGAACCTCCAGGCATGACGATCATTATCAGAGAAGTTGCTATGGAGACCATGGTTTCTGGTGCAGGAATGGACGGAGGTTATCATCATGGAAACACGTGCGACGACTATTTTTAATGAGGATCTTTTGAGGAGCATTCTACCATCGAAGGCCGGGGTTAAAAAGCCTCTACAAAGAGGGGCAAAGAGTGAATGCAGTTTTCTTAGATATTTTTTTATAGCTAAGTTGAGTAAGGTTTTTGATGATATAAAGACAAACTCCTTAGATCCGAACGCTACCTTATGAGCCCGTTCACCAACTTCTTAAAATCAATGGAGAAGTGCCCCTACTTATTGGGATGACTTTAGAGGAAGGCAGAAGTGAATTCTCTGAAGTTTCCTGGATGAATAAATTGAGAGCGTTGAGGGAAATTATTTCATCTCATATAATACTTTTCTTAGCTTACATGTTTTTGTTTTGTATTTAGCCAAATCTTAGTGTGATCTTCATATATATTTCTTCCTCTAGGTCATTATATAAGAAAGCATTCTTCACATTGAGTTGTTAAGAACAGTAAAAAAAACTATTTCAAATGAAACCTTAATTGTATTGAATCCAGATTCCATCTGTAATACTCAAAGACATTGAA
This sequence comes from Dendrobium nobile, assembly GCA_022539455.1. Lineage (NCBI taxonomy): Eukaryota > Viridiplantae > Streptophyta > Magnoliopsida > Asparagales > Orchidaceae > Dendrobium > Dendrobium nobile. Next base: position 32,496,921 of record CM039731.1, read on the forward strand.
CTAGAATTCTTAGTTATGAATGCATAGTTGTTCTATACATCCTTGAATAAATTAATTCTTAGTTATGAATGCATTCTATTTGTTCTCTATTGCAGCAAGCTCCAGAATTCAGGCCATCAATGTCTCAGATTGTGCAAGATTTAAGCCTGGTGTTAAAAGATGCAACGATGTGAATTTCATAGTGGAAATACTAATTGAAGGAGACATTTGATGCTGATCTTCAGTTATTTAATTTGCAAATCAAACCTTAGCCTTCTAATTATTTGCAAATAAACCTCTTTTTTTTTTTTTCTTTTGAGTTTTTAAATAGCCAGCCCTTCCCTATCAGCAAAATATGTATAATTATCACCATCTGCCAACTACAGTATTACCTCATCTCTCATATGGCGTTTCTGTAGCTTTATTAAAAGCTAGTTTGGATAAACAGATTGTTTTGAATTTTGTGATATTTGATTTATTTTATATATTATACATTTTTTTCTTATACCATTTACTGAAACTGAGACTAATCTTTTTTAAAAATTTATTAGTATTTTTTCATGCTTGTAATTACTGTTTCAGCCATCAATTTTATTTTGCATAATTTGAATTGAATTCACCTAAAATGAAAAGGGCAAGTGGCTTATTAGTTGAAGGAGATGTTTGTTTCTTTAAAATCTTGAATGGATTACACTTCACAATCTATTGCTTATCATTCTAAAAGAAATAGAAAGTATATTGTCTGTCGTAACTAATGAGGAATTTCAGTGTCTTCGAGCAATCAAGCTTAATAGTAGGGCTGTCAAAAATGGGTCACGGGTCGGGTTCGGGTCCAACCCGAAATTGACCCGACACTGTTCAACCTGACCCGAACCCGACCCGTTTTTGCAAACGGGTCGGTTTTCCGAACCCGAACCCGACCCGCTTCGGGTCCGGGTCAACCCGAACCCGACCCGTTTCGGATATATTTTATTAAAATTTTTTTATTTAATTCAATTTATTTAAATCTAAATCAAATTAAAATAAGATTTACTTCAATTAATTTAAAATAAATCAAGATTAATATAATTTGGGCAACAATGTTTATCATTTTTTGAAATATCATTTAATTATTTCATAAAAATCCTTTAAAATCCTCCTAAATTAATTAAAAACGGGTCAAACCGGGTTGATTTCGGGTTTCCGGGTCAACCCGAACCTGACCCGGTTTTACAAATGGGTCGAAATCCCTAACCCGAACCCGAAATTTTCGGGTCGGGTTCGGGTCGGGTTTTTGGGTCGGGTCAAATATTGACACCTCTACTTAATAGAAAGAGAAATTATTATGTACAGAATTTGGACGTCTAGATTGTGAGTGTACACAATTCATATGTCCGGATGTAACTCTATTTATGGAGAGGCCTGAGAGGTGGTGGTTTACTCTGTGGCGGGTGTTAGTTGTCGAGTCCGTTTATCTTGTTCGTGAACTTAGCTGGTATTATGATAACACTCAATTTTTTCAATTTGGCAGCTTGATTTATGATTTATCATTCATGGATGTTGAGTCCGAACCTAATAATTTCTCCAATAGAAAGGTGTGTGGTGATTTATGATTTGTTTTGAATTTATATTCAGCTATGAATTAATTAATATTTGGGCTTTAATATAAAAGGGAAATTATTTTAAAATAGTCATTGTTTTCATCATAAAGAGAATAATTTGAAAAGAGAAATTAGATAATATATGCTCTATATAATATTCCAGTAGTGGTGGTTCTAAGAATTTTTTTATGGGGTCACAAATTGCTGATTCTAAAAATGCTATCAACATTTTTCATCTATCAATGACTAATTTTGATTATAGGATAATATAAATAAAATAATTGTTAAAAGTATTTTTTTTTTTCTATTGATGTTATATATATAGCCGAGGGAAGAAAAAAAAATATAAGTAAGATTTTTGAGGTGGTCTCTACAAGTTTAAGTAGTGACTCCCAATACGTAGCACTTTGTCTTGTATGACACTTAGTTCTCATCTTCTAACTGGTGTATTGCTCTGATACCATTTGTAACAGCCCAAGTTCTTAAGTATTGTGATATTATCCGATTTAACCTAAGGGCCTCACGATTTTATCATATTGTTGTAACTTTCCAGGAGGTCACTCATCTTATGATTTCTCTTAGATGTGTATATGCTTAAGTGCGGAGTTTCTTAATGAAATTTCAATCATTACATCAAAAGATGGCTCGATATTTAAGAATTTCGCTTCTTTTATTTAAGGGGTTTTACAAAACAATCCTCTCCTATATTAGATTAAATTTTTATTTATTAAGTGTTTTGAGATAAATAGATTGAATGTGTAATCTTATTCATCAAATTTAATCCAAAATATTCATATGGATTTTCCCCCATGGATATGTACATTGGGACGTGCTAAAGATAGGGAGGTAAAAATTAAAAATAATAGTTGAATAGGACTTGTTTGGACTTTTCAATTTGGAGAAATTGATTTGACAGAAAAAAATAAGTTATTTCTTACCTACAGAGAAAAAAAAATAGAGAATGGGGAAAAATAAAATCTAGAGAATAAGTGAAATGCTCATCATAATATTATTTTATGAGAAAGAGTGTTTTCTTTTTTTTTTAATGAGAAGAGTTGATATAAATAACCTATGGTTTTATTTGGGGCGGCTTTCTTAATACATTTAAAAGTAATTTTTTAGTAAAAAATTTAAAATTTTTGTTATTAAAAAATTTATTTAGAAAGCAGTAAAAAAAATCACCCCAAATAAAGCTATATATATATGTTGCGGGCTAGAATATACACGGCGGTAGAGTCTATGAATTCGCGTCCGAGCGTGGAAAACCCAAAAGAGGGAAAAACCACGGGGCCTCGCCCAGTTGTAAAGTTCCACTAGTATTTGTTTGAAGTACAAAGACTGATTCGTCTTACAAGTCAAGACGATCGATTTACAATCAGCTTGTCCCAAAGTTGCAAAGTTATGCAAATTCCCGGCGTTTTCCGAAAATTCGGCAGAGTTCCGGCATCTTCAGGCGGCAGGAAGAGCTCCGACGGTGGTCGAGGAGGAGCTTCTTCCTTCTCTCCATTCTTCTCTTCTTCTTCTCTCTCTTCACTTGAGTCCCCTTTGTGTAGAATGAGGGCTCTATTTATAGTTTTTCTGGAGTGGCATAGCCCGTAAATAGGCGTGAGATCAGGGGCGAATTGGGAGTGGTTTGAATGGGCGGCCGATATCGAATCCATTGATTATGCACCGTTCATTGGACATTTGGAAGCTTTAGTGATGTCGGAATTTGGCGATCTTGGGCTCGTTGGATTCTTCTCGTCGAGCCGCTCGATTCGAGTATAAGCTCGTCGAAATCGGAGACCGTTTGGTAACTCAAATTGCGGTTGAACCTTCCAACAGCACTTCGGGTCCTTGATTCGAACCCATTTGGGCTCGGATTGGGTCGAATTTGGTGTCGTTGGGTTCGTATTTCTGATACTCTCATTTTGACTATACGCTCGCTGAAATCGGAGTTCATGAGCTTTCAAATTTAATTTTTAAAGTTTCCAACAAGCTTTTGTCTCGAGATTCGTGCCTGATCAATATAATTTTGTTATGCCGCATCAATATATATATTACACACAAAGCCATATATTTATATATATATTATTTCTGTGTATCCACTGCAGAACTTCTAAGCGACAAAAGAGATAATTTAATGAGTGAAGTAAGCCTGCCCACCACTTGAGAAACATAATGTTACTTACATGCCAAGATTTTATTCATGCTTGTGGCTCATTTGGTAAACAATATATTCTAAAAGTAATACATTTTATTTTATTTATTTTGAGTGTAAAAATTAAATTATTATTTTAAAAAAAAAATTAAAGAAAAATTTTAGATCATAATATCTTAATTTAATTTTGATTGTGATGAACTTTACAAATTCTGGGTGCTAATAGACAATGCAACCTGACAACTGGATCCAAAAAAATATTGGGTTCAAGTTGACCTATTTAATAAATGGATTGGATTCAAGTCTTTAATTTTGATCCATTTAATTGACAAGTTAGGTTTTGGTTTACAAATTTTAACTCAAAAGTGACCCGTTTAATTTTTTTCTTTAATTCTTGTACTTGTTACTGTGATTTTTTTTAATCAATTAACTTAAACTCTATAATTACAAATTATTGGATGGAGTTCGGGTTATTTGGGTTGCTAGCAAGTTGGGTTCAGGTTCACCTTTTTGACACGTTTATTAAACGAGTTAAATTTGGATAGATTTTTAGAATGGGCCAATTTCGAATCAGATCATAACCTAAACTGTTAATCTATTTTAAGACCCCTATAAATTTGATTCATGATATATCTATTATTTTAAGTGCACAAAATTATTTGATTTTAATTGCCTAAAAACTCACATATTTCATGAAATATATAACAAAAATGGTAAAATATTAAATATTAAGGCATGTATATACAACTATAATAGAATAAATATCATAATAAATTAAGAAATATTTTTTTTAATGATTATTACGATGAAGATTAAATTAGAATATTCTGATCTAACTATTTTTCATTTCAAAAGTTCTTGTGCTTAATTTAATATTTGTACTACTTTCTTATCAAATTCAATTAAATGGCATAATTTAATAATTCCAGAGTATTTAAATAATGTGCTTGATTTTTTTTTTTTTTTTAATTTCATAGAACCAAATGAATAAACCTTAGAAATACCTTCTTTTCCTCCTTTCAACTTCTACTTTCAATGCATACCTTTTTGTACTATATGTTGCATTTATTTTGTCAGTTCCTTCTAACATTCCTGCAACGTTAATATTATTTTGATTATGACATCTGACCGCAAATCATTGATTAAGAAATGATTGAAGATAGCTCTCGTTGTGCTGAACGTCGACGGTCAGTTAAGCAAACATTCATACGGATGGATTCTTTTAAGGAAAATTTACAAACATACACTTAAAATTCTAATATTGGGAATGTGGGTATCTACCCGTTGTCACCCGCTTAGAAGACGCATTGCGGCGTAACTAATCCCTCGACTGACCTAGAAGAGGCACTCATCTTTGAAATCTCCTAGCCTGTACTTGATTGGGCACTACTTAAGAGGCGCTACCGCTCGAGGGAAATCGAGCATGGGTTGGAGGGTATCTAACCGCATTCGCCCACCAACCAAGCTAAATATCGGTGGGTAAATTATATAAATAATTTAAATTTATTATATACTTTTGTAATACTTAAAAAGTTTACAAACATTTCAAAAATATTGGTCATATATCCGTATTGATATATGTCATGAAATAACATGTAAGTTGCGATGTTATGAAGATGTTGTATTTGGGAGAATCCTTTGAGAAGTAGGTTTAGGGTAGGGGCGGATTTAGCTTGGGGTGTCACGACCCGACCCGATCCGGGACGGACCCCGCTCGCACCGGGTCGCGACACGGAAAGCAAAACGGACGGACTGACCAGGATCTAGTTTTGGAATTGGTTTCGGAACTGAATCTTCCAAATATTTAACTCAACAGACACACAAACACAGAGCTACTATTAATCATCAAACACAGCGGAACAAACATCTATATTTTCTTTTCCTCAAAACAATCATCTACAGATACAGTACATGGCTTTTGAACAGAAAGAAAGACATAACAGAAAAGCCATGACTGTACAAAAAATCAAAAGGTACAAACAATACCTACTGATCAGAACTCAGAAATCTACTCCTGGACTTCCTTCCCTTTCTCAGAACCTGAAAACCACCAGAAAACAAGAGTGAGCTCAACAGCTCAGCAAAGCAACAAACCTCCAATCAAAACTCTCAGAATCCAAAACAAACTCATCAGACAGAATCCAATCAGAAATCGGAACAGAATCGTATCTTGAATCAGAATAGAATCAAAATCAGAACTTATACGGACATATATCACATCAGAATCAGAGTCATACAGATCAGATCAAATCAGAATACAAATCAGAACAGATTAAATCAACAGAGTCAGAATCGTACAGAAATCAGAAATTCAGATCATATCAGAACAGAACAGAATCGGAACAGATATCAAATCAGACAGAAACGGAACAGATCAGACATCTCAAATCAACAGAATCAGAATCTTGCAGAAATCAGCATTTCAGATCATATCGTATCAGAATCATAATTTCTTACAGAACAGATACGGAAAGTTTACAGAACAGATACTGAATTCAAAATCATATCAAATCAGATATCAGACAGATCAGATCAAATCATATCGTACGGAAATCAGAAATATTAACTTAGCACATAACAGAACAAATTCCCTGACACTGACAGAATCGCTACGGATTCTGGCCCCTTATGCCTCCATTCCCAGACACTGACAGAATCTCTCGGATTCTGACCCCTTATGCCTCCCTTTGTGCTCACGGCACCAGAACAGATGTGCTTATAGCACTAGAACAGAATTCATCGGATCCGGAACAGAACAAATATCAGATTTTCAGATTTGAGCTAATTTCAGATTTCCCAGACACTGACTGAATCACTTAAGATTCAGGCCCCTTATAACTCCCTTTTTATAGTACATACAGATATCATATCAATTCAGAAGAAATCCGGGCAAATCAGAAATCAGACAAAAATCGGACAGCACAACGGCAGTATACGGAATTTACACAATTTTTTCCTAAAAATCAAAATTCACCAAATTCGCACAGAATATAGATAATCACATTTCAGAACATTTATTCTACTGCACAGAAAATTTTCAATTTCACAGAAAAATGCGGTCGACTAAAAACACCGCCGAATCAAAAATACCCGGACAAAAATCTTCGGAAAATAACCAAAATGTGCACACTCGGCACGTCAACAATATACAGAAAGTTACGCGGTAAAAACTGAACCAATCAAAAGATACGGACGAAAATCCTTAACGGAAACGAAATCCGGACAGAAAATACCGCCAAACACGACGGTTCTGAAAATTGAGAAAGGCGGAATGTGCCTTACCTTGCGTACAGCAATATCTTGAACAGTCTCCTCGGACGAAAACGGCTCCGCGTCGTCCGAAAATCAACTTTTCCAAATTTGCCCTCGACTTTCTCTCTCCTCGGCTGATATTTCCGTTTTTAATGATTTTCTCTCTCCTCAAAATGACTTGAAATCAGCTTTATAAACTTCAGATCGGCCCGGCCGATCTCCAGATCGTCCCAGGACGATCAGACCAATTTGGATCGTCCTAGACGGTTCCCAGAACTAGTCTCAGGCCGACATTTTCTACAGTGCCGATCGGCCTGAACGATGTCCTCAATCGGCCTGGACGATGTGTACAGAAAATCACATGGAGCAAATCTGAGCAAATTCTGGAGCAAAATTCCACTGATCGTCCCAGGACGATCCAGATCGTCCTGGACGATCCTGGAGCAGATTTTTGATATTACAATCTCCCCAACTTCAGAAAAATGTCGTCCTCGACATTATCCAATCCAAACTCAGTCAAAACAAGTACGGGTACGACCGTCTCATGTCAGACTCCTTCTCCCAAGTCGCTTCTCGTGCAGTCCGGTGCTTCCACTGGACTTTAACCATCGGAATCTCTTTATTTCTTAACTTTCGGACGTCGTACGCCAAAATTAACTCTGGCTCTTCCTTGTACGCCAGATTATCCTGAATCGCAATCTCGTCAGCTGATATCTTCTTCCCAGAGTCTGAAACCCACTTCCTCAGAGTGGAGACGTGAAACACATTGTGCACGTCAGGCATCGAATCAGAAAGCAACAGTCGGTAAGCAGATTTTCCAATTCTTTCCAAAATCTCAAACGGTCCAACATACCTTGGACTCAGCTTACTCACCTGACCAAATCTGCTCACACCCTTCATCGGACTGACTTTGACATACACAAAGTCACCAACTTGAAACTCAACAAACCTGTGCTTCTGATTATAATACTTCTGCTGACGGTCCTGAGCCGCTTTCAATCTTTCTTTTATCAAACTGATCTTCTTAACAGTTTCCTCAACAAAAGTGGCACCCAGTTCCTGTCTATCTCCGATCTCAGTCAGAGTCAAAGGAGTACGGCACTTCCTGCCATACAGAGCCTCGTACGGTGCCATACCAATACTGGACTGAAAATTGTTGTTATAAGCAAACTCAATTAGCGGAATATGATCTTCCCAGCTTCCGCCAAAGTCCAGAACACAAAGTCTCAACAGATCTTCCAGCACCTGAATGGTCCTCTCAGACTGTCCATCGGTCTGAGGATGAAAGGTTGTACTAAAATGCAGTTTCGTACCCAAGCCTTGCTGAATACCTTTCCAAAGTCTGGAAGTAAACCGTCCATCTCGATCTGAAACAATCACTCGAGGTACACCGTGCAATCTGACTATTTCCTTCACATAAATCTGTGCCAAACGATCCACCGAATCGGTCTGTCTGATCGGAAGAAAATGGGCTGACTTCGTCAATCGATCTACAACTACCCAAATGGCGTCGTGCCCTTGTCTAGATCGAGGAAAACCCATCGCAAAGTCCATCGTTACCTCCTCCCACTTCCACTCAGGGATAGACAACGACTGCAACAGTCCACCTGGTCGCTGATGCTCTGCCTTCACCAACTGACAGGCTTCGCATCTCGACACAAACTCTGCCACATCCTTCTTCATTTCAGGCCACCAGAACAAAAGCTTCATATCAACATACATATTACCACTGTCTGGATGAACAGTGTAGCCTGAATGATGAGATTCATGCAGAATCTCCTGCCTCAAATCCCCAAACACAGGTACCCACAACCTGTTCTTACAGAAAATAGCACCAGAAGCAGAAATTCGAAGTTCAGGAGTCTTACCAGATCCAATCTGAGCGATCAACTTCAAATAATCAGAATCTGACTTCTGGGCTTCCTGAATCCGTGCTTCCAAAGAAGACTGAATACTCATCTGAGCCAAATCCAAATCACTGGAGGAAATCACCTCCAACTGCAATCGCTCCATGTCTCGAATAAGGAAATCATCAAAAGTAAGCTGCAAACCTGATAAGCCAGAAGATTTCCTGCTCAGAGCGTCCGCTACCACATTAGCCTTCCTAGGCTGATACTGAATAGTCAAATCATAGTCCTTGATCAACTCGAGTCATCTTCTCTGTCTCAAATTCAGATCCTTCTGAGTGAAAATATACTTCATGCTCTTATGATCAGTGAAAATCTCACATCTTACGCCATACAGGTAATGACGCCAAATCTTTAGAGCAAAGACAACAGCAGCTAACTCCAAATCATGCGTCGGGTAATTCTTCTCATGTGGTTTCAACTGTCTAGAAGCATAAGCAATTACCCTTCCATTTTGCATCAGTACACAACCCAAACCTTTCAGTGAAGCATCACTGAACATCTGAAATCCTTCCGTACCTGACGGAAGTGCTAACACTGGAGCTGAAGTCAAACAATCCTTCAATCTCTGAAAACTAGCTTCACACTCCGATGTCCAAACAAAAGCTACTGACTTCTGCGTCAGTCTCGTCAGAGGCGTCGAAATCTGTGAAAATCCTTTCACAAATTTCCTATAATACCCGGCCATGCCCAAGAAACTACGTACCTCAAATACCGTAGTCGGCCTTGGCCAATCAACAACCGCCTGAATCTTCTGGGGATCTGCAGAAATACCTTCTCCGCTTACCACATGCCCCAGAAAAGAAATACTCTTCAGCCAGAATTCACACTTGGAGAACTTGGCATACAGCTGATGCTGCCTCAGAGTCTCCAACACAATCCTCAAGTGTCTGGCATGATCATCCTCAAAAGCAGAATATACCAGAATATCGTCAATGAAGACGATCACAAACTGATCCAAAAACTCCCTGAATACTCGGTTCATCAGATCCATGAAAATAGCAAGCGCATTGGTTACCCCAAAAGGCATAACCAAAAACTCATAGTGCCCATACCGAGTACTGAAAGCAGTCTTCACCACATCAGCTTCCTTCACCTTCACCTGATAATATCCGGATCGCAAATCAATCTTCGAAAACACTGAAGATCCGGAAAGCTGGTCGAACAAGTCGTCAATCCGAGGCAAAGGATACTTGTTCTTGATCGTGACCTTGTTCAAGTCTCTGTAATCAATACACATACGGAGTGTACCGTCCTTCTTCTTCACAAACAAAACAGGTGCTCCCCAGGGCGAAACACTAGGACGAACAAAGCCTCTGTCAACCAACTCCTGAAGCTGAACTTTCAACTCAGAAAGTTCTTTCGGTGCCATCCTGTACGGAGCTTTTGATATAGGAGCTGTACCCGAAAAAATATCGATAGAGAACTCCACATCTTTATCCGGAGGTAAACCAACCAACTCCTCAGGAAAAACATCAGCAAACTCCCGTACCACTGGGATCTCAGAAACAGAACTAACCTCCAGGTTCAGATCCCGCACCGAAGCCAAAAACACTGGGCATCCTTTCTTCCACATTCTGCTCACCTCCAAAACAGAGATCAGACTGGAGAGAATACCTCGTAATCCTTGGAATACAACTCTCTCTCCGGCCACAAGCAAACTCACTTGCTTCATCAGACAATCAATCTGAGCCTCATACCGACTCAGCCAATCCATGCCCAAAATCACGTCATACGAAGAAATCGGCAACAAAATCAAACTAGATATCCCCTTCTTGCCAGCAATGTCAATCTCACACAAACAAAACTTCCGAGCAATCAAAGGATTTCCAGCCGGTAAAATCACAGACAAAGAAATCGGAAGCAAAAACGAGTCCAAATGTAAAATCTCAAAACAGTGCTCGGACAGAAAAGAATGACTAGCTCCAGAGTCAAACAAAACACGACAGGGCTGATCAGAAATGTAAATCGTACCTGTCACAACATCCGGAGCATCACAAGCCTCCTGCTGACTCAGGCTGTAAACTCGTGGCTGAACTGGAGCAGGAGCTGAAGCAACAGAACTACTCTGCTCCCTCTGAACCGTAGGTGGTCTCCGTGGTCCAGAGCTAGCACCACCACCTCTACCAGAAAATCCCTCAGGGCGAGGAGGAACAGTCCTCGCTCTTCCTGCTGAACTGACAGGTCTGACAGAACCCTCAGATCGGAACTCAGAACGCCGGTCAAATCCAGCCTGTGGACACTCTGCAATCCTATGTCCCGGCTGACCACATCTGAAACAAAGACCAGCCATCCTGTAGCACTGGCCATGGTGTCGCCGTCCACAACTCTGGCACACAGGTGCCATACTAACAGAACCAGAACTCGTCGTACTGGTAGCAGTACCAGACGGCCCTCCACTCTTCCTGGACTCAACAGATCTAGAACTAGTCACAAATCTCCTCTTTCCAGAGGAACCACTGCCTAAAGTCTCACTTCCAAATCTCTTCCTACTCGCAGTCCACCGCTGCTGAGTAGCCATCAAATCATTCTCAATCAGACGAGCCCGCTCCACAAGCTCAGAGAAATCAGAAATGTGAAAAGGTACCAGGGGCTGTCTCAAACTATCTCGTAATCCCCTCAAAAATCTGTAGCACCTCTCAGCAGAAGTACTAATCAGCTACGGAGCGTACCTGGCTAACGCAGTAAACTCAGCCTCGTACTGCATCACCGTCTTGCTCCCCTGAACAAGTCTCAGAAAACTCTCCTGCATCTGCTGTCGTGCAGAAGGGGGAACAAACCAATCTCGAAATACCTCAGTGAACTCTTCCCAAGTAATCAAAGAGTTCAGCCTGCCCTGAAATCTGGCTGTCTGCTGGCCTTCCCACCAGTGCTCAGCCTCTCCATCTAACAGAAAAACAGCCAACGGAACCTTCCTGTCTGACGGACACTGCATTCCGTCGAAGGTCTTCTCCAATCTCCTCAGCCACTCCTCGGCTGCTCTGGGCTCAACAGCGCCCTCAAATCTCGGAGGTTTCAACCTCAAAAACAACTGCAGGTGTCGATCAATGTCATCAGATCGGACGGTAGAAGCTCTGCTCTGAGTCTCGCTCATCATCTGAGCAACAAGCGTAGCAAACTGAGACAATGTATCTGCACCGGCCACTGGGGCTGTACTCGCCACTGGTGCTGCTTGACTGGCACTCTGCCCGTCTGTCATGTCTGGGTCTGGCTGATCCATACAGAAAATCCAAAATCCGGAAAACTATCACAAAAATAACACAATAAAAAGTCAAACGACCCAAAACTAGCCCCAGACAAACTCACTGATCACTTCCTATAGCTCTGTCTGAAAATCCAACCAATTTCCAAAACCAGTGCTCTGATATCACCAAAAGCTTGTCACGACCCGACCCGATCCGGGACGGACCCCGCTTGCACCGGGTCACGACACGGAAAGCAAAACGGACGGACTGACCAGGATCTAGTTTTGGAATTGGTTTCGGAACTGAATCTTCCAAATATTTAACTCAACAGACACACAAACGCAGAGCTACTATTAATCATCAAACACAGCGGAACAAACATCTATATTTTCTTTTCCTCAAAACAATCATCTACAGATACAGTACATGGCTTTTGAACATAAAGAAAGACAGAACAGAAAAGCCATGACTGTACAAAAAATCAAAAGGTACAAACAATACCTACTGATCAGAACTCAGAAATCTACTCATGGACTTCCTTCCCTTTCTCAGAATCTGAAAACCACCAGAAAACAAGAGTGAGCTCAACAGCTCAGCAAAGCAACAAACCTCCAATCAAAACTCTCAGAATCCAAAACAAACTCATCAGATAGAATCCAATCAGAAATCGGAACAGAATTGTATCTTGAATCAGAACAGAATCAAAATCAGAACTTATACGGACATATATCACATCAGAATCAGAGTCATACAGATCAGATCAAATCGGAATACAAATCAGAACAGATTAAATCAACAGAGTCAGAATCGTACAGAAATTAGAAATTCAGATCATATCAGAACAGAACAGAATCGGAACAGATATCAAATCAGACAGAAACGGAACAGATCAGACATCTCAAATCAACAGAATCAGAATCTTGCAGAAATCAACATTTCAGATCATATCGTATCAGAATCATAATTTCTTACAGAACAGATACGGAAAGTTTACAGAACAGATACTGAATTCAAAATCATATCAAATCAGATATCAGACAGATCAGATCAAATCATATCGTACGGAAATCAGAAATATTAACTTAGCACATAACAGAACAAATTCCCTGACACTGACAGAATCGCTACGGATTCTGGCCCCTTATGCCTCCCTTCCCAGACACTGACATAATCTCTCGGATTCTGGCCCCTTATGCTTCCCTTTGTGCTCACGGCACCAGAACAGATGTGCTTATAGCACCAGAAAAGAATTCATCGGATCCGGAACAGAACAAATATCAGATTTTCAGATTTGAGCTCATTTCAGATTTCCCAGACACTGACTGAATCACTTAAGATTCAGGCCCCTTATAACTCCCTTTTTATAGCACATACAGATATCATATCAATTCAGAAGAAATCCGGGCAAATCAGAAATCAGACAAAAATCGGACAGCACAACGGCAGTATACGGAATTTACACAATTTTTTCCTGAAAATCAAAATTCACCAAATTCGCACAGAATGTAGATAATCACAATTCATAACATTTATTCTACTGCACAGAAAATTTTCAATTTCACAGAAAAATGCAGTCGACTAAAAACACCGTCGAATCAAAAATACCCGGACAAAAATCTTCGGAAAATAACCAAAATGTGCACACTCGGCACGTCAACAATATACAGAAAGTTACGCGGTAAAAACTGAACCAATCAAAAGATACAGACGAAAATCCTTAACGGAAACGAAATCCGGACAGAAAATTCTGCCAAACACGACGGTTCTGAAAATTGAGAAAGGCGGAATGTGCCTTACCTTGCGTACAATAATATCTCGAACAGTCTCCTCGGACGAAAACGGCTCCGCGTCGTCCGAAAATCAACTTTTCCAAATTTGCCCTCGACTTTCTCTCTCCTCGGCTGATATTTTCATTTTTAATGATTTTCTCTCTCCTCAAAATGACTTGAAATCAGCTTTATAAACTTCAGATCGGCCCGGCCGATCTCCAGATCGTCCCAGGACGATCAGACTAATTTGGATCGTCCTGGACGGTTCCCAGAACTAGTGTCAGGCCGACATTTTCTACAGTGCCGATCGGCCTGGACGATGTCCTCAATCGGCCTGGACGATGTGTACAGAAAATCACCTGGAGCAAATCTGAGCAAATTCTGGAGCAAAATTCCACTGATCGTCCAGGACGATCCAGATCGTCCTGGACGATCCTGGAGCAGATTTTTGATATTACATGGGGACCTGGGGTACAGACCCCCACTGATGGCTTAATTAATGCCTAATTAATGCTAGTTATGATTTGCCAAATAACAACCTAGTTAAGATAATCCATAATTACCAAATCAAACCCATGCTTCCTTCCATTGCTCCACAATATCAAGTATCAACAGTTCTCCTCAAACCTTCGTTATATTTGCCGTCCGCGCTTCCTTCTGCTCTACTATAGCCGAGTCACATAAAGCTTTTTTATTCAAGAGCATGAATCACTTAAAAATTTCTCTGTTTTTTGTTTTTTTTTTGGAAAAGCTCTCTGTCCACGCAAAAGAAAAATGCAGTGCTTAGAAATTTAATTTGAAACAATGCTTAGTATTCAACAGGCCGAGTCCATATCATAGTTTTTTTTAGTAAAAGATTTCCCTGTCCACGGAAAGACATAATTTTTGTTTTAATTTGTTATATACAACAAGGTTTATACTGGTTGCCGAAGCATGATACACATATCATAAGGAATTTTAAGAAACACGGAGCAACTCTCTTGCGAGACATTCACATCATTAGGAGGACAAGCGCGAAACCACTTTGGATTGAGAGGGTTTATGGGCAGAGCTCGGTAGTACTTGGGGCAGCCCAGATTATACAACAAGGATGGAGAAGAACAAATAGAATCGCTTTTGACGTTGAGGGCCTGAGTAGCCCCCTCCATACTTGGGGCTTAGTTCCACATGCTTAGTACAAACAACGATTGGTAAGAATTCCAATATATTTTAATAATTAATTTAGTTATGCATGTTAGTTTAAGTATATTGCAGAAGAAGACGCTGGATAGAGAACCCACTGTTATTAAGGTCCACTGTCACACCCATAAGCTCCAAGAGGACAAGTAGTGGGTGGATGAGCAAGCGAGGAGAGCCTATGTAAGTATATAAGATTACAATACTTAGAGAAATATTGTAATTGATAATTACACGATGATTAATCTTATGTTATATTTTGTATGATGAGTATATATGGCTTCGAGAGAGTCGGACTGTAGCTGGTGAGGGATCATCTGAGGGTCACAGGCAGTAGGCAAAATGCAGAAGGGACAAGTTAGTGGATTAGGCTCGGAGGCCTATGCGTATAAATGATAATCCTTTTCTGCCTCCATATACTCTGCAAACAACAGAAGAGTTTGTATAGACAACATGTGGCTAACTTGATAGAAGAGTTAGAACATGTCCAAAAAGCACAAGCGAACATTCACATGCAGATACTAGATGAGCTTCAGAGACATAGAGCAAATCAATGAAAATCAACCTGCGCCTGCATCAGCCGAGCTAGAGAGCGAGGATACAAATTCTACTTTGATTGTCTTCTTACATTTTTTATGCATTTTACCTTTTTTTTATGTATAATAACTATGTTTACTTTAGCAATGTTGTATTAATTGTAGAACAATTGAAATGTGAATGTTTATTTGAGCAGCTAAATTATGATTGTAGAATATTTTATTTATTATCTTTATTTTAGCAATGTTTACTAAAATATTATCATTATTAACTGTTTCTTTTAAAAAATGATTGGATTGAGATTGTTGAAAAGCTAAATAACTGATATTAGGTGCTATTTTTTTATTTATGCTATAGGTTTTCGAAAGATTTGCGGCATAATTTTTGTTGTGAACAATGAAACGATGATGTTGTATCGTATATTGCGATGGAAATATCTGCCACTAATTACATCGCAAATGGCAATAGACAAGTTGCCATAAGATCGCCGCAAATTGCAGTGGTATTACTGCCACAAATTCGCCGCAGTTAGCAGCAGAATTAGCGGTGGCTGGCTAAAATGAAACGTTGTTTTCTTGACTTTAACACTGTTGACCTCTAAGTATTAACCAGTAGAACAAAAAAAATCAAAATACCGTTAGACCATCGGATCCACAAAATCCTCTGCAAATCCAGTCGTTCGGCGCCGTCTACGTCGTATCCCGAAAATCATGCGTAAATTCTGCTCAAACCCTGCGGCAGCTCCTCGAGTGCTGCTCTCCAATGCCTTTAAAAGCAAACCCGATGCCTCTCGACTGCTACCACACTCGCTCTCTGCCTGCTCCGATCGGAAGCCCCACACGATCGCTACTTCTCCTTCCTTCTCCGCCTCTCCCATCAGAAACCCCAGATCATTAAGCCGGCCAGCACCCGTCGATCTAATCTTCCCTACCCGATGACCTCTAGGCCGAACCTGAACAAAGCCCTAGTCGAACCCGAACAAAGCCTTCCGATCCTTGCCCGATCATTCAACCAGAGAGAGAGAGAGAGAGAGAGAGAGAGAGAGAGAGAGAGAGAGTGCCGAGCTCACCTTCCCTGTCCGATCTGCTCTACCCGACCTCCTCCTCTTGCCAACACCAAGCCTTCCCATCTCCTCTGCCCGTCGCCCCCCCCCCCCCCCCCCTAGCGTGCTTCTTCGACCTGCACTTGGCTAAACCAGAGAGTAAGTGAGGGAGAGGTCTTTTATTTATTTATTTATTGCTTTTTTTATTATTATTTTATTATTTATATTATTATTATAATTATTATTACTATTATTATAATTATTATTAATTAAATAATTTTAGTTATAAATTAATAATAATTAAGTAAATATTAATTATAATTAATAATTAATTAAAATTAGTATTTAATTAATCATTATTAATTAAGGTTAATTGTGTTTAATTAATATTAATTAGTAATGAATTAATTGTATATTACTTTTAATTAATTAAAATTAAATTATAATTAACTCTAATTAGCTAATGATAATAATAATAATAATAATTTAAATAATAATAATAAATCCTCTCTTACCTCGGCATACGTGTCGGGCCGGCAAACCTCCCATGCACCCTTTTCTCTAGTGTGGTAGGAGGGAACCCGGTGCGACACCTACGACGAGATAGGCGAGTGACCCCTCGGTCCACATGCCAACAACACCGACAATCGCTAAGGTATAACAATCCCAAACTCTAGACCTTTGAAAACCCGTTCCTGGCGCTTGCAATGCGACTAACGATCACCTATGCACGCTTTTCTCTAGCGTGGTAGGAGGGAATTCGTTGCGATGCTTGCGACGGGACGGGTAATCAAAACCCCATTTTCGGCATTAGTGTCTGACCGAAAAATCAACTCATGCACGCTTTTCTCTAGCGTGGTGGGAAGGGAACCCGGTGCGACACCTACGGCGAGGCGGGGTCAAATTTAATTTACTTGCTTTAAATCGGTTTCCGAAAACCCATGCACGCCATTCTCTGGCGTGGTGGGGGAACAAAATTATTACGTCTGCGATGTCCTCGTCCGAGGGCACCTACCGTGCACGCTTTTCTCTAGCGTGGCGGGAGGCCTAGTTTTTCCGTAGTTTTCACCTAAACGGGGGAGACTCTGGGAGGCTGCCAAAATTTCGGGTAAACATAAGATCGTACTTGGGCATTATTTGGACCTGCATTTGTCCACTAAATGATTTATAAAAATACTTGAGCTTAAATGAATTTAAATATGAAATGAATTCGAATTCAAGCAAGGATTTGAATTAAAGAAGGAGAACTATTTGAACATTAAACTTGTGCATTTGGACTTGAACTCAACGAAACTACAAGAACAAGAACTTGAGTTTGGTATTTGAACTCAAGCAAGGACTTAGATCAATGACTTGAATTTGTTCGGACCACGAAGAACTATGATTGAAACTTGAACTCAAATCAGAAAAGCAACGAAGGACTTGAGTCGGACTCAAACTGAATTGCACTTGAACTTGAACTTCAATGGAATTTGAACAAGGACTCGAACTCAAGGAAACTAAGTGCAAAGAGCTTCAGCATTTGAACTTGAAGATAAAAATTTGGACTTGAATTCGAACTTAACATACAAGTTGATCATTTGGAACTATACTAACTTGAATCAAGTGATAAAGACTTGAGCTTGCATTGGGGTTTGGATTCAAGAAGACCACAAGGAAGTTTGAGTATCATTGAATAACTTGAAGTACAACTCTAAAATAAAACTTGCAATTTTGTAAAGTTATTACTTTAAATGAAATCCAAGATAAGAACCAAATGACAACAATCAATGACATGAAGTTTCCCATAAAATCAAGAGTCCTCATGTAGATGCCAACTAGCAACAATGCAAAGATCTTCAAAATGTATTCAAATCAATGTCACACATTCAAATGAGAATTCATGCATAAGCCCCTTACACTTGTGAGAGTCATGTGGATTAGAATAAAGACATTGAGGATAATATCAAGTTCCTTACACTTGCTATAAATCAACTTTGAAGGCCACGAACTCACAAGTAGGGATTTGGTTGCAAATAACAAGAAGATTGTGAAGTTATGGGGACTATTAGAGCCTATGAGATCATTCAAAAAATCAAACATGACTGGTCTCCAAGCAATAATCAGTAAGAATCATCATGTCAACTCAATGGTTATCGAACAAGAGTTCCAATAGATGGTAGTATTGAATGAGTTATGAATGTAGTGATATATTTACAAACAATACATGAAGATATAACAACCTCTCTTCGAAGTTAAATTGCAAGCACATGTATCAAACAACCAATGAGCTGTAATGCATGCAATGGATAGCTTATAAAAATGGCGATCATGCAAAATGAACAATGAAGGCCTAAATCCATGAAGAAAGACTCATAAGTATTGTAACTCTACAAAAGAAGCTACTAATGAAGGTGTAAATGAATGTAATAGATCATCAATTAGCTTGAAGGTAGATAATGATGGGGGCCAAAGATCTACAATATATATCGGCATCTACAAACAAATGAAAATGACATTTTGATGTATTCATTAGTCCATCTATGAATGACGACGAACAAAATACAGAAGATCTTTAATAAGTGCAAGTTCTTATGAGTCACTGTAGGAAATTTGTTATACACATAGTACACTATCTACAAGCAAATTTAAAAGGACTACAATGAATGCAAGCTTCAATAACACATAAACCAGGAGACCCGTTAGTGCACTATGATCCACCTGTAGAAAGCAAACATAGTGCACGACAGTCTACCTGTATAAAGCGGCGAACAACTCAATTCAGAAGCTGTTACGATACGCCACCGGATCCGCAACATCTATGCAAGCAGACAGAAGGCGTCTATAAGTACTTTCAAAGTACCCCTACACGTGCACCGTAGTTTGTATACACATAGGTACACAAAAGGGATAAATGTAATCAAATACCCGCACGGGCCCTAACGAGCGTGTTATTGGTACACACGTGACGTTTAGGGATGCTACGTGGGTTATCAAATTTGAACCCGGTCCTCCAAAGAAGGTAAAAAAGGAGTAGACAGTGTTCAATTATAAAATGCCCCCAAACACCCACATGGGCCCCAGAGAGCGTGTTATTGGTACACACGTGACATCTAGGGAAGCTGTGCAGGTCGATAAGTGAATTCAAGTTCGAATCTGATCTTTCTATACAGATCAATAGAAGTCGACAGGGTTCGAACCATCAAACAAATATACATGGTGTGATGACTGATGTATTTATTTTAATACATTCATATCAGGCCTTCAAGACCTATTACAATATGAATTCACTAATGAAGACACAAAGCTTATGTGAAACTTGAGCCTCGATCAACAGCTTGGTCGAGTTGACAAGGTTCAATCAACAAAGAGAAATGACCCGAAACACCCCGATGATGGCCGTGTTGAACGTAGATCTCAACCGGAGGGGTTCCCAAATACTTTCAAATGCCTCCTAAATTTCCAAATACCCATAAAAATCCAAAACTCCATAAAGTCCAATACCCATCAAAATCCAAAGTCACCCAAATCCAAAAATATTTAAAAATGAAATAAATCCATCAAACACTTAAAGCAAAGTCCATCCACCCTTCGCAACAGTTTGCTGAGGTGGACAAATCAAAATTTACTTCAGCTCACAAAGAGCCAAATGCCTAGTCAAAAATATCACTATGATCCATTCTCAAAATAATCTCCTGCCAATAAGGACGTGGTACGTGTCCTCTGACCAGCGGTTTTGCCACCAAATGGCATCGCAGGATAAACGGTTATGACCCGGGGCCCATCTGAACCCAATGGTTTTGCCGCTAAATGGCACCACGATATACCGGTTATGGCCAGAGCCAATACATTCCTTAGCGGCATCAAATCCTTGAGATATGAATCAATAGGATATAATCGATAGGACACAAAGCCCTCTGTTAGCTAAGGTGGATTCAAATTTGTCCCCTTAGACAAATATCCACCCCAGGTCTACAAGGTCCCCTTGGACGAAGCAACTCATGGATGCCGACAAGGATCCTTCTGTCAGGTTGGGTCGACTACCTCCTCTGACTAAGTAGACTAGGGACCACGATGACCCGGGACGACGGAACCATGGGATCTTGATCGGGTCTATCATCCATTCCCCCACCATCCGCTTTAAGTGCAAGATGGTGCAATTTCTATTTAAATATCAAATCTTCCAATCTTCAAATCATCCAAACTTTCCAATTCCAAATCTTGAACTCTTCAATACCCAAACCCATGCTGATACTATATGCCAAATAACGCGTATATCTACGTATCTGATTGATGACTAGCCTTAATCGAAAGTTCTCTCTCGTGACCGGGAGGGGTAATTAACTATAAGGGCTTGCGCCTATAGGAAACCAGAACTCAGATCATAAAGTCCTCACAAAATGAGGGCGAAATCTCTGGGTAGTGTCTTATCTACAAACCCATCTGCCTTCCCAAAATTTAACCCGAAACTTACTCCTTTAAAACTCCCTCGCCAAACAAAAAGCACAATCAATTTGTGCGGTGGGGAGGCCGGGGCCGAATTTTCAGAGCCCACAAACACCATCGTAAATCCATCGCAAAATATTTGCAATAGATTATTTAGAATGAAAATACTTTTCCGACGCGACTTTTAGTGTCAAAATATATTCTGCTGTAAATCCCCCGCAAAGATAAATTCGTAATGGATTTAACTTGTTTTGCAGTAGATTTTCTGCGAGAAATATCTTACTTTCTTGTAGTGAGATTTAATGCTTATAGTACTTTTCAAGGGTTGTTGAGAATGACAGGAGAAGATGTGAAGACGAGGATTAGAGAAGAAGATGCCATTCTTCTTTGCTTGTGTTGTCCACAATATCTTCCATTGGAGCACTCTACGTGCTTCATTCTCAAAGAATTCTTGCAACGGCCATGACCCAACACACTCCAAAACTTGCACCCTATTTCTAATGGGATGTAGAGAGGGATTTTACAAAAGGAATAAGCAGGGGTACTAGAATTATGTTTTTGCAATGTTAAATATCTTGTGTTAAAATAATAAATTTTATGGATTATATTTATAAATATTAGTTTTAAATATCATATATGTTGAAGTATCATATATATAAATCTCACTTTAAAAAATTGCACCATATTTTATTTATTTAATTTTTATAAAATATCTTCCAATTTTAAATTATTTCATATTTATATATTGATAATGAAGGCTATATCTTTTTTCCAAAATTGGGAAAATATTTGCATTTTCGATGTTAAAGTGGAGGGTATATGTGCCAAGAAGGTTATGCTAAAAGGGTAGTTGATTTTTTCAGCTGTCGGATAAAGGCGGTGTGCGACGGCAGATAAAAATTACGAAGTCTACGAGGAATTCGTAGCCGTCGTTCTTCGTTCTTCGCTCTTTACTCTTCCTTACCGACCTCGTCTTCTCTCTCATACGCTCCTCTTCATTTCTCTTTTGCCGGTCTCATGGCAGGCCGCTACGATCCCAATCCCTTCGAAGAAGAGGATGTTAATCCCTTTGCGGTAAGTTCGACTCCCCAGTTCTTACTTTTACACTTTGCCTTTGGATTTCTGATTGGCAGTTGGCTCAAGGATTGACTATACGAGGGCGTGGATTCCAGAATATTGCGACGGATTTGATGATCTTTTGGATCTATTCGGTTTTTTTTCCATTCCCTTTTGATTGATTGATGCTATCCACTAACAATTTATGGTTCAGTTGGGAGGAACGGGCGCTTAATCGTAGAACTTGCAGTATATTTTGGGGAATTTTGTTTTATTTGGAGAGTAGTGATTGGGATGTTGGAGTTCATCTGGAGCAGTTTTAAATACATGAATAGTTTGTTGATGAGATGTTCTTTCAGATGTTGGTCTTGTTCATTGGTTTCCTGAAGTTTTAAGGGTTCTGCTTTACTGTGAGGTTCGGTTTTGAGCGTGATGGAGATTGCTTATTGGGAGATTTGGAGGGAAATGATGTTGCAAATGATCAAATAATGGATATGAGCGTGATGCAGCTCTGAGTACAATAGATTTTTTATTAGATTCTGCTTATGATTTTTCTGGGGATTTGTGATATCCTGATATGCTTTACTTTAGATCTAGTGAATCAGCTAGCTTTGAACAATAGCTGGATAATTTTTTTTCGTGGATGGGAAGGAAATTTATATTATTTTATAGGGCGAAGATGAGACAAAGATGTGGCTTGTGTAGCAGGGAGTGCTTGTACCTGATGTCATCTCTTGGTTTAAAGATGCAAACTATACTTTTTCTCCGTATCTTCTTTTTCCCAACCCTATCATTTTCTTCCATTCAACTTTGCTTTGAATTCTGAAGTCTGAACTTGGAGCGACCTCTTTAGTTATGTAATTATCAAACGCTGTGTAGTATATAATATTTCACATGTTATTCAAAATTCTAATGCTTATACTTTTATTCCTTTTGCTGTGTTTTAATTTGTCTTTGCTTCCATATGAAATCCGGTTCCTTTGACTTTGGCACTGATCTAAGCATATTAGGTAACATGGGAGAACGTACTGGGATAAAGTAATTGCAATTTGCAATCTAGTTGGAGCATCAAATTAATGTGTACTAGTTGGGAAATTATCCCTTTATGACAACACCAGGGGTAGAATTAATGCATAAGCACTTGTTTTTTTCTTTAATGAACTACACTGAAGGCATCAGTTGTAAAAATGACATTACTCTGAAAGATAAAGGTCATAGGTCTTTTTTACTCTCAACAAGAGGCTGTATGGCTAGAGCATTAACTCTTGGAATCTTCTTGGATTTCTCCTTCTGTAGAAGCATATTTAGGTAAATCAGACCATTTTATTGGTTATTTGTGAGGTGCTGATACAGTTGTATTTGGATCACATACTAAAGATTGCAAGAAGCATACTTCCGCCCTAATTTAACATTTTCTGCAAATTTGAGGTTCATAGGAAAATTTGGAATTCTACAGTTCAAGAAGATAAAAGGAAATTACTTTTGAGTGTCTGAGTGGGGTTCTTATACTTATATAAAAAACTTAATTAATGGTTAACAATTTGATGTTGCCATGGAAATATGATCTATCACCTTATTCTTAAATGCTGAATTTGACTCTCACCATCTGCATTAGGAATTATGGTAAGTTAGAGGAGTTATGGGAAATCCTTTCATATGTGAACCCTGTTAGATACATTTGAGAGGTTAATAACCTTATCTTCAACATTTCTATTCAACCAACAAGAGGCAAGGCCACACTCATATTTAAGTAAATAAGTCGTTCACTTATTTCCATGTGGAAATGTGTTATTCATTATTCAGTTTGCTGTTTGTAAAAACGTATGCTCATAGATTTGCATATATTGTGATGTAGATGTGGAAATAACTTTTTAGAATTAAGGTTGGGTTTCTAAAGTTGAGAAGTGCTATGGGAGCATGAATTGATAAAATGATATCATGGAGACTTAAAACGGCAAAGCTTATAAAATTACAAAGATGTTTTTAATGTTTTATGGATTTGAGTGTTGTACACTAAAAAAGATCATTTGTGAAGTTGAATGTGGTGGAAATGAGAATTTAAATGAATTGTGGTAAAATTAGAAATGATAAATTAACAAATAATTATATTAGAAGAATCATTAGAGTGCTATCTCTAGAAGTTATGATAGTTGAAAATAAATTTAAGCATGTTTTGAACTTGCACAACTGAAGATAGTTCATGAACCCAATACATGGATAGATAAGATTTGTGTTGAACGATAGATTGAAAATTTTGAAACAAAGAAGTGGTAGACCTAAGGTAAAATGGACTATAGTTGTTTAAAATGATTTACTAAAAATAAATTTGGTGCATTAGGAAAAGGTTAGAAAAATGAATGAAAATTGAGGATTCATAAAGCCAACTCAAATTGTTGGGATAAGGTGCATCTATATGCATGTGGCAATGGATTGGATATTGAAACCATGTAATTATGCTCACAGACTTATGCTTTCTCTTGTTCTTTGTTATACTTGTTATTTATGTTTATGTCCATTGTAGATAGTACTGATGATTGAATAAGTGTGTGGTTTTCTTCCTGTTAGACATGTTTTATGTCACACTTGATCTGTTATTTTTCCATTTTCCTTATGTTTTACTCGTTTATTTTTCCTCTTATGTTATGAATTTTGTCTAATACTCCAGAACACAAGTGCCGTTCCCCCTGCTTCTAATTCTAGGTTATCACCACTTCCTCATGAACCCGCTGGTTTTTTCAATGTTCGTGGTGCAACAGTTGATATTCCCCTTGATTCCAATGTGGTAAGTGATGATTCCAATTTTCCAAGGTCTTTGATAACATGTTACATGGTAAAGGAGAATTTACCCTTTTTTTCCGTTTGTTTTGGAAAATTAGTTTACTTAAAGACCTTAGGCAGCCAAGTATTATTTTAGGCCTAATTGATTGCTTGATGCAGGCAAATAATGTTCCTTTTTAGTATTTACAACCTAGAGAATAAGAGTTAAATAATAAACTATCTTAATACTCCATCGTCCCACTGCATCAAACCCTCCTGCACTTGTAGCAAACAGACCTTCAAGTTCCTTCCTCTAAACCTACAAAAGCTAAAGAAGAAAAAATAAATGAGGATGAAGAAATAAATGTGGTGGGCAGGGATTGTTTCTATAAGAATGGTGCGTGATGATGATGAGAGGTGAATAAAAACTCAGTTTTGCATTTTTTTCTAATGTAGGATTCCAGAAGGAAGGAGAAAGAACTTCAAGCAAAGGAAGCTGAATTGAGGAGGAGGGAGCAGGTAATTGGCAGTTATTTTTTTTCCCCCTAATTTTTGCTAATCATTTGGAACATGCTTTTGTTTTTATATGTTCTTTATAGTCATTTTACAAGTGTTTTTTTTAAGATATGATATACAAATTTCATATTACCTATTCCCGAGTTGTTGAAATATTTGTTTCACAGTATCTATAACTTGAGCAGTTAGATGGAACATGAATATGGTGAACTTGAGGAATTATACTTGGTTGGCTTTTTATTTGTATATGATTCTCTTTCTCTATCTCTCGATACTGCAAACCCTCTCTCTTTCTCTCTTCCTGCCTCCCTCCCTCATCCCCTTCCTCCCCACTTTTCTTTTTGTGAAGAATGTAGCTCACTTCTTCGTGAATGATCTAGATGTTATTTTCTATTACATTGTTTGATTTAAACAATTACTGAGGAAAGAAAGTCTGATCGTTAGGGATCAAGCGGGAAGTTTTCCATTTTCAAATCTTGAATGCTTCTTTACATGCTCTTTGGTTATGCTTGAATTTTACTTTGATGCATGCTTTCGCCATTGTGCCATATGTTTCTAGAGATGGTCCAATGAGTTATAGACATTATCTTGTCTTCCAGATTAAGCACTCACACCCTTGATGTTTATTACCTATTTGCAATTGGCTTCTCATTATATAAGATCATTTTGTTTCATGCTGCCTTAACAATATGTGCTTATAATTTTAACTTAATAATAATGATTATCTTCATTTCACCAAGCCTTCTCATGAGTATTTAGCTCTTAGCTATTCATCTTGTTTGTAGGCCCAAATTTTTTGTTTCATACATTTCCATCTTATTAGTCTTTTTATAGTTAAGGCCACTTTCTAGAGGTGGCATCCAGGGAGTTTGAGTGAGTCATATGGATTGAACTCAAAATGTTCTAGTTGACCTAAACTCAACTCGCAGTTGAATGACAATTGTCAAATTGAAATGAGTTTATTCATAGTCGAGTTGAAATCGTTTCTAGTAGGATTGAAACTGAATTAATTTCTAGTCATGCTCGATTCTATATCAGCTTTAAAATTATCCAACCCTTACAAAACATGACTATAGTTATTTTTTCCTCAAAATCTTATTATTGAACAAAAATATAAAAACAAACTGCTAAAACAAATTGAAAACAATGTAAAATTTAACAATTTTGTGTACATGGGTACTAAAACAAAATTTACAACTTCAAATCAAGCTCTCAAAGCACAACTAGTGATTTTTGATCTAAAACTCTTGAACCAAATATCAACCCATTTGAAAAAAAAAAACTTCATTCACCAAGTCTGGAAAGCAATTTTAACAATAATCCAATTAGAACTATTATTCATGAAAATGATAAAAAGTTAGATAGATACCTATTAGTGATACCATAATTGTCTACCCTAATCTAATACAAGTCCATCACAAATAAAAATAAATCAAACTCAATTTTCTAGGAAAGTAGCAATCAACAATCATTTAGTGTGTTATCATAGAAATTTATCATATTGGAAATTTGGTAATTAATAAATATTTATCTTTATTATATGATATATTGATGAAACCTAAGGCTTTGATTCCAAATTGATGTAAACCTAAGGCTTTGATACCAAATTGATGAAATCTAAGCTCTAAAATCAAGTAGGAGAACACTAAAAATTCAAATTATGACACTTCCTTTCGCATAAACAAACACAAATAATGGTAACTAAGTAGGAAACTGATAGACCGGTCCAGTCGGCCCAACACTTAGGCCGACCTCTTGTTTACAGCAGGCGCAAGCCTGCTGTGTTTCGGCCCTAGGGGGTTCTGTCCCTCTCATGTGGGGCCGAGTGCTTTAGTAGAGAGAGAGAGGAGGAGGGATTAGGAGGGAAAATTTGAATTAAGAGGGTTGTTTAGTCTTTTTGGGGAGTTATTTTGTGTGCTTTAGGTAAGAGGTTGGAATTTTGGTTAGAGTTATATTGATTATTTGTTGAAATTTAGGGTTTTCCTTGGTGTTCTTCGGCTCTAGCGACGTCTAGAGAATTGGGAGAGAAAGATCATCCTCTTGAATAGAGGATCAATTGTTTCTTTTTATTTTCTTCATGTTCTCATTAATACCTGCCATTTATTCTGTTTTTCTTTAGTTTGATTGGAGATTTGCGGTGAAGTCTCTCTGAAATTCAAATTTCTTGTAAGATTATGTTAGACCGGTCCAAGGAGGACCGGTCCAGCCGGCCCAGCCCCTTGGGCCGGCTTTGT
Organism: Dendrobium nobile; assembly: GCA_022539455.1. Classification (NCBI taxonomy): domain Eukaryota; kingdom Viridiplantae; phylum Streptophyta; class Magnoliopsida; order Asparagales; family Orchidaceae; genus Dendrobium; species Dendrobium nobile. The sequence goes on from CM039731.1 coordinate 32,524,476, forward strand.
TCGTCTACGCCAGGAGGGCCGGCGGACACAAGAAGAAGGGAGAGGGGTGGGGTCCACTTGAAGTTTGAATTGTTTCTTGGAGCCAAAAGGAGGGGAAGCAAGGGTAATTAGGTCCTTTTGTTTTAGATTTGAATTGTATGCATTAAGTAGGGGAGAAAAGGGTGGATTAGGGTTATGAGATATTTTGTGAAAGTTTTTCTTGTTCTTCTTTGGTGGCTAGGGCTCTAGATTGAATTCTAGAGATTGGGAGAGTGCGATCCTCCTCTCGAATAGAGGATCCTTGTATCTTTGCTATTTTCCTTTCATCTTCTAGTAAAATACAAGTTCTTACTTCGTGTTTCTATCGTTTTTCTCGCGTTTTCCCACTGTTTTGGCTGATTTCCTGCTGTGGACAGCAGTTTGCTGTGAGATCTTTGGCTAAAGTGATTAGGAAATACTTGGAATTAAGTATTTCCTATCAGATTACTTGAGATCTACAACAATTTCCTATAAATTTGTATTAGGGCTTCTTTCCGAGGCTGTTTTGGGGCTGCTTGGTATGATTTCTGCCACAGTTTCCCTTGTTCGAACAATTATTCTTGCTGTTTTTGGGGTGAAAATACGGATTTTTGTGTCTAACAAAGATCCGGGTATCAATAACGACCAAGAAGGTGGATGCACTGGAAGGTCTTGAGGGGCAGATGAAATAAATCAAAGCAACAGAGGATGACAAAATTTCCTCTATGGAAGAAAAATTCTTTGATCTACATGATATAATGAATAAGATGTTGGATCTCCACAACCAAGCGGCGACATCGGAGGCGAGAGGGCCGGAAGGGAAAAATACAAATTCTGAAATTCGTTGGGATAAAAGTGATGTGGAGATCGTAGAGGGAGAAGGGAGAAGACTCTATATGGATCCTTTCCAGAGGGAGGACAGAGGGGGAAGATATGGAGAGAGGTGTGGACATGTGGGGTATGAGCAAAGGGGTGTTGATTGGGAAAGAAGGGAGAGAGATTAATGGATGGAGAGGTGTTGATTTTGAAGGAAAGAGGGGGGAATTCAAAGAAGGATTTGGGTATGAACGTGGAAGGGAAGATTGGGACATTTGGGGGGGGGACCACCGGGAAACTATGGAGGAATAAGGAGAAATGACGGGGATCCGAAGGTCAGGAAGTTGAAGATGCCTATATTTGAGGGGGAGGATGTACATGGGTGGATTTATAAGGTAGAGAGATGTTTCTCCGTCAATGGGTCGACGGAGGAGGAGAAATTGACGACAGTTGGTCTCTGCTTGGAAGGGAAGGCATTGGCTTAGTACCAGCAGAGAGACATGAGGCGACCCATACGGAGTTTGAGGGAGTTCAAAGAATGCTTAATGGAATGTTTCCGAACTAGTCCTGTATTTTATCACTAAGCCTTCTATGAGCAATTCTTTGCCCTAGTACAGGAAGGCTTAGTGATAAAATACTACAAAAGATTTGAGTACCTAGCAAGTCGACTAGATCGGCTATCGGAGACTATTCTAGAGGGAAATTTCATGAAGGGGCTTAAGTCAGAGATCTGAGTAGAAGTGAGAGTCATGAGGCCTCGAGACCTGGGAGAGGCGATGGAGTTAGCTCAGTTAGTGGAGGATCAGAAGTATCAGGAGAGGGGAGCCAGAAGCGGCAGTTCGGTGGTTCATACAAGATGACCACCACACTCCTAGCGCCTAAGGAGCCTAAACCGGGCTGCATTCTAGAGATTCCAAGGGAGAAGCCTGTAAGAGGAGGAAGTGGGGGAAATTTAAAAAAGTTGATTGAGAGCTAGGTGCAGGAGAAGAGGGTAAAGGGATTATGTTTCCAATGTGACTAGAAGTATATTCCGGGGCATAGGTGCAAAGATCGAACTCTTCAAGTTCTCATCGTCTGTGATGACGAGGAAACTGAGAAGGGAGGTGAAGTCCGTTTGATGATCAGAGGTCGTTTGACACTTAAGTGACGTGTCACACGTCAATTTTCTCCTTTTTTTGCGTGCTTTTGCATATTGGGGTCAACAAATTGCCATCAAATGTTCTTGTTGGTAGATCATATATTTAGAAAAAATAGGGATGTTTTTTGTAAGAATAGAATCGAACAATCTAATGTTCTACCACGATTAATTGAAGATCAATTATGACCAAAGGTTTTTTGGATATCTAAAATTATTGGGTCGCCTATGTTAGCATAATCTAAGCTTCCATATTTTAGTGTTAATCATAATTTGATGAAGCATAATATATTTTGGAAACTATGTTATTTAGGATGAATTTAATCCAACATAATGTAGACGGGTACATATCAAGATTTTTTTTTTTTGACAATATATTTACATCATGATGAATATCAAAGAGAAAATCAAGGATAACTTAAAAGCAAGTATGAATCTATAAATTAAACAATAAAAAATTTTAAAGCCTAAAGCTAAATATGCACTCACATTAGAACAGAGAAGAGTAATATGTAAATGAGTACTATCCTTAAAGATGCCAGATAAATATACGTTAATTTCAAACGGATATGTAGATATGAGGTTTGAAAATTTTGGAGAGTTATGACTGCTAAATTTTCATGAAGTGCATACTTCCATGTGTTTTTATTGTTTCATTAAAAGAAATTTAGAATCCATAATCAAAATTAAGGTAATTTTGTAAAGATGTATGCTACACATTTGATGAAAGATTCCTTATTATAGAATAAACTGAATGTTCTAATTATATCATGCAAATGTTTTCACTTATTTTTTTCAATTTAGTGGAGCTCTTGTTAACCTATTAGTATGAGGCAGGAGTTGGCATTCTAGTTTAATTTCTTGGTGTGTATTCCTTTAAGGGTAAATGCAAAATTATTAAATTATTTTTAAAAATACATATTATGTATTTTATTTAGTATATTCTAATATGATTACAAATTTCTTAATAAAATAAAAAGAACTATGAATGTCAAAGCTAGTATAGAACAGGTTTTTTTAAGGCTTACCTTGCTCGTATTTTTGTTGTTGCCACATAAAACCTCATGTATAGTTTAACTAAACTAGAGGCAATCATAATGATGTGGTCATTGGAGATGAAACTGTCCAATCATCTTTATCTTTTCTTTAAAGTACTTGACAAAGCATCCAACATATGCCTATCAAGATACTTAAATGATAAAGAGATGATTGCTATACCATAATGTCCTCCTAAATTATGAAGTGGAGGAACCCTTTTTGGAGTAAATTTCATAAAGCATATATGAAATATTTTTCATACTAATGTAAATGCTTCTACAAAAGGTTGATGAGCATACTCTCTATGGTTAATTATGATGTAATTGGTATGAAGATTGAAGTTGAATTCATCTTGTGGTTTAGATTTTATGTAAGTTTATTTTGTTAGAAATTCATAATTTAAATTCAATACATCTTTTGTTATGTACCTCTTAAATGCAATATTTTGCATGCTACAATTAAGTTCATAATCCTCAATATATGGCTGATGATGGAGAAGTACATGATCTTTATGGGTACTAATGATAGCCATGAAAACATGGCCGATTTATTTAGTAAATACTTGTAAATTTTATATGAGTCTGTGTAGTGAATGTAGAATGGAATATGTGTTAAAATAAATTGATGCGGAAAATGAAGGTGACTATTGTGATATTCATAAAAAATAATGCAGCTATAGGATCTTAGCGAGCACACAAACAAATTGTTCCCCTTCAATTGTGAATGGTTTGACCCTATGCCTAATTGAGGAATAAGAGTTCATAAGTAGTACAAAATTATTAATGTTTGAAAGGGTGAAAATATACAAAATTCACTTAAAGTTGGGTACAATCTCATGCTTATTTGGGATTCATGTAAGCCATCAGATTGCTAAAATAAAATTTTTTGTTAAAACTTTGTAAAACAGTATGTTGCAAGTTGGTTAGATTGATTCATTATTTGTGGAAGGGGTTAAACTACAAAACAATACCCCAATTATTCTAATATGGCTAATCTAGTCATAAAGTATCACGTTGCTCAAATTTAGTCCAATTATTCAAAGCTGATAAAAAATGGTCCCTCATATACAATTATAATATGAGAGACCATTTGGATCAATTGCGTATAATCGAGAGACTAAATTGGAGCTACGTGATACTTTGAGACTAAATTGACTTCGAATTCGCAGGATTATTTTGGGATTTTTCTGTTTATGAAAGGAAAAAATGATAATACATGTTCAATTGTTCATTTGGACATACATGGAAATCAGTCATTGCACCTTTTTCATTTGCGGGCATGCCTTCATGTTGAATTCAAAAGTGAATGTAAACTATTGCTTAGCAGCAAGTGTATCAAATTTGTTGCTGCTTCATAAAATGTTGTGTTCTTGGCATTTATGTTCCGTAAGATTTAGGTGGTTTTTTCCCTAAATTGACCATTAAATTGAACAGTGTAACACTTAGCCAATAACTATCTTGTTGTTCAAGGGCAGGCAGATGAACCTTGAAAGGAAGGATGGATGGGAGACTTTTGTAAATTTTATAAATTGCAATTGGGTCGGCTATATTGTGTGGATTTGATTTTTGGGAAGTGTAAAAGTCATTTGATAAGTTGAGTGTGCGTAATGAGAATTTTAAGAAGATTGTATGCAAAACTAGGATGAGTAGATTGAGAAATGATTACATTGTAGGGTTAGTGAGAGTACATCTATTGAAATTGGTGCAGTGAAAAATTAATTAGGTTATTTGAACATGTGCTTGGAGTAGCTCCAGTGGAAGATAAAATTAGAGAGAATCGCCTTAGATGGTTTTGTCACATTAAACGGAGGCCTTCCGATGACCTGGTTAGGAAAGTTGAGGTATTAGATTTGACTTGTAAGAAAGGTAGAGGTAGACCTAAAAAGACTTGATTATAAAATATTAGAAATGGTCTTTTTTTTATCAGATTTAAATGAGAATTTGACTTTTATCATGACACAATGGTGAAAAAGAATTCATGTAGCCGACCCCACATAGTGGGACAAAGGCTTGATGTTATTGTTGTTGTTGAACATGTGCTATGAATTATAGAAAATGTACCCTGTGAGATTGGTTGATCAAATTCATGTCAAAGGGTCAAAAAAATTTGGACGGACCAAACAAAACATGAGTCGATGTTTTTCAAACTTGTTTACATGTAATACTTCATGCAGCACTCAACATAATCTTAAATAGTTGGGATAAGGTTAACGATGACGGTATTAAGATGTGTGATGACATATAGGCCTGCATCGTGATAAGGTTTGATGATTTGAAAGGTATTTTGTTTGAGTGTATTTTATTTCTGTTTTCTACCATTGAAGAAGTTATTTATAAGTAGTTGACGCTCCATTGATGAACACATGGTTTATGTTTTTGCTAAGTTGCTAAGCACTTGATATTCCATTTAAGTGGGCCATTTCATGTTTTTATGTTGATGTTCCTTGCTCGCTTTGATGAACAGGATATAAAACGAAGGGAAGATGCTGTAGCTCGGGGTAATTCATTTCTGATTTCTTAAAGATTTCACAGTTCATGCTAGTTCATTAAGGTCGCTAGTAAGTAAACTATTTTTCGTTTACAACATAATAACTGTTTTTTTCCTGCAGCTGGAATTGTATTAGAAGAAAAGAATTGGCCACCATTTTTCCCTATTATTCATCATGATATTGCAAAAGAAATACCTGTTCACGGTCAGAGGTTGCAGTACCTGGCATTTGCTTCTTTTTTAGGTATCCCATTATATTCCTTTTGTTGACGTTCATGCATTTCTTCCTTGATTCGCAATATTTGTTTAGAAACCAAAAGTTGCATTCTGACACTATGAGTAGCAATGCCTTTATTTTGCACCAAATAACACAACAGCAAAACATTAAAATTTTACCAAATGCAGTCCAAGTTTGGTGAAAGTGATTATGTTAGGATGGATGTATGGGAAGAGTATGAATGATAAATGTGAAATTGTTGTATGAAAGAGAACATTTTAGTAGCAAATGTGGAATCTGGTTATGTAAAAACCTCACCATCAATAAGCTGGGGTGATAAATTAGTGTAAATGGTGTAGCATAGGTGAGTAGACCTAAGTAGGAGATGCGAAATGAGATATGCATAAAACTGAGTTAAAACTACCTGTTGCACTTCTTTTGAGGATTTATAAAGTTGATCATAAATAACTAGTAGAAGGCTAATGATGTTGAAGACATTTTATTTTAATTTTTCACTAATTAGGAGATAACCTATGATCGTTGAAACATGAATGGCTCTAAAAAGAAAAACCGCAAGCATTGTGTGTTTAGTAGAATTATCATGCTTCTTGATAACTACATTATGATTTGTTGTTTATGTTTTACCTCCACTGATTCTAGTGCGTCACTGTGTACATGGGATCATGCTCTGTGGGGCGCTGATACTTGGCACTAAGAACGGCTCAGTAAAATGACCTAAAATTGTCTTGGCACTTGCAATTGGAAGGAGATATGCGTTTTCAGGAAAATGTTGCTCTCCCTTCGCTAATGTACTTGTGCCAAGAGAACCCCAGACTGGTTCTACGTGCTCTTTTTGGTCTCAAAAACTCTCTTTTTGCTACATGTGGGATGTTAAGATTTTGTTTTCTTTGTAGTTCACTGGAGCTTTTGAAATGCCGCATAGTTTTCATAATCATTTGGAAGACGTGTACGGCTAATGTCTATTGCAATTTCCATTTAACTGTTTTCCAGGATTGATTGCATGTCTGTTTTGGAATCTTATTGCTGTTACAGCTGCTTGGATCAAGGTTTCAAGTAAGTTTTGTATATCGCAAATATTTGTGACCATTCGGTTACTCTACTGAATTCATTTTAGTTTTTTAAATAACTTTTTTAATCCTTCAGATGTGAAAATTTGGTTACTTGCCATCATCTACTTTATTTCTGGGTGTCCTGGAGCCTATGTATTGTGGTATCGACCTCTTTACAATGCCATGAGGTATAGCAAGTCTTTCACCAACGGTTTCTTTCCTGTTTGCTTTTCTTTCTTCTGTTCTTTTATAATTTATTCTTAGTTATTGCATTTGCAATATAGTGTCTTGTACTAATAATTTTCATTTTACTCTGGCTTGATCTGCATCTTTTGAATTTCCAGGACTGAAAGTGCTCTGAAGTTTGGGTGGTTTTTCCTTTTTTACGTGGTATATACGACTACATGATTTTCATTTGTTTCTTTTCTTCATTTCTAAATTCAGATCATTAATAATCACACATTTTTTTGTACAGCTTCACATTGCGTTCTGCATCTTTGCTGCTGTTACTCCTCCTATTATCTTCAAGGGAAAATCACTAACGTAAGATTCTAGCTGTGAGATTCGTGGAACATTTAGTTAGATTTTATCTTGTTATAATAGCTTTTCTAAATATTTTTTTTTGTGATTGTCTGAAACAGTGGTATCTTGGCAGCTGTAGATGTTATTGGAGATTCTGTTATAGTTGGGGTAAGTCGTATTATATAGATTGTATCACTTGCAATCATAGTTAACTAGACTAGAATTTATGCTAGCATATATATGAGGAAGAGAGAAAAATTGAATCTGGGACCTCTAACTGAATTTTGGTCAGGTTAGATATTTTTGCCATTGGATTTGTTTTAAAATGATATCAAAATAAATTTGATGAGTAGAAAAATTTTTTTTGATCAAATTTAGATCATGATATCCTCACTCAAAAAGTTTCCCTGCTAAGCTACTTCAAAAAAATTAGGATACTTTTGATATGGTGCAGAAGGGCAATTTTCCTGCCCCTTATGTGGGGAGGATGCCGCAACTCTGGCCATTCCCTCTAACATGTGGCCCTGGCCAATGTGGTGCGTTGTGGGGAGACTCACCACCACAACAAACACCAAACTCATCTTAAATTTCATCAATTTTTTTATTTTTTTTTTATTATTTTTTTTAAATTTCATCATTTCATATGACTATCAGACTGCTGGAAGAGTAGCAAGATTTTTATTTATTTATTTATTTTTTCTGGAAGAGTAGCAAGTGTTCATAGGAATTCATAAGTTAAGGTATCCTTCATTTTATTCTGTAAGATGCTTTTTATCAGAATAATGGGTGGCGATGTTTTAAAAAACGGTGTACCTGTAATCCTTAGTAGCGCTGCATGAACTTGGAATTTCGAAGTTAAAAGAGCTTATTCGAACTTGGTTTAATAGCTGCAGATATGAATATGGTTCTGGAATACTTTTTGATTGCAGGTATTCTACTTCATTGGATTTGGGTTCTTCTGCATTGAATCATTGCTGAGCATATGGGTTATTCAGGTCATAATCTGTCTCTTTTTAACATGCTTTTGTTTTAAAATTAGTCTTAACGAATGATTTTAAAGATGCCGAGCTTGGAAAATTATGTTAGGAAATTGTTTTCACATTTAAGTTTATAAATAGGTGTTGGAATTATTTACCAACCATTAGTTAGCCCTGATAAGACCTGACTCTAAAGGACTCCTTGCTGATATGTGAAAAAAATAGGCAATGCATTACCTTGCTTATAGGAATGCTTATTGATAATCATTGTGTTCTCAGTCAGACTAATCAAATTATGCCAAAAACTTGCTAATATTTTTAAACCATATAAACGAAGTTCTTCTAAACATTATTGAAATATTTCGGTTTTAAAATCAAAATCATTTTGATGGAAGTTGCAACAAAGTTATGGAAAGAACTCAATATTTTCCCACATTGTGTTCCCAATTTTACTCGATAATTGCAGCCATTTTCGATCATACTCTTTTGGTTACTATGTTTGGCTCATTAGATAAACAAGCTTATAAAAACTAGTTGAACTCAAGTTAATTCTTGTTGCAAACACAATAAAAAAATAAACAAGGAGCTTTTGTCACAGCCTTAGGCTTCATTTGGTTCTCTCTCCTTTTCTAAAAAATAGTTTTAGAAATAATGGTTGAGGGAATTGAATTTTCTAACGGAGAAGCAAATATCAAAAAATTTATCAAAACAGTAGAAAAATGAAGTTCCTAAGCGTCCCATCCAAACAGCGACCAAAAAATAATTTCTCCGTTTCTAAACAGAAAAGAAAAAAAAAGCGCCGAAACAAACGAGGCCTTAGCCATGTCTGTTGGCATGCATTTTCGGCGAGTTTCTTTTCAGTTTGCTAGCATTTTGGTCCTTAACATATCAACTAAATAATATCTTCAATCAAATGTTGGTGCAGCAAGTTTACATGTACTTCAGAGGAAGCGGGAAGGCTGCAGAGATGAAGCGTGAAGCAGCTCGTGGTGTCATGAGGGCTGCCATATGAAAATCACAATTATTCAGCATTTCTCCACATTTGGAGAAGACGACGTCTGGTGCTTCATGCTGGTTTGGTTTAGCCGGGTAACATAGGTTTCTTTTTGCTGTTTGGTTGCTTGTGCAGTTCTTTCTTCTTCATTAAAAGATTAGGAATGATTTCTGAGCATGCTTTTTTTTTTTTTCCTTTTGTTTGATCGAGGGCTTATAAATTTGTTAATGTTAAAGATATACGTTTTACATACATTAATTGTTGTTTAATTAAAGAGTGCAATTGCATTACCAATTAATGGTTTACAATTAAGATTAATATTTTGAAGTACACTATAATATTTGTGTTTGATAATGTACTAATGCATTGCTTGCAATATTACTGCCGCTGGGTTAGCATTTTTCTTTCACAAATGATTGCATTGGCAAATTTTACCTATTCTATTGCATTTGCAATTACATAACATATTTAGAAGAACTTATAAATGGAGTAAGCTCTTTTGTTTGGGACAGTTTTAGGATAAATTATTCTGTGCGGACATTGGACGTCGTCCGAAGGCCAATCAGAACACGCCATGTCATTTTTTTGCACGGTATCAGTGACGTGTACTGTTGGGTTCCGCTGCTGGGTACTGTTGGGTGCCGGGTGATGTGGCGTGTTCTGATTGGCCTCCGGATCATTTGTTGTCCGTACAGAATAATTTTTCCATGTTTAGGCTATTGTTTTTTTGCAGTTCTAAAAAAAAAACATAATAAAAAACTGCTTTATAGTTGCTTTCTTGAAGCTGATAAATTATGATTGAATAATCAAATAACATTGTGATTGCAATATGAAAAGTAAAATAATGAAAAAATTATCTCAAACTGACTAAATGTGTTTGAATATAAATTGTGGAATTTAATTGAACGTTGAAATTTTGGTAATTATATATACTGTTTAAAAATTTATTATTTCATGCCATATATAAAAAGTTTAAAGAACTTAAATTGTTGTATCGCAATATGATAAATTTATCTCATAGTGTACAATATTAAACGATACCAAATGTAAGTAGATTTCACACAGCTCCTGATGGGATGATTTGAATGGTTATAGATCCGTAGTTAGGCTAAAATTCATTCAAAAAAGTAAAGTATTTTTTGTTAAAAATAAGTATATCAATTTATCATTGTTATTTCAGGCCTACTTCTTAACCAAAAATGCATTTAAGGCTTTGTTTAGGACCACTTTCTTAATGCTTTCTAGAATTATTTTTTAGTATAAAAATTTTTAGCTCAAAAATTTTTTGTATTACGCAGCCTAAAACTCATCGTCATCCTTCCTCTTATTTCAAGTGGTATTTGAGTCCTTATTTTTCTTCTGTTTCTATTGAGAACTGACACTTAAAATTTTTCAACTATTATAACTATTTCTTAATTAGTCATTCTTATTGTTTCTACACCTCCATTTTTACAAGCTTATTTCTATCACAATCAACTTAAAAATCAATGGCTTTTCTTTATAACCTAATGTTCATATCCAAATAATATCGTCGACTGTTGTGATTGTACGATTTAAGTTTATCTTCGAGCATCTATGATATCATATTACTATATAAAACTCCTAAGGCACTTCTTTCTTATAAAAATGCACCTTTATATCTTCATTCTTTCTATATGTTGGATACAAGATATTTAAAACCAACACAATTAGGAATCATGGTATCTTTTAATAATATTAATTGATAGTTATTGCTATTATATCTAATAAAATTATATGCTATATACTAAATTTTTATTCTACTAATCTTATGACCTCAATCTTCCAAAAATCTTCTATGTTGTTTTAATATTTATGTGAATAAATGGGGATACACTATTCCTGAGGGTTACCAATAACAAGGCAACCAAAGAACAAAAAATTAGGGAGAGTGAAGACAATACACCAAGAGTTTTTATGGTGGTTCAATCAAAAGGGCTTACATCAGTTGTGAGATTTGTTTGGAGGATACACACATCTTATAGAGTCAAGAAAGAGGTGACAAAAAATTACTACAAATCATAACACCATAGAGAGGGGAAAAGAAAATGCTCTTTTATTTAAGCTATAGAGAATTGTAATAAAACAAAAGAAGTAGAAGATATATTGAGCTCTACAAGAAAATGGAGGCCAAGTGCTCCTAGTAGGGGTGTAAGTGAGTCAAGCTGAATATTGAGTCGGTTCGGGCTCGACTCGACAAAGAGCTTGTGAGTTGAGCTCGATTTGCTAACGAGCCAAGCTTGAGGCATCTCTGACTCAACTCATTAGCACTAGAGCCATAGCTCATGAGCAGACTTGTTCAAATAATATTAATAGAAAATACAGTTAAAATATATTAGCATATAAGATTTGAGTACAAAGTTGTTGAAATGTTAGAAAATTATATCCCTTTCATATATTGAGTAATTCCTTATTATTTTTCTTCTAATTTCTCATTTATATCATTTTATTTTAATAATTTCTTAAATCATAATCATTTTATCTCTTTCACAATAAACGAGTTAGCTCAAACACATAAAATAAAGCTCGAGCTCAAGCTCAAAGTTGATTAATTAATAAAGCTCAAGCTCAAATTAGAGGAGACTTGAGCTCAACTCGACTCATTTATACCCCTAACTGCTAGTCGTTGATGGACGAATCATAGTTATATCCCTTGAATCCCTAATCATCTCTTTAGGAAATGAGACTATTATACTCATTCTCGGATGGAGAGTTAAGATGTTGATTTCAGGTTTCTTTAATGAATTGAATCAAAGATGAACTAAAGCAAGTTCGAGTCCTAGCAAGTCGAGGTGAACCAAAAGATATGTCATGCCAGAAATTTCGATAGTAATCTGTCCATAAAAAAAAAAAAAAAATTCAAATGTATCTTCAACAAACTTATTTTTAGATGAGGTTTTTACTGATACCAACTTTTCCATCATGAATATTGTTAATAATGAATTTAAAGATGGGTAATGGCCTATTTTTTGATAGAAATATTCATCTATAATAAGCTATTTTCATGGAGTGATTCCATCATACATGAGGATGTATCAACCATATGGAACTGGTAATGGAGCACATGGATTACTGTGAGATTTTACGATTCTAGCATATGTTATCTTGGCGACACCCACTATGTTGACATGCTACCATGATTATTGAAGGAGAGAAAACATGGTATGGTTATGCAATGAGGCTAATGTGGCAATAATTATAAGGAACAATATTATGTTGGACGGGCAAGCAAGGGTAATGTGAGTGAACTAAGGTATCCCAAATAGGGGTGATATGGTTGCTTGTGCAAAGAACCATCTTGAGGATCCATTTGAGAGCATTTTTTGGGCACTCCTAATAGGATCTTTAGGGCGAGCCCAAAGACATTCTCGAGGATAACCAAGAATGTCTTTGAAGGGCTAAAAAGTCTTTGTCTAGAGTTTGTCTCATGTGAGTCCAATACATCTATCATGTATAGGGCTAAAATTAATTTTTAGAAGGCTATTTGTCCCATTTCAAATTAAATGTTACTAAGAAAGATGAACTAGGGTTTTAAAATCTGCAACCTTTAAAACCTTGAAAATCTAGCACCACTAATGAAGTTGTAGTGATCAAGTTTGGTGGAAAGAGCATGCATGGCCATGTATTGCTTGTTCTTGAGACCACCAAGATAGAGAGGGATAAGGCTTGAGAGCTTATACCTAATATGGTATTTTTTCGGGACCTAGTTTTATTTCCATAACTTCACCTTGAGTTTAAGATGTCATGGAAAGCTAATGTTTGGCTTATGGTGCTCTATATTAGTCTAATGACCTTAGGAGATGGTTTAGTCATTTTCTTTGGGTTTTAAAGAGTGTTAAGTGTTGTAAGAAGGTTGAGGAACTCAGTGAAAATCTTTGGAGTGATGAGATTGAATTCTTAGGCACTTCAAAAATGGATTGGTGTATCACCGCTTAACAAACCATAATTTATTATGGTTAAGTTATTGCAATCAATGAATTGGGGAGATGAGCTGCCAAATGGAAGGTTGTGACCTGTTTGAATTTCCAAAGGGTAGTAGACATAGGTCTGTGCATGGGTTAGGAGAGTTTGAAAGGATTAGTTTCCTAACCTTACTTTAAGTCACTTGACCTAGGCTATCTTGGGTTTGGGGGGTGGGGGTGGTAAGGGGGGGCACGTGCCCCCCCTAAAAAAAAAGGAGAGAGAGAGAGAGAGAGAGAGAGAGAGAGAGAGAGAGAGAGAGAGAGAGAGAGAGAGAGAGTCAGCTTTCATTTATTACAGGACTTTTTCCATTTCAAATCTTCAATCCACCTTTTACTAGGACCATGCAATTCTTCAGACGTGGAGAGATAGAGAGAGACTAATGGGGTAAAGTATTGAGAGAGAGAGAGAGAGAGAGAGAGGGAGGAATGACTTTGAAAAGAGATTTTGAAGTTGTGTGGCAGTGTTATTTAATTAATTATTATTTAAAATATTTAACTTTTTAAATATGATTTTATTAAAACTTTTATTCTTAATTAAATATTCATTATCTAATAATAATTATTAAATATTAAATTACCACCCAATTATTGAATTATTTTTACACTGCTAATAATCTAATTAATTCTTGTGAATGATTTTGCTTTTCCTAGCCCTTTTTGCGCTATAAAAATGCTGCGGTCACCACGCAGTTATGACATCGCACCTAACCAAATATATATTGTGTATTATTGATTTAGCTAAAGCTAAAATTGAAAGCCTAAATGAGCTTAAAGTTGATTATTTTAGTGGTTTAATAGTGCAACAAATTTGCCAACACGAAAACCTATTATAATTTTTGTAATTCTTCCTTTAAAGTTATTTATTAATCCAGAGAAGCCACCAACATTATTTTTTGGACATATGAAAAGTATCAATTGTTTGTTTTTCCTTTTACTCCTCTCTCGCGACTCACGAGTCACGACCTCGAGCACGGCTTTCATTAGCCCCTCCCCCCCAACAAAATTTCTGGCTCCGCCACTGCTTGGGTTGGGCTAGCTTGGTTAGGTTCTATAGTTGGTCAGGGTTAGTTTTAGTCCGCTAGTAGCTAATGGATCAAACTAATTTAGTGTGGATTTGGGTTTAGCTCGAATTATGTCACGTTGGGTTCAACTAAGCTAACTTGGGTTCAAATGAACCATCGGGGTCAATTAGACTCAAATAAAACATGCTTGACCATTAGGGGTTGGTCTCAATACAAGGGCTAACTAATGTCAGTTTGACAAATTTCAAAGTTTGGGACCTGATAGTTCATATTGGGTTACATTTGTCCATCATGGATTTGAGCTTTATTTAGGCTAGTCTTCTTGTCAATTTGATTTTAATTGAATATGGTTAACGTATAGGAACCTGTTGAAAAACGTTTTGATATTCAATTGATTCAATCATAATATAAATGACATAGTTGGTCAATAGGTTGGACTTGATTGAGTTAGTTTGACTTTGAATCAAACCTAAGGGCAAGAGTTTAATTAAATTGAATTGATCCCATCCCGTTATTGACACATTATAATAGGCTAAGGTTAAGTTTGGGTTAGATTTGAATCTATGTAGGTTTAAGTAGGATTAAGTTTGAACAACTAAATATTATCAGCTAACCATGACGAACTCCATCAGCTCAAACATCAAGAGAGATATCAATGGACTTACGAGGGAGTCATTGGTTGAAGTCGATAGAGAGATTAGCATAACTAACAAACAAGTTATCAATCAAAGATATTGATATGTGATTGACCAAGAGTCGAGTCTTAAAAGGAGATTAACTAATTTAGCCCATAATAGTCTTATTTCTCAAACTATTGAGTCTCTAACAGTCCGCTAATTTGATACTCATTTCACTAAATTTTCTTTTTCAATGAGAGGAGGTTATCTATATTAAAATGGTAAATAATTTCTTTTATAACATTAGTAAAAACATACAAATCTTCTTATAATCATTCATACTAATATGGTTATTAAAGTTATTATCCATCACCACCAATATGCATATGAGACCATCATCTATTATATGATATATTTAAAATTTTCTTCATATATAAAATTAATGTTTTCAAGTCTAAAGACTATTGAACTCGTTTGAGAAAATTTAAGAGCATACTTCAAATCCACCATTAATTTTTTCTATCAATAACTGAAGAGAGAAAAAAAAAAATTGTCAAAATATTTTGACTAACTTTTTTGATGGGAATCAGCTTAAGATTATTGAATCTACTTTAAGATTAGTGTGATATAGATTATTTATATATTACAATCTTCTCAAAATAAATTTTTTGATAATTTAATAAATATAGATTAGTGTAATATATTTTGTAATAATGAACCAATCATTATTTATAATTTAATAAATTACTAAGAATTAATTAAAGTAGATAATTTTGTAGTAATCTTCCAGATTTTAATTATAGTTCTAAATAAAAATAGTTACTATTATTCTAAAAAATATATTAAATGCAATATTATATATGTAAATATCCTATATTTATATCAAATTGGCAATATCGACCACTTTAAAATAAAAAGTAATAATGATCAATAATGCCAACTAGCTTTATGAAATGAAATTATGCTAATATTCTTAAAGAAAAATATTCATATTAGCCATTGAATGATAATTTTTAAATTTTAAAATAAGATGTATTGTTTTTTTAATGATGATTTTTTTTATTATTTTTGTTATTATTTTTATTGCTTAAGAGCTCCAAAAGAAAATTGAAATTTTTGTAATTAATTCAAAATATCAAAATCAAGACTATAAATTATGAAAATATTGAAATCCATATGGAATTTGGTTAATTTGAAGAAATAAAGCTAGTAATTCCAGCGCTTATAATCATATACTTGAATTTGATTAATTGTCCTTCAAATATTTAACCCATTAATTAACCTTTTGATTCATGCTCATATCACATGCTAGTGAAACCACACATATCGAGTTTCATCATAACTTTGTCCTGCTTTTATAAATGCTCACTCTTCAGTATTTTATAAAGTTGGTTGTGAAGTTTCTGTAGAGAAAACAACTTCTCTACTATGGTTGCAAAAAGCAGCTTTCCACCACAGAATTTTTTGAAAAATAATAAAAAAGCAGTCTGGAAAGCAATACCTAAATGAAATTGTGATTGTTGTCTGAAAAAAAAAAAAAAAAAACAACCATCAAACTGTCCTAAACAGCCCCTAAGTCTCTTGACTATTTTCATTTGATGAACTTTGTTCTCCTCTTGCTTCTTATGATGATCAAGGATCATGTTTATTGTCTTCTTTGCAGTCCTCTAAGCTATATTGAAGGGCTATTGACCTATTGTTGACTTTGTGGTGCATCTTTCAAATGACTTAAGAGTAACTATCTTAAATGAACCACCATGAGAGTCCAACCCTAAATTTTTTAGCTCATATCCTTATTCTTGTGGTTTAGCTCATCCCATACCTTCTTGGATTAGATTATTTTCAATATGTATAATCCAAATTGGCTCTTATTAAGAGAAGCCATAAAAACTTTTGTAAGCTTTATTATTGATGACATCTCATCCTTGTGTAACATCTAAAAGTGTTCCATATTTGAAAATAGAAAAGTAATTAGTTACGTTAATAGGTTAGATAAGAAATACAAAATCATTTTGTAGATGATAAAAAATAATATATCTAAAAAAAATAACTATATGATTAACAAAGGCATGTAATGTCAGCTTGAACAGTAAGAGTTAGTTAAATGTGCACCTTGCACTAGTGTAATCATTTTAAACAAAGACTATACACTGTTGTTAGAATGATCCTCTAAATATTATGTTGGAAAAAATAGACAAACTATTATTTCACACAAAGCTTTCCCTATACTGCATTCTTTTTCTAGAAAATGTGATTGGGACTGGGAGATGCTAGCTTAATAGACTATCTACCATCTCAATTGGAGGTTTTATCCTTCTTAGGAATACCCAAAGCCTCTCACCAACTTGACTTTACACCAAATGTGTTTTATTGACTCACTTTAGAGAGCCTCCATTTTCTTAGACATATCCTCAAGATTTTTCTCCCTACTAAATTCACATGTTAATCTTGAAGATAATCACTTTACTTTGTTTATGAAACATGTGTTGCTCAACAAACTTCTTTAACTTTTGTCTCTTACTTGCTTTTCCCTCTTTAATGGAAAATTACTATCTCAGCCAAGGGAAGCTCCCTGTGGGCCTTCATCTACCATCTTTTTTTCTTGAATTTGAGCCTGAGATAATCGAGTCTTCAATTTAGAATGGGTGGGTTGCTCCTTTCAAGATGGAGATATTCCTCAAAACCTTCACCCTCTTAACTTTCTCATATGGTAGCATCAAGAATGGGTTACTGATTATCTGATACTATATCAACATCTCATGATTCGTAGTTTTTAAATTGAGAGTCAGTCTAACATTCATTTCTAATTATCCATCATCCTCTCTACTTCCTTAGAGTAGGCACTCAACTCAATGGCTTCTAGTTTGGTGAGATCACAAGTGGTCATGCACTTTCATCATTTATTTTCAGGCATCATATTTGCTCCTTCATACCATATTAGATTAGAGCAACCTTATAAAGGTGATAAGATGTGTGGAATAGTTGGAGAATAGTAACGGCCATCTAAATAAAGAATCCTTTAAAAAAAGAAAATATTGAGTTGACCACAATATGTTTTACTTTTCAAACATTTATATCTGTCCCATTAGGATGATGTAGGAATTAGGTGTGAGCTGATCTTAGCTAAACTAGAATGTCATCAACATATAGTTCACATCCCACCAAATAAGGAATATAAACTAATATCAAACTATGAATTAAAATTGTGGATCTCTTTTGAGCATAATCAAAATTTAATTTCTTTCTATTGCTCATTATCCCTGCATAAAAATTTGCATGAATGTCATGCTCATTCTTTAACCTCTCCATGATGTTAATGGTTACAAAAAATTAGTTTCACAATGAAAACTCCAAAACTAGAGAGTGTGAAAGAAACAAATCAAATTTTAAGCTTTAGTAGATAAAATATTATTCTTAAAATTTGGCGAGAGTTGTCAAAATATAAAATGTTGCATTCATTTTCTATTATGACCTTTACATGATGTGCCTCAAGCTGAATCAATAATGTCTAATCTTAAAGGAGAAAGCTAAAATTTTTATTCAAAATTAAATTTTTATTTAAGATTTTTTTTTTTTAATAATAATAAGCATTTATATGTCAAGTTGTCCAACCACACCTTAGGATATAAAGAAACAACTTAGAAGAAACTATACCCTCACTTAGCAACATTCCTCCCTAAATATGATCAACACTCACATATTGATGGCTCCTACTTGGCAATAGCTCAACATGCTAGCAATCTACAATATTAGTCTCTTCCCATCTCAATGTTAATTCTTCATTTATAACCTCTATAATTTTGGTTATGCTTTTTGATCCCTCATATTATACCCCTTCACCATCTTATGATCGTAACATTAACTCATTCTTCAATAATGATTTATCTTGCAAGTTTCTTTGTCACAAAATCAAGACTTTTCTAAAGAATAATATCACCATCACTCATTGTAAGTTCCTTTGACATGGATTCAAAATCTTTTCGAAGAGACATATCAAATATCTTCATTATGTTAACATCTTTTATTGTTGTCTTCACCATATCACGTGGTAACAATTAACCTCCTCCATCACTTCCAATAGAAACTCTTAAACTTCATCAATAGTTTCCCTCATTATTGGAGTGGCTCCTCCATCTTCAATTTCCTAATGCCACCACATATAAAAAAAGTTAAGTGCTTCGAAGTAACAATACGACAAATGTAAATATCCACAAGTAGTCATTATCTAAGCAATTTTGTACATTCCAAAATCCCTTTTTTATTTAATTTATATCCCTTCAAACTTAGGAAAAAATATAATCCTTAAAAATCATATACCTCAAAATCAATCTTAGCTTTATACATGTCAGACATGCAACCCTAAAATATTATAACTAGTCCTTAATTCAAGTCTTGCTTCAAGGAAGAGAGAGTTGGCCAAATTTTATCATGTATGAAGGTGTCTCATCTTTATTTAAAATATAAGGAGGTGACATCTTTTATGAAAGACAGAGAAGGTTAGCAAAACTTACAGTTGATTGGACTTGGAGACCTTGAACATTGTATTAAAGGATCATTTTGATTGGGAATGTTATTGCCCACTTGGTAAAGATGAAGGAAATAACTAATGAACACACATCAAAACTATATGGTAATTACCTTTCCTATTTTATGTTGAATAATCACATTCTAATTTTGATGATGGTAATTTTCTATATTATATTGTAAAAAAATATCTCCTTTGGCATTTATTTATAGTCTTCATTGATGATCATAAAATTTTCCTTGATCAAGACATTAAAGGGATGAAAACAATCTAATTTAGTCTACATCAACTCTCTTATTCTTTAATAACTCTTGTCTGAAAGAGTTAGAAATTTCATGTTGGATTTATGTGGAAGCTTGAGACTTTAGAAGTATAGGTGATGATTAAAAGGGATTGTAATTATTTTTATTAAAAGAAAATAACCTATGAAAGAAAACTTCAACTAAATGAAACTAAAGTGGGGATAGTTAACTGTTATGAATTAGCACAAAGTTCATTGGGGGTGAAGAGAAGTTTATGAGATCTTGAACTGATAAATATCTTATTTATTATCAAACAAACTTAAACAAAATTCATTAGATAAGTTATAAGATTTCATTGTATTACAATGATACCTCTATAATTGCAGTGTAAACCTTATAGTCAAGCGAGAATTCATTTTGAAAATGCTTCCTTGCATTATTAGATTTATTAGGGTTATTTGAACATAGATAATATTTTTTCTTATACAAAACTCGAAAATCCAGGAGCATCACACAAATGTGCTTTCCAAGGCCAACAAAAGAAGATCAATTTATAACATTAAAAATATTATTTAGTCTTATAGAGAATTTTTAATAAGTGTTTCATATCTTATTTACAATGAAGATTGTTATTCGTATGTGACCCATCACATCATTTATCTAATTTCAAAGAAAAATATTCTAAAATTTACATATGATCACATAAAGTTCTATAGAAGATGGATTGTATATGAATTTATTGTGTCTTCAACATCTCATTCATTAATTCTTAAATAGTATCTGATGCATATTAGAATATGTTGGACTAACTAATAATGTTTCATTTTTCTCACTTGGTACCACCCACTTTATGCGTGCACGAATACTTTTTTCATAACGGCAATCTATAATGTATATATGACATAATCAACACACATACATGAAGTCTATGTTGAATGAATATAAATATCTTCTTGACAAAGAATAGAACATTATGGATTGTGGTCCTGATCCACCAAAATAATTCATTTATATAAATAAGATATATCAGATCTTCAAGTCTAATACATTTTAGAAACATCAATCTTTTGCTTCATTTCTCTTTAAAAGTCTAACCAACTTGACTATGTTATTTTTGTTCATCTTCATTCAACATGAATATTAATGCCATCAGAGGCTAAAAAAAGGTTAGATCAATATCAAAGAGAGGCTTGAATGAGATTTGAATTGTTTTTCAATTAATGGTTCAAATCATGTCTGAATTTGTTAATCGGGCTTTGAGTAAGGCTCCAACCTAATTTAAGCATAATTAAAATAATGTTCAAATGGTATGATTTAAATTTTAATAATGTTCAACCCTAACTTTTTTTATCATTGATCGAACCTGGTTGAGCCTATTTCTTTGATCCTCAATATGATTTGACTTTTATATCTATTAAAAGGACATCAATTCTCTTGCTAAAAAGTAATATAATTCAAATGAATTATTAAAAACATATTTTAATTGCATGCCTATAATATTATTAAAATATTAAAAAAAAAACACTATACTTGTTGATTTATAGTCCAATTTGAACGAATCAGTTGACTCCAGTCATGCGACATGGTAGACGAACTTTCTCATGCTCCTTCACTACTCGATCCGCGACTGTCAGCACCCAAACTCATATCTCCGCCCTCGCTGAGCTCCTCCTCTCCGCCGCCCTTCACCAATCTCTCCCAACCTCGCATTCCATCTCCGGCGTTCGCCGACCCCTCGACTTCTCCTCCCTCCCTTCCCCTCTCCCCGACTCCGCCGTCCTCCGCCTCTTACGACTCCCCTCTCTCTCCCCCGACTCCAAGCTCTCTCTTTTCCGCCTCCTCTCCTCCCTCCCATCCTATTCCTCTTCCCCCTCCTGTCTCTCCGCTCTCCTCCTCTCCCTCTCCCGCGCAGGCCGCCTTTCCGACCTCCCCGACCTACTCCGCTTCGCCCTCTCCTCCTCCACCGTCGATCCCACCACCTTCTCCTCTGTCCTATCGGCATTCATCCGTGCAGAACGCTATGACCTCGCCATCGCCGCCCTCGATGACGCCGTGGCCCTCCCCGACCCTGTCGCCGCCGCGAAGGTCCTCACCCCACGAACATACTGCTCCATCATGCTCGCTCTTCTCAAAAAATCCCAGCTTGACCTCGCCCTGCCTATGTTTCGAAAGCTCCTGGCCTCCTCCTCCGAGCTCGACCCGCGCTCCTGTAATCAGCTCCTTGTCGCGCTGCGAAAGACCGACATGCAGGATGATTTCCGCAATGTGTTCGACGAATTGTCTGAAAGAGGTTTTCCCTTTGACACTTGGGGTTACAACATTTGCATCCATTCTTTTGGCGAATGGAGGCAATTGGGTACTTCTTTGAAGCTTTTTAAAGAGATGAAAGCCAAGGGACTAGAACCAGACCTCTGCACTTATAACACGGTGATGGGTGCTCTTTGTGCTGGAGGTAAGGTTGCTGATGCGTTGGCTGCTTATGAGGAGATGAAGGATTCAGGCCATGAACCAGATCGTTTTACTTATCAAAATTTGATCTTGGGCTGCTGCAAGTCCTATCTAGTTGATGAGGCAGTGCGGGTCTTCAGGGAAATGGAGTATAAAGGCATAAAGGCTGATATATTGGCCTACAATACTTTGCTTGATGGTCTCATGAAGGTTAGGAAACTGACTGAAGCCTGTCAGCTTTTTGAGAAAATGGTTTCTGATGGAGTTAGAGCTTCCCGCTACTCTCACAACATAATGATTGATGGTTTGTTTAGAAACGATCGTCCTGCTGCCGCATTTGCGCTGTTTTCTGAATTGAAGAAGAGGGGACAGTTTGTTGATGGCGTCACTTACAGTATTGTTATTTCTCGCCTGTGCAAGGAGGGCCGAGTATCCGAAGCTCTTGACCTGGTTAAGGAGATTGAGGAGAGAGGATTTCCTGTAGATTTGGTTACGATAACATCGCTGTTGATAGGACTCCATAAGAGTGGAAGATGGGATTCAGCAGAGAGGTTAGTGAAGTATGTGAGGGATAATGTTCTTTTGCCTAGTGTTCTCAGGTGGAAAGAGAACATGGAATCTTCACTTAGAGCTCCTCAGGATAAGGGGAAGGATTTCACCCCTCTCTTCCCTTGTGTTGGAAGCCTTAGCAATGCAATAGGTTTGTTTGATCAAGCTCCAGAAAATAGCACTAGGGAGCCTGGTTCTGCTTGCTCATCTGAAGATGATTGGTCTTCTTCTCCCTACCTGGATAGGCTTGCTGAAAATTTCAACACTTTTGATGAATCTCAATTCTTTACAGCAAATAGAGGACAAAGGATTCAGGCAAATGGAATCAAATCATTCGACACAGATATGATGAACACTTACTTATCAATTTTTTTATCTAATGGGAAGTTAAGCATGGCTTGCAAATTGTTTGAGATCTTTAGATCTTTGGGCACTGAACCTGTGGGATTCACATATAACTCTTTATTGAGCTCATTTGTTAAGAAGGGGTATTTAAAAGATGCATGGGGCATAGTTCAAGATATGAGGGAGAAGAAATGCCCAGCTGATATTGCCACCTTTAACTTGATAATACAAGGTTTGAGCAAGATGGGAAAGGGTGATCTTGCTACAATCATTCTTGACTGGCTAGTGAAAAATGGGGGCTTTCTCGACATTGTATTGTATAATACTGTGATTCATTCATTGGGGAAGGCTGGTAGGGTGGATGAGGCTAATAAGCTATTCAAGAAAATGACAGAAACTGGTATTAACCCAGACGTGGTTACTTTCAATACACTCATTGAAGTTAATTCTAAAGCTGGGAGAGTCAAAGAAGCATACAAGTTTTTGAGGAAGATGCTGGCTGCAGGGTGTATGCCCAACCATGTTACTGACACAATTCTTGATTTCCTTGAAAGGGAGATTGAGAAAATAAGGCTTCGTAAGGCATCCATTAGGCGTAATGAGGACCTTAATCCTGATAATGGTTAGTGATTTTGTATGATATAGGCTTCGTTTGGGATGACTTTCTTACTGTTTTTTAAAATTGTTTTTTAGTAGAAAAAAATTATTTTTTGTATAAAAAAGTTGCTTTAAGAAGAAGCATTAAGAAAGCCGTCCCAAACGAAGCCATAGTCTAATTGGGTTTGCGTCTACGAACAGAAGATGCCCATTCAACAAGCTGAAATTTGGAAGGGGAAGGTGGCCTATTGTGGGTTGCAGCATTGTTTGTGTTATCTTACCAGCTGAAATTGCTACGCATTCAAGCGAGGTTCAGGTAATATTTACTATGAATTATCTATGTAAATGGGTAGTTCAGTCATTTGACCTCAGAAAACAAATATTCAACACTAAAGAAAAAAGCAATCCACTTTAATTAATTAATACCAGATTAACATCTTTCCCTAAACAACATCAGAAATCTCTTTCTAAAAGAAGCTGTGCGCGTCTCTTGCTTCGTTCGTTGAGGATTTTGTCCCGCCCAAGATGTTTGAGGATTGGCAAATGTGTGTGCTGTAAGATATACAATAAGTGCACTTTCTTGTATAACTTATTGCCACGTCATTAAGACGTTATTACCCTTAAGCTTTACATTTTTGCTATATATATTTGCTGTACTCTGTTTTCCAAAATGAATAATAAGTTTTAGCTTTCCAAAATCTCTTTCTTCCTGTTCGCGCTTCTCTCTGTTTCACGCGCAACATGGTATCAGAACAGCGACTCTCTCTTTTCCCCTCCTCCTGCTCGGATTGCTCCCTTCCAGTCAGGGAGACATCCACGACCACCTCCGTTCCAAATCCACTCATCACCGACGAACAATCACAAAGCAGCCCTTCGTTCCTTACATCTCTCAAATTCCTCATGAGCAACGTCAAGAACATTGTCGCTCAGCCCCTCACCGCCGACAATCATCCACTGTGGCGATCCCAGGTCCTCAAACTCTTCCGGGCGAATGGATACCATGGTTTCTTAGATGGTTCCTCACCAATACCGCCGGAAAACATCGTCTCTGCCACTGGTCAGTCCGTCCCGAATCCCGCTCACACCAACTGGATCTTGATCGATCAGAACCTCGCGGCGGCCTTATACTCGGTAATCTCGCCAACGATCCACCCCTACGTCCTCTCCGTTGAACATTGTCACGAGATATGGACAATTCTTGACCGACGACTTCAATCAAGCACTCGCTCAAGCACTATTCAGCTCAAACATGAGTTCCATTACCTCACCATGAAGGACAAAACCATGGCACAATACCTTCTTAAAATCAAGACAAAGGTTGATTCGCTAGCTGCCGCTGGCGCTCCCATCGCTGACGAAGAAATAATTCACTATACCTTAGATGGCCTACCATCTACCTATCAATCGTTTAAAACGTCCATCCGCACAAACCTACAACCGCTTTCCCTAGACGACCTCTATACCCTTCTCTGTAGCGAGGAACTAAATCTTGCGCATGAAACCGCCCGTGAGCTCCATTCCCTAAAAATATCAGGGAACTCCACTGCTCTCGTTGCCACGCGCGGACGCGGACGCGGACGAGGCCGATCTACCTCATCCCGTGGTCGCAACTATTACACCAACCGCAACCCATTTAATAACAACAGAGGAGGACGACAACCTAGACCCGCAATTACATGCCAAATATGTGGCAAGAATGGTCACTCCGCCATTAAATGCTGGCACCGCCACGACGATCAGTACAACACCGAGCAGCCCAACAATGTACTCTTCACATCACCCGTGCCTCCGCCACCTACAGAGTGGTATCTTGACAGCGGAGCGTCCTCACACCTAACCTCGGACCCAACACAACTTCAAAACTCGCAACCTTATACAGGCTCTACTCAAGTCACCATCGGTAACAGTCAGCAGCTTCCCATTCACAATACTGGCAAAGGTTTGTTACCCACCCCACAAGGTAGCCTCCAACTATCTCGCTTAAATTTCGTTCCTAATCTTTCATTTAATTTATTATCCGTTCATCAACTTACCACTGACAACGATTGCAACATTACTTTTTCTTCTCATGGCTATGTCATCAAGGACCAGACGAACAACAGCATTCTTCTCACGGGTCCGTGTATTAACGGGCTTTATCCTCTCCGTCCAATCAAGAACAAGCTCGCCGCCATGCCTCAGCTCGCTCTCATCTCCATTCAATCCGTTCCCGATCTCTGGCACCGGCGTTTGGGACACCCTTCGGCAGCTACTCTATCACATATAGAAAAACAATTTCCAAATATTTGTAACACTTCTTTTACTGCAAATTGTAATTCTTGTAGGATAGGCAAAAGCCATCTACTACCTTTTCAAAAATCTGTTAATAATAGTTCGTTCCCGTTTGAATTAGTTCATTCAGATGTATGGGGTCCGTCCCAAACAATTTCTAACTATGGGTTTCAGTACTATGTTAGCTTTATTGACGCTTCTCCAAATACACCTGGATTTATCCTCTACTTCAAAAGTCGGACGTCTTCTACAAATTTCTTGAATTCCATAAAATGATCGAACGTCAATTTCAAACTCACATTCGCAAGCTCTGTACAGACGGCGGAGGCGAGTTCATCAACAACAAATTCAAGACTTACCTCAACGCCTAAGGTATTCTTCATCAGTTCACATGCCCGTATATACGCCCTCACAAAATGGCGTGGCTGAACGCAAACATCGCCACATTACCGAGACCACTCGCACCTTACTCATCGACTCCTCGCTACCTTCCTATCTATGGGTAGATACTTTGCTAACCGCTGTTCGCCTAATTAACCTGCTACCGTCTCCGAATACGCACAACAAATCTCCACACGAAATTCTGTATCAAGAACCACCAAACTATAGGAACCTGAAGGTGTTCGGTTCTTTATGCTATCCTTGGCTCAAGCCATATTCCACTCACAAACTCTCACCTCTCTCCCATCCGTGCGTATTTATTGGCTACGCTCCACTTCAGAAAGGCTATCACTGTCTCGATCCCAAAAACAACAAGGTTTACACATCACGCCACGTTGTATTCAATGAACAAGTCTTTCCTTTTAAATAAATTACAACACAATACCCACCAAACGACAGTCACTCACATCCGATCCCACCGCTTCTTCTTGTCCCTACCAATAGTCTTCCTTTTGCCATCAGTGATCACATTCCCAATCCCGTTAAACACTCACATCCGCCACAGCCTACTATCCAACCTTTACACACACAGTCTCCTACTTCACCCGCAATTTCCAACAGTCAACATAACATTCCACCGTCACCCAATATCAATCCCTGCACTACCCTTCCCACCTTACAACCTAACACTCATCACATGGCCACCAGATCTAAGACGGGCCACTCAAAACCAAAGAAAATTTTCAATCTTTCTCACATTATTCACGAAGCCGATCCCACGACCTACAATCAAGCAAGCAAAAGTGAGCACTGGCGCTCCGCCATGTCACAAGAATTCCAAGCTTTACAAATTCAAGGAACTTGGGATCTCGTACCTCCCCATCCAACTCAAAATGTCCTCGGCTGCAAATGGACCTATAGAACGAAACTTAATTCTGACAGCACCGTTGCAAGGTACAAAGCCCGGCTAGTCGCTAAGGGCTTCAATCAAGAACATGGCATCGATTACACGAAGACCTTTAGTCCCGTCGCCAAAATTCCTACAGTCCGCGTTTTCATTCTTATAGCTCTTCATTTCAAATGGGACATTCACGAACTCGACATCTCCAACGCTTTCTTGCACGGACAACTATCCAAGACCGTTTACATGCAGCAACCACTCGGGTTTCAAGATGTCGTCCACCCAACATTCGTGTGCAAACTAAACAAAGCTCTATACGGACTCAAACAATCACCATGCGAATGGTACGCTACTCTATCCAATTATCTTCAAAATTTTGGTTTTACCATTAGCAATGCTGACCCTTCCCTTTTCATATATAAATCGGGCTCAAACAAACTCTACATCCTCATCTACGTTGACGATATACTACTCACCGGCAACTCAAAATCGGAGATCACACGCCTTCTAGCGCGTCTCCACGACAGATTCCAAATGAGGAACTTGGGATCTCTAGCCAATTTCCTTGGCATCCAAACGACCAACACTTCTTACGGCGTGCTTCTACACCAACAGCAATATGCCAAAAGAATTTTGGAAAGAGCTGGCATGCAAAACTCAAAACCAGTGGCTACTCCTATCTCCTGCAAAACCGAACACTCAACCAGCTGCAACACAGAATTCACCAACCCTCATCTCTACCGCCAATTAATAGGCTCGCTCCAATACATCACACTAACCCGCCTCGACATCCAGTTCGCCGTGCACCAACTGAGCCAACACATGCATGCTCCTCTCAACAGCAACTTCGATGATCTTAAACGGCTACTTCGGTATATCCAAGGATCCACGTCTATCGACATCCCTTTACACCGAGACACCTTAACACTCCAAGGCTACGTAGACGCCGACTGGGCCAACAATACCCACGACCGCAAATCAATTTCCGAGTACGTATTGCAACTTTCTGGGTAAATCCCTCATCTCCTGGCAAGCTAAAAAGCAATCAACAGTGGCTCACTCGTCTACTAAAGTAGAATATCGAGCGTTGGCATCCGAAGCTTCGGAAGTCATCTGGCTACGCCGACTTCTAGAGGACTTTCATCTTCCATAGAAAACACCTACAATCATCTACTGCGACAATACGTCCGCCATCGCACTCGCCAACAACCCGGTATACCACGCTAGAACTAAACATATCGACGTGGATTGTCACTTCATACGAGATTGCATTCGCTCCAACCAGATATATGTTCATCATATATGTACCAATGATCAAATCGCGGACGTGTTCACTAAGCCGCTGCCTATATGGAGATTTAAATTTCTATGTACCAAACTAATCACTGCACCACAGTCATTAGTTTGCGGGGGCCTCTAAGATATACAAGAAGTGTACTTTCTTGTATAACTTATTGCCACATCATTAAGACGTTATTACCCTTAAGCTTTACATTTTTGCTATATATATTTGCTGTACTCTGTTTTCCAAAATGAATAATAAGTTTTAGCCTTTCCAATATCTCTTTCTTCCTGTTCGCTCTTCTCTCTGTTTCACGCTCAACATGTGCATGTGTGATTTTGCTTTAGTAATTAAACTTCTAAAATAAATTTTCTTAATTAATAGCTCTTCAGTTGAGTTTTCAAATAATAATAATGAAGATGATCTCTTAAATATGGAGGCTCATTTTGATGTAATGGTTAGTGTATCATCAAAAACTCCTCAATCAAATATGCTTGTGCTAGAAAACTCCTGAAATGGATGACCTTCTTAGGAAGTTGTACTAAAAGGCAAAATTATGAGGCTTATTTGGGCAAAATAGAAAATATCTCGACAAATAAGAGTTGAGATTATGATAAATATAATTAGATTAGCATACCAGCAAAAAGATGAAAATTAAGTGCTATGTAATCCAGGATGTACAAACACAAACCGAGGGGCACATACGTGACACAATACGAACATGTGACATGCTTATTGTTGAAAATATAAAACATGAACATGCATTGGACACAATATTATATTTTTAATATTTTTAGAATTAAAAATGATGCATATTTAAACTAAATAAATAGAATAAACTTGTATAATTATAACAACACTCATTATTTTTTATTATACATTGTACAATACATATAAAGATATATACCGAATATCAAATAACACAACTGAAACAAATGACAAACAAAATCATAGCATAAAATTTCCTTTTTTAATTATGTTTCATTCTATCAGGAGAAGAAGATGTAAATCATCGCCTTATTAGGTTTTGGGGTTGGTCATTGGCTTTGACGTGGAGAGGGGAAAGGATGTCAGTTGTCGGACTTTGGAGTTGAGCTTTGGCGTCAAGATGGGAGAAGTTGGGATGTAATATTTCCTATGAATTATCCCCAAATCAAAATGACTCTTAAAGATGAAAAATTCATTGCATTCAGGACACCTATAGAGGTGTTCGGTTACAAGGTTGTGCTCTTTGGACTTAACAATACTAGTATAACCTACCAACAAGATATGACCCAAATTTTTTATCAACTTATTCATGAGCTAATGAAGCATTATGTCAATGATTTAGTTGTCAAAATTTAGACACTGCATACTACCATACTCTCTTAACATGAAGTGTCGGTGCATCATAACATGCACTTCAAAGTAATATGTCATAGGAGCCGCCTCTTATACTTGTTTAGGAAAAAACACCATACTATTGGAGATATTTCTTGAACCTATAGCATCCCTTACATAGTTCTTTGTGTTTAATTGATGATTGTGAACTATGTGCCTATTTGTGATATGAATATTAGTTCCTTAGGAAATTGTGAAATCTATTAAGTAGAATAATAACCAAGCAACTCACTTTGGCCTGTTGGTTGAGAGTTTTAGCTATCGACTAAGATGTCTTAGATTCGAGTCTTGTGTATGTGATTTGTGTGTGAGTTTGCCTTAATTGACTTTAAAAAAAAATTAATATAATCAAATTCAACACATGCTGCATCGTTGATTTTTTGCGTTGAGAACTTGATTCCTTTAATTATATGTATATTTTTATCATTTCGTTTGTTTTAGCTTTTCATAACACCGCAAAAAGTCAAACCAAATGAAATATTAATTTACATTCCTTATTTTGATAAGCATTAACCATGACATTTTTATTTTTTCCATATTTGCTTGGTTATTAGGAGTCATTTGGTAGGTTGTATATGAAATGAAGAGTAAATGTGGTCAATTGTGCTCTATTGACCCTATATTTGTTAAGAAAATGAACTAGGAAGATAACTCCATTAATTTCACTTCAAGTTAAGCATCAATAATTTCACTTAGTATGCAAATACTTTACATAAACATCTCACTTAATCAAACTACTACATAATTACTTCTTTATTACAACGCTTAATTTTTATTCATGTGGAGTGTTAGATAACTGACTACAATTTTTGAACTCTTTGATGTAGGATCTTACTTTAGACTTTAAAATTAACCGAAAAAATATTTATTTTTTATTCATGCAAATTTCAAATAAAAACACTTGGTGATTGCTCTATTCGTTCCTCAAGCTTAATTGCTCATCTCTAAAAATTTCAAAGAGTCATTAACAATTGTTTACCTCTCCTACTCTTTTTTTCGACATAAATCTCCTCCTAAAATTGAGAAATTATTGCATGCAGTCTTAACGTAGCTTTTTGTCTTGACTTCAATCATATAAAAACACTTAAATTCTCTCTCTCGCACACACCCTATGTACAAGAGAGAAAGCAATTCATGTGTGTTCACATGATCGAGTCAGGACGGCGTCCAGACTCCACACGTAATAATTTTTCTCTAATTAGACCCAACCAACCCTATATCATAGCTTCCCCAAACCCCAAGGTAAAAACTCATAAACCACATATCGAAAACCCATAAAAACTCCTCAATTATTACCCTATAACATTTAACATTTGATCTAAAAGTCTTCATCCTTTACCTCCAACATAAAAATCATTTCAAAATTTAAAAATTTCAACCTATCCTATTCAACATCCTAAATGCCAATTTTTTACCCCCAAGAACACTATCAAGTTGTTGCATTCACTACCAAAAACTTATAAACCCAAGATATTAATATTAAATAAATAAAAAAAGTCAAGATTAAATAGCTAAAGAGCTTAAAAGTATAAGTTAGCCACAACAAAGATTGAATATTTTTGAAATATAATCTAACTTTTCATATGACTATGATTTGAGTTACCTTACAATTAAAGATTTGCTTCTTTCATGGAAAGATTTGTATTAACCACTAAAAATGTTTAGTTTTCTTCTTAGACAATTTATTCACAAAAAAATAAATAAAAATAATTGCACACTATTTAACAACACAAGAATTTAAAATATATTTCATAAAATAGAGCATGATCTGAATTAGAGCATATACTTCTATGACCACCATTTGAATTTTATAATTTTTTAACATCAAAATTTATTTTTTTAGGATTGCTTATTTTATAAATGTCACAAGAGAAAAAATCATTATATAAATAAAAGCTTTTTTCTTGATAAATCATGTTTTTAGAGCTAAATAAAATTGTATCAAAAACTCATAAATTATTTTAAAAGAGCTTGATCAACAGAATTTCAGCATATGGGATTAAATTCCCAGTCTTTATTACATATTAGTAAATCAATATAAGGAAAAAAAATTTCACATTTCATTCAGCAATTCCAATGCAGCTTTTGGCAATCTGATGTAAAGGAAACAAACAGATGTGTTACACCTGTAAGATGAATTATAACACAAGTAATTAACCTTCCTAATTAATACTTTCTTATCAGATTAAAAAAAAAAACTTCAGAAAAGATATGTAGATCACCTGAACATCAATCACCATGAGGAAGAATATTTCTTCTTGCATCAAGACATCTACAAAATACAAAAAAGGCTTTGAATTACAATAAAATGAAGTATTTGAATGAAAACTACATAGTTACTAAAATGCTGACCTCTCTAAAAGTTCCTGTGACTCCTCTAAGCGTTCAAGAGACTGGAGAGTCATGGCCAGGCCTTCAGCTGCTACTATAGTCTCCAAAAAATTCCATCCCTGTAAGCCATTTTATGCGTGAGAGCTTAATTCCCAGATGCTTAAAAATTTTAAACAGACTTCGGATAAGCTAATCGAAGTGCCTCTTAGGTTTCATTTGGAACCTTTTTTTACTAAAAAGCTACTTTAAGAAGCTGTAAGAAAGCCATCCAAAACCTTAAGTACACTATGTTGAGCTCGCCAAAGACTAAGAAACTAATAAGATTAAAAAAAATTTCAATATGTAGAAAAAAATTGCTGCAAAAGCGGATATCTCATCCTCAAAAGAAAAAAGAGAGGATTACAATTAAATGTAATGAGTATAGAAAAAATTTTGAGCCATGCTGTAAGCATAATGAAATCTAGCAAAAGGATCTGACTACAAAATACTCTTTCCCCTAACAATATAAATGATAAGAAATAAATTGGAAACAATAGTTTAGATAGGAGGAACAGCTACAACATGATCAAGCAAAATTTTAGGAATTGATGGACCATTAACATATGGGAGCATAAAATGGCAAGGTGCGACCAATGGAAGCACCATCATCAACCATTTGTTGACCTCCATATGTGTCATAGTCAATCAAGCATACCGTATGAGGCTAATAACGGACAACTCACACGTAACGAATATCAAAGCACTTCAACTGTAGTTGAATCACTCAAACTTCATCCGTTTACAAAACGGATCATATCAACTAATTCAGAATGTCGAATTTGCCAAAGAAGAGCCGTTCGCACGAAAATCAGCTCAATCAAGCAATGAAAGTACCTATTGACGAGTGCCACACTACATGAAACGTCTAAACAATTTTCAATAACCGAACGAACTATGACGACATGATCAAGGCGTTGAATTTACTTAAGGGGGGCCGCCCTAACAATCGAATCGAGCAAAGGTAATCAAAATTGACGAGTTGCATTTCAAAGCCGAGAATACCTAGAAATGGTTGAAATATTGCATGGGTCATCGCACAAATACGAAAATATGAAATTAGCACGAGCTATGAGGCGGCGACACACAAATCGAGGATAACTAGTGAAGAATTCTGCCAGAGTTGATTTATAATCTTTCTAAATCATATATATATATAATTTTTTTTATTATTTTAATATTATTATATTAAATCTCCCTCTTATGCTTCCAACTGTCTCCTATCAAAATCCTCTGCAACAACAACAACATCAAGCCTTTATCCCACTATACATGAATCCTTTTTCTCCATTGTCTTATTAAAAGTCAAATTCTCGTTTAAATCTAATAAAGAAAGATCATTTCTAATATTTTCTAACCAAGTCTTTTTAGGTCTGCCTCTACCTTTCTTAACATAAGTCAAATCTAATACCTCTACCAATCAGCTGCTAGTTTGCTACATTGTAATCACATATTTACTCACATTAAGGGGGAATTTTTCAGAACATGATGTGAGATTAATACTAGATTTATTATGCAATAATTAAATGACTTAACATTGGATTTGGGAGGCTTTTTGTATTAATTACATATTTTTTTCCATTAAACTTGGATGACCTACTACAGCCGACTTAGTTCAAATTTAGTCCTTTAATTACCCCGTTTATATTCCTATTTGTTACACAATTGTCGAGAATTCAAATTCCAAAGTTGTTTATCAATATATTCCCTACTTTACATTGTTTTTATTTACTTGCTATATTTTAAATCTTATTTATACATGTGCTGATTTTTGGAGAGAAAAAAGATGAATTAGTTTCTCCTACATCACCGCGTTAAGATTTCTTTAATCATAAATTATTGTAAGATTTTATGCTACTCCAAAATGAAATATAACTTATCCAATTACAGTTCTATCTCCCATTTCATCCCCACCAAGAATATTCTCATAGTCAAGCCAATTATATATATGTTTATTCGAATCACTCTCCATAATCACCCCACTTTCTTAGATATATAAGTTGTAATAGTTCATCAAAATCTCTACAAAATTAGAATGTCGGACCCCATCGAATTTAACCATAAGAGCATAAGCACTAACTAAATTTATAATGATCGCCAATATATTAATTTAATAGCAATTACTTTCTCACCATCCTTACCATCACCACAACACAATTATATTTCAACTCTCCACCTATTACCATCTCTGCCTATTTCTAGTAGTAATTTTCCAGCATATTATAGCCTGTAGCATTCCTAAACATCACTAGTTTTTTTTGCCTAGATTTAGTTTCTTCTATGTAAGTAATATTTATTCTTTTCTGATCATTGTACCAATTAATTCTCTTATCTTCTAATTCAAAACCCCCAAATACCATATGGTAAATCTAATTTTAATTTTAAACCTACTCAATTCTCGCCCACTTTCCACCACAACAAAATCTAAGTTATCACCAGTGAGCGACATCATAGTCAATCACACTTGATGGTTCTTGATGGTTCTAGAAAATAGAAGATTTGATTAAAATATATTAAAATGACTAACCTTTGAAATTTCCAATACGTGTAATATTTTCCTCTGGAGATTTTCAGCTTCAACTAGCCTTTCAGATTTTAATAACATCTGCAGGAGGGAGAAAAACTTGTTGGATTGAAATTCGAATGAATGAAAAATAATAAAAATAATAATAATCCCACAGTTAGGTAATACTTAAGAATATAGATAACAAAAAAAGATATATTGAAAGAAGCTCTCACCAACAATTTTGGCTAGCATGATGCCTAGGAAAAAATTTTAAAACTCAAAAAATATGCTTAAGGTAAATGTTAAGAAGTCATTCATTTTTTATTCCACAATTTTTAAACCTCTAAAAAATGATTAACAATATTTTTAATAAAATTCTTAATTATCACCATCAACACCATCATCATCATCATCATCATCATCATTATTATTATTATTATTATATAATGTGTAAATATAAGTATATTAGTTCTTATAATTAATTTATTAATTAAATAATTTGTCCTAAAGTTTATTTAATTTTTGGTTTAAAAAATTAATTCATTATTCATCGAATTAATGTATTGTAGTTGTGATGTTTTTAATGTTTCTTGGCTTGATCATGATTGTTGTTATCTCTGAGGAAGGACAATTGAGCTGCTTTAGACTGTAAACAAGATGCCTTGCTCTAAGTTTTCAAAAGTACTTATGGTGAGCCCTTTGAGAATTAATGCTATTGGATCATGAATGTTTGTTAACAAAATTTCTATAGCAAACAACTCTTGGAGTTGTGATTTACATATCAGGCTAGGTTTCTCCACTTGAAAATGTAATCCGCCAACCCCTCATTGCCTCATTGGGCCTCTGTTTCTCAACTAAAAGGTGTCCCTTTAGATGTGGTGCTAAGCTCCTACAAATCTTTTCAGAAACAGAGACTCTAACTCTGCAAATGTCTTTACCAAGCCATTTGGTAACTCGGCGTACCAATCAAAAGTCACACCAGACATGCTGCTCATAACTACCCGAAAAGAAGTGCATCACTGTCACCCACATTACAACACCAGCTCTCAAATGAACCAAATGTTGACATGGGTTCCACACTCCATTAAACAACTTAAAAGATGTGGACACAAAACCCTTTGGATATTGAACCAAATCAAACTCTTATGGGTAAGGTCTACCTCTATGGTGACTTTTTATACTCTAGGCCATAGACTCTTTAATTTGCTGATTCGGAACTAGACTCATTTTTCTCTTGGCTTCTTATATCTTCATCAATCTGCATAGCATTTTTAGCTTTACTTGTACTTGCAGAAGGCTTGTCTGCAACATTTGGGACCTTTTAAAGCTCTAAAAGCTAAGTGATAAGAGCTGTCATGGCGGATGCCATTTCATTCAATCTTTTATCTATGTTGCTAATCTGTTGATCTTTTGCTTTTAACGGCTTAAGTACGGATTTGAGGATTCTCATTACCCTCTACTTCCTTTACCTCCAATGACTCCTTCGTATGAGAATCTTCTGGTCGAGAGGAACCACTTCTACTATACTGGATAACAAAAAAGTCCTCGTCCATAAGATCGCCCTCATCAGGATTAAAGTTTTCAATTAACATTCTATAATTTTCTTCCTTCTTTTCTCTATTTTCATCCTCATCTATTTTTTTGAGGCTAACTTTCAGATATTTCATTATCTCTCCAATGGTTTTACTTGTTGTCGGATTGACTTTGGATGGGTTGTACTCTTGATGGCTATCAATTTTCATTGGTTGTTTCTCTTTTGTCTTTAGGATTAATCTAACTAAGAGGTGAAGAGTATACCATAGGTGGAGCTATCACCTTGGATCTCCATTATTTCTTCATCACATATGAGGGTGTATGAGATTTTTGGCATCCCATATTCCCCTCATCCAAAGGTAGAGTCTGAATGTGACCCCTCGTAGCGTAGCTCATAAAGAGGAATAGAAAGTCTTTCTGCTTTGGAAGATCTCCTAAACCTAGTAGATATATCGGCTCTGTTGGAAGCAAACAAGGTAGTCTGAGGGACTAATTGGCGATCGACATAATCAGTCTTTGGTCTGCCACGGACCTCAAGTGGTGCAACTGAACTAAAGACTAGAATAATATGCTCACTGACTGCTCTCCTAAGGTGAGGCTTCGAAACATAACCATCAACTAAAGATGACACAACTGGCTGTCGGGCATACTGCTGCCTGTATTTCTGTGACGGCTAAATAATTAGTTTGTTGTCTTCGAGATTTTCGTCCTCTCTTAGAATCACATCAACAATACGTTTACAGATTATATTTTTCATATCCTTAATTTCCTCTTCTTTTGTTGAATTAGTTTTCTCAGCTACTCTGTGAAAAACATTCCTAATATCTTTCTCTCACTGCTTTAAGATGTTCTTAGGCGTGTTTTTGGGAACTTTAACTGAAGGCCTTAGAGGTGATTCAGTTATCTTTCTAACATCCCCTCACCCCAAGACATAAAAAAGAGGATTCAATCTACTACCCTCAATGAAAGGAGAGAGATCCATCATTTCAGCCTCCAACTCAACCTGCTCTTGCTTCTCTAACCTCTTTCTAAGTCTCCTATTTTTATTTCTACTCTAAGACATAATCAGATCATATGCAGAACTACTTCCTCGTACTAACTGTAATGAAACACTTTATCACACTCTAGACAACTTCCAAGAACTGAACCGTCTCATATTGTCTCACAACTGACATCTGTTCAAGTAGAACTAGAGGCAAGGCTTTCTATCTTTCATTAGACTTTTGCACCTTAGAGATGTCAACCTATTGAAAATAGAAGGTCGAGAAACCAAGGCTTTTGGGGACACCTCCAGCCCTCTTCCTACTATTCTGGGGAGGTGATCTCTCTTTAGCAGGCAAGTTGATTTTTGGGACCCTCTCAGTTGAAGGTTGATTTTCTAACGCTTTCACTTCAGAGAATGTTGGGCCTTGGAAAAGTACGTCCATATTATCAAATCCTTGACCAAACTTGATCGGGTCCCCAAGGGTAAAGCGAGACTGATCAAAAGACAACTACAGGTTTTCACCAAACTTGAATATTAGTCTACCTTCCATTACTGTCCGACTGAATTCTTGATTATCTAACTTCCAAATTTTCCTGAAAAATCAAAATTTATTGCATCAACTTTTCTGTTGTATTTCCTTGAATCCAATTAACACATCATCAATCAATCACTGCACTTTATTTTTGGGTTTTCTGACCACTGACCTCCATAAATGTGCCCCAAGCTTAACAAATAATGACTGAATTTTGATAAATATATCATACCATTTGACATTATTTGGTTGTAGATTAAACAGTTAAATCTCTTTGAAAATATTTTTTTTTAATTAACATAGAAAAAACTTGATTTCATTTTTTAAAGTAATATTGAAAATTCAATTTGTAAGACAGTTTTTTGTATGTATTGACATCACTCAACCCAAGAGTGAAATGGGAGAGGCTTCCAATACATAAATTAATTTTGCACATGTTTTAGCCAATATTTAAGATGACTAAATAAAACCACTAGTTTAGATTAAAAAAGACATCCTCTCCGGTGCAATCTTCAGAAAATCTGTAGGAGAAATTTTGTCAATCCTCAATGGATTGAGATGTTTTGTGATCGAGCACGGCATAGAAAATAATATATTGTCCCGAAGAACATATTATTTCATTGTAGACACATAACAAAGCTCACAATTTTTTTTTTAACAGAAGTGCCTCAAAGGGTACATTTAAGCAAATGCAAATTGCAAATGAGAAACAAGGTTAAGATGGACACTGCATCAGCATACGCTCAGATAACTACACATATATAAGGTTTTAGAATTACTTACATTTGCGTGCATTGCACAGGTAATCTTAACCATTTGAAAAAGAAGATCCAATACAGCACCAAGCAATAGCTACTATAACAAAAAAATTATTGAAATAGAAACAAACGGAGAAGATGACCAGCATACCTGGGTAAGATACCGCATCCTCCTTACACAAGTTATGGTTTCGCCCAGACCATTTTCCTGAAAGGAAAATAATGTCAGCTTCAAGTATTCTAGATACATGAGTTGTACCTGATAAAATATAATATATGTAAAAAAAAAAAAAAAAAATCCAGAACCTCTAAAATCCTAATAGACTCCCGCAGAAGTGCCTCAGAATCCTTCTCCTTGCCTTGCAAATAAAGCACCTGAAACACACGCAAGTAATAAAAAAAATGAAAACTGTTAATTTGAGACATTACCACCATAGACTTATTTTTAAGGATGTCCATGGACACGCCCTTTGCATTTCTAACACTGAATCAATGAAAGTGGGTGTTTAGGTCTAACCCACAAGATGTAATGGTATATAAAGGACTTACAAAAGACTAAGAAAGTCATCTCAGCTTTTATTCAAATCAGAAAAGTTTTGCAAAATTCTAATGCAAAGTGCGGCAATAGAAGTTGAAATTGTGGGGGAATTTCACATCAAAATTTGTAAAGAAGAGAAGAATCTGGTGTTAAGGATCATATCATTCTTCAGATGTGCGCTTTAGAAAATTAATTTGCAAAGACCAATATCTCGTAACATAACCAACTTTTTGCAAAATAAACTGCATGCAAAAAGCAAAGGAAAAGATGTGCAACATGTACAATACTTTAGTTGCAAGGGCTATAGACATTTTGATGCCAAGTGTGCAAAATAAATTGCAATTTTCACAAGAAACATGGACAAATTATCAAGGAATGTCATACTTACCTTCAGAATCAACAATCAAATCCTACACAAGAAGTTGTTGATATAGCAATTGTGGAAAAATCAGGTCCTATGATTGAAATAGTTCAACAAATGATCATTAAAGTCCCATCAGTGTTAAGGCTACAAGATAAGAATGTTATACCTCCATCTTACATGTTTCTGGTGCATCTAATCATATGATTGGTACCTGGCACCTTCTTTACAATATCCAACATATCGTGAACAATCATTTATTTACATTGCTAATGGTAGTCCATTACTTTTTGAAACTACCATGAATATTAATTCTTCATAAAAGATTTTCTCATATCTCCTAAATTTTCTACTAATCTTATCTCAATAGAAATTTTTATTACTAATAATTGTGATGTATTCCGCTCAAGAAAAATAGGCGCAAACCTCGCTCTCACAAGCTTAAAGGTCCTTAATTTTCTCGAGGAAGATTGAATTTTAAATTAACCAGAT
Organism: Dendrobium nobile; assembly: GCA_022539455.1. NCBI lineage: Eukaryota > Viridiplantae > Streptophyta > Magnoliopsida > Asparagales > Orchidaceae > Dendrobium > Dendrobium nobile. Next base: position 32,564,341 of record CM039731.1, read on the forward strand.
TTTCACTGAGAGTAGTGTCGAGATTTATTTAGATCTAAGTCCTACTTCCTATGAGTGCAAGCCCTCATAGTTAATTAATCCTCCTAACGCATAGAAGAGCACACTCGATTAAAGATGAAATTATATTTAGTCTGTGCATGAAGTGTTGATATGTGTGCAAGAGTGTGATGTTCTAAACCCTGGTTGTGAGAGATGAAGGTAGAATTATAGCTCTATTTAGAAGTTGCTCATAGTTTTAATTTGGATTGGGTCATACACCCCCCTTTAGGAGTTGTCCGTAATGATTGGAGTTGGGTCATGGTTTATTGCTTTCATTTGAAAGTAGCCCTAATAGTGGGTCATATTGCCTCTATTAGAGGTGGCTCATATAACATGTATTATAACTTATCCCTATATGCTAAGATGCCCAGAGATTTTGAGTGTTCATATAGGTCTTATGGCTTCTGAATTTAGAAGTTTCATGACGAGAAGTCTTCTTACGATCTAGCCCTGTAAGCTAAGTGGTCCGTGTAGTGGATCTTACAAACTAGCCCTATATACTAGCATGCCCGTTAGAGGGGTCTAGGGTTATGTTGCTACCTAGATATTTTTCCTAAAAGTCAGACTTACAACTTCTATTAGAAGTAATCGGGGTTAGGAGTTTAGGGTTATGTTAGCTTTACCTAAAGATTTCCAGAAAGATCAATCTTACAACTTATATTAGAAGTTGTAGGGATGTTTCAAATGTCCATCACTTCACATAATAGATTTGTTTAGTGAAATAGTCACTAGTACGATTCACTTTTTTTATATATATAATGCTATTATCATTGGCCCATGCAAGTCTCGAACCAACTTGTAGGATTCACTACTTTCATTAGAAGCAACCTATAGGGTTTAATTTAGTGAGGACATAGCTTTACACATTTCATTGTTTTGACACCAGTGTCAGCGTCTTATTTGCCAGCTTTGTTTAAATACTAGCCTCTAGTAGTTGTTTTGACACTTACTAGTTAGCAGTTATTGTTTTGTGCTAGTAATAGTACTTGTAGCTTTACTTTTTTTAGTATTAATTTTATTTATTATGCGCTAATTTTTGTTTACTTGTTTGCAGTTATATTGCACATGCAGTAGCTTGGAGAGCTCACAAGTGGCTGCAGTTGTTTGCTACTGAGAGCTTGAGAGTGTGTTGAGTGCTTTGAGAGTTTGTGTCCGAGGGTTTGTTTTGCTCAAAGAGTTAGTGAGCTACATGTAGTGCTTTGTTTGGTGAGTTGCTTGTTTGTACTTAGGTTGGATAGTGGAAACATTCATTTCCTGTTCTTTTTGTTTTCTATTTTATTTTGATTTAATTAAATGCATTAATTAATTAAGTTGATTAATTAAATGTTAAATTTTAATTAAAATTTAATCGTTCAGTTTGTTAGTTTAGTTTAAATTATTGATTTTTAATTTAATTATGTCCTTAATTAAATTAGATTGCTCAAAAGTTTTAATTAGTTTTAAATTTAATTAAATGTTTCATTAATTAAATATTATTTAATTAGATTTAAATTTTAATCTTGCATTAATTGATCGATTTTAAAATTCAAATTTCCTCTTATTCAAATTATTTAAGTTGAAAATTTAAATTTAATTAGTTGATCTGATTATTTAAGTGATTTTTTTAAATTAATTAATGTTGATTAATTAAAGCTTCTGCTTTGATTTTAGCTTTGAGTTAAATTTTGAGTTATGAATTAAACTTCAGATTGATTGCCTTTACCTTAAATGGTTTCATTATTCAATTAAATGAGACTTCAATCTAATTTAATTAACTTAATGAAATAATTAGTTTAATCAAGTTAAAGTTTAAATTATTTAGATTAGGTTAATTAATTGATTAATTTATTAATTAAAGATTACTCTGCTTAATCAAATCAATTAAGAGTTTTAGTTTTAAATTTATTATTAATTAACTTGGAATTAGTTGGTAAATTAATCATTTAGATTATCTGCCCATTTAAGTTAATTAACTTGATAGGTTATTTAATTGATCAAGTGATTTACTGATGTTTTACTTAGTTAATTAAATAGTAGGCTCATCAATTACTGAATAAATATTACTTAATTAATTGAATTGATCAATTAATTATTAAATTGCTAAATGAAATATTCTCCAATTGTCCAAACAAATCCAGAAAATTTTTAGGAAAATTTCGACAACCTCTCAAAAATCCCTCCCTGCGAGGGGAGGTAAGGGAGGGCACTTGCCTTTCAAACCCGCCCAACCGAAAAATATTCAACGGCCAAGGGCTTCGGGACGTTGTTTGGTCCTAGTAATTATCTTTGATTGCTTCGATTGTTGATCGCGACGATTGCAGAATTTTCCTTTTCTTATTATTATTGTATAAGTATATATATCTATTTATATTATTTAATAGTAATAAATAATAATAATAATAATCACAATCGTAATTATTACCAGTATTATTAGCATAATCTTTTCCCCTTTTCACTATTTGAAATCAAGAAACGGAGCTCTGTGAGAGACGGATCAGAAGGATGAGGTCGGCTCGTACGTGCAAGACCGCAGGGGGGAGGGAGCAAGTGCTGCTCGCGGCTTCGATTCATGTGAAGGGAGGTTGTTGGAGGTATCAAGCAGTGCAAGAGCAAGTGAGAGGAGGAGGTGGACCACCCTTGTGAGGTAGAACCGACGTGAGGAGACGGGACGGGCTCTGAAGTGGGCTTGAGAATCGAAAAATCAGGAGAGAAGTCATAGGCAGCGGGAGCGAACAGGCAACAAGGGTTGCAATCGAGTTCGATCTTGTGTGCGGCACAAGGAAGAAGCCGGGAGAACCAAACCTTTCGATTTCCAGTAAGTTCGTATGAACCTTGTTTGTTCGTTTCTTTTGCCCTGTTATACGAGTTTTAGCCAACTGTTAGGTCATGGGGACGTGCGATCGTGAGAACTAACGTGGGTAGTGGTTCGGTGGTTGTAGGTTTACAGGTCAACATTCTTATCAATGTTTGCATCATGTAGGATCAGATGATAAGGAAGATACTTATAAAGTGTTTTAAAGTTGGACAATTGTTTACCCTACATCATTCCATTTATCAGGTTATCTCACTATTATGTACTACAATAAATTAAAAGGATGGCCTATGGTATAAACAATTAGATCACCTAAATTATATTATTCTATCTACCATAATTAAAACATCATGAATCCTCTTTACACATGTAGGTACCTTCGAGAATGTGAACAAAGGTGGTGATGGTGGTCATTAGCTCATACCACAAGATGTTAATATTAACTCCCACAAAGAGCACAACCCTAGTGTTTAGTTTTCATCTTTGAGTTTAACAGACTGCCTGTGAAAAGTCAAAGGAAGGTAAGGATGATGTCAAATAATCATGCCCCTTGCGCACAAGATGACACACGCTGCAATGGTCAGAATAAAGGGTCACAACCCCGTAAGGGTGAGCTAACTACAAAACCTATCCTAAATTGACTCAAAATTGGGAAAAGCAAGTCTTTCATTTCCCATCAAATGGTAGCCATAATGAAAACTATTTTGCCATGATTCATTATGATATATGGGATATTACTCATATTATATCACATCAAATTATAAATACATTGTAACATTCATTGACGATAGCATCAAGTATACATAGATGTATTTTCTTCATAAAAAATCTAAAATACCAGTTGTTTTTAAAATTTTGTAGCCCATGTTGAAACTCAACTCTCATCCCACATCAAAGAACTACGATATGACACTATGGATGAATATCTCACTTAAATTTCACAACTTCATTCGAAAAAAGGGAATTGTTTCTCAGTGAACATTTCTCTACACACCTCAATAAAATTGTATTGTTGAACATAAGGATCAATGTCATGAAGTTTGACTCTCCCTATTATCATCCTTTTCAGAAGCATCTCAACTAACATAATATGCATTCATTTTTTGTTGTGTTTGTTTTATTCATATACTAGCTCATAAAAGTCATAAACTCTCAGCTCAATCTATTTAATGTGTATTTAAGGGTTATAGTACTTCTCACAAAATCTATGTCTATTATGAAACATGCTCCAAAAGATTTTTCTCTAATCACATATGATCCTTTGAACATATGTTTTTTTCTCTACTCATGTTGAACCTCTACCAGAGCTATATGTTATTCCTAATTTTGGTGAATTAAATTCTAGTCCTAAATTATTCAAGCTTCAATTTGTATACAAAATAGTATACAATTTTACCACTTCTCGAGCCAAATCCACCTTCTAAGCCTATGCAAATTGATCCACCCAATGAGCTTACTAGTTAGCATTAGATCACTACTCCTATACAATCTTCTAGAATCTCTCATCCTCTAAATTGGTATGGCTTTCCCCCTATACTGACCTTGATTCCTATTCCTTAGTGTTATTCAAAGGCTAGAAAATATGATTGTTGGAAGAAAGCTATCATTGAATAACATTGAGCTTTCGAGGATAACCTGAATGGGAGATTGTTAATTGTCCTCCAAATGTTAAGTGGTTGCAAATGGATTTACTCGATCAAGCTTCACCCTGATGGAACTCTAGACCTTTGTAAGGCACATTTAATCGTCCTCCGTAACAAACAAAAATATGGGTTGACTGTGAAGAAAATTACTCAGGTAGCTAAAATGACTATAGTAAACAGGATTATCTCATATGTTACTTCACAAGGATGGCTACTCCAGCAAATAGACGTTAAAAATGCATTTCTCATCGTGATCTCTATGAATATATTTACACAGTTCTTCAGTAACCTAAAAAGCACTTTACATGATTTGAAACAAATCACTCATGCATGATTCAATAAATTTTTATCAACCCTACTTATTTTCTCTTTTAAACAAAGCCAATATGACTAATCATTATTGTTTTGCAAGACACCTATTAGTATTGCTCCTGATTTATGTGGAATATATCATTTTTATTGTGGTAAATTTGAATCGGATTAGTCATCTACAATAACATCTTCTTAACACATTTCATATGAAGAATCTTAGTGCTCTCACTTTTTAGCTTTTAAAGTTCATACCAATCCCTTTGGCATTTTTCTGAACCAGCATAAGTACACACATGATCTAACTTATTTAATTGATCTCCAAAATACCTCCCTTAGTATATTCCACTAGAAGTAAACAAAATACTGTAGTAAGGAAGGTGATATTCTCCTTGATCCCACTATATTTGACAAATGATATGCAACTTAAATTATTTGACAATTGCTCAAAGAGATATTTCTTTTGCAATTCAACAAGTTCAAACGTTTATCCAAACTCTTTGTCATTTACATTTACCTATATTCGTTAAATCATTTAATATCTTATTAGGATATTGTGCCGGGGTTTATTCTTTCCAACCAATGCTTCTCTTCATCATCTTTGACGTATAGTGATATTGATTGGGTCACATGCTCAGATATCTGACATTCAATCATATGCTGATACATGTTTCTTGGAAAGTCTTTAATATCATTGAAGAGTAAAAAGCAACATCAAGTGTCTAAATCATCGATTGAGTTCAGATACCATAAGATGTTTATCATATGTTTAAGCCCTCTCCTCTTTATGCCAAAAATACCAACAGCATTCAAATTGTCGTTAATCATCTTTATCATGACTGCACAAAATATATTGAAGTTAATTATCACTCAAATTTTGAAAGCCTTCAACGATCAAATTATTTCTTCCTCACATTTCTACAAAGCTTCAAAAGACAAATATTGTTGACGCACTTTTTGCATATACCCGACTCCGATCGAACCCGACTAGGCTCGATCGTGCTCGATCGATTCGATCGAAGGTCGTCGAAACGAAATCAAACCCCGATTTAATTAAATTAAATCAGTTTAATTTAATTTAAATCAAACGAATCCAATTCAAACCCAATCGAGCCTCATCGAGCCAAATTCGACGCAATTAGGCGCCGATTCGAGTTTAATTTCATGAAATTAAATTGATTGAACCCAATCGGACCCAAACCAACCCAAATCGGTTCGGGTCGAGTCCAATTCGAACTCAATTTCAGCCCTAATTTATCAATTGGAGCTAAATTAAAATTTCAAATCAAATTCTCAAATCAAGGGTTCAGATTTCATGTGAAATCCCCCCAAAATTCCTTCGTTTCTCACGAGAGGAAGCCTGATTGGGCGAATTGGGCGGTTGCTCGTGCTCTCCAAGAGCACGCAGAAGAGAGACGGGGAGCCATTCGATTCCCCGTGTGTTCGTTTTCTCCATCCCGAGCAAGAGAACAGAGAGAGAGAGAGCGGGAGAGTGTTGACCTCTGATATAAAAAAAAAAGAAAAAAAAAATCATCGTATCTCACCTGCTCTGCCGAAGTCGTACTTCCCACGTCGCTGGCACGCCAAAGTCGCGTCTCCCACGTCGCTGGCACGCTGAGGCCGCGTCTCCCACGTCGTCTACACGACGCGAATGCGTCGTTAAATAGCCGAAGGGAGGCCTCGTTCGGCCGATTCTCCCGAGCTCTCTCCCGATCTCCTCTCTCACGCACGCGATCCCTCTCTCGCTCTCCGACTCCTGCGTAGCTGTTCGACGCCGCTCCTTCTACGACTTTCCCTTGCTGTAGGATCGGAAGTTTCGACATTTGATCGGGAGCAAGCAGAGGAGCTCGCTTGCTGGAACGGTAACTTTCTCCCTTCTCTAGACGTCGCTAGAGCCCAAAGAAAACCTAAATCTAAGAGATCTCAAATTTCAGCCAAATTCCAGATACTCAAACCCTAGGAAAAATAACTATCCACGACTCTCCCAAATCTCTAGACGCCGCTAGAGCCCAAAGAAAACCTAAATCTAAGAGATCTCAAATTTCAGCCAAATTCCAGATACTCAAACCTTAGGAAAAAACGCTGGTCCGACTTTGCTCCATCCACGACTCTCCCTTCCCTGCGGATCGGAAGTTAACATTCTGATCGGAAGCATCAACGGGAGCTCACGAGCAGTGAAGGTAACTTGCTACCTTCCGCACGCTACTTCGGCCAAATCCCGTAAACCCACCTAACCAAGGGGTTTAGAAAAATTTTATATATATTAGATTTATTAATTATAATTTGTTTTAATTAATTTTAATTAATTTTAATTATTATTTTTAATTAATTATAAATATTATGATTAATTATAATTAATTATAATTAAATTATTATAATTAAATTATTTAATTATAATTAATTTAATTAAAATTAATTTTTAGTTAATTATAATTTACAGAATTAATTATTGTTAATTATTATTAATTAATTATAAATTATTAAAATTAATTAACACTAATTAGTTATAATTAACTACAGATTAATTATAACTAATAGTTTTAATCAATTTTAATAAATTAAATTAATTATCTTAATTAATTATAAATAATTAATTATAAATAATTTACTAAATAATTATCATTAATTAGCATTAATTATAATTAATTCAAAAAAAAGAGAAGAAGCATGCCTACCCTTCCCGCCTCGATTTCCGTACCTTCTTGCCTCGATCCACGAGCCGCCGCCGATCCGCCAGTCGCCAAAGGTATAATTTCTAGAACTTAGTCTCTCTCTCTCTTACCTCGACCTGTGTGTCGAGTCGGTGGTCTGCCCATGCACGCTTTTCTCTAGCGTGGTGGGAGGGGCAACCGGCGCGACACCTACGACGAGGTAGGCGTGTGACACTCGGTTCCAAATCTTATTCTCGGCGTTAGTGTCGAACCGGAAAACCAACTCATGCACGCTTTTCTCTAGCGTGGTGGGAAGGGAACTCGATGCGGTGCCTACGACGAGACCGGGATACCCATAAGTACCCGCTTGCGGGAAAACAACTGCTTCTCTTTTGCAACAGGTACCGAAGACCCATGCACGCCTTTCTCTGGCGTGGTGGGGAACAAAGACTTTACGGCCGCGGTGTCCTCGAAAGAGGGCACCTACCGTGCACGCTTTTCTCTAGCGTGGCGGGAGGCCCAGTTTTCTCGTAGTTTTCCCCTAAACGGGGGAGACGCCGAGAGGCTGCCGAAATTTCGCGTGAAATATTACTCTACTCGGACCTGTCCGAACTCAAAAGAACAAGCATTGGGACTCACATGAACATGAACTGTGGACTTGCGGACCTTTGAACTTCATTGAACATGAACAATGACTTATGGATCGTTGAACTTGATTGAACACGAGCAGTGGACCTGAACAAATTCTAAATGATTTCTAAAAAGTTCAAATCCAAATAAAATCAATACAGAACTGAAGATCAAATTCAAATGAAATGAACTCGAAATGGGACCGAATTCAAATCAGTTTTGAATAAAATTGAACTTGCGAGAACTTCAAAATACACTGAACTCAAAGGACTGCAGGGGATTTGAACAAGACTAGAACACCAAACAAGACTTTGATTTGGACTGGATCTGAGCTTGAGCAAGCAATTACATTTAAGCAAAATAAAGCAACAAACGGACTTATAGAAGTCCTAAATCTGAATCAAATAACGAAGATTTTGCTACCAAAGCCAGTCAACTTGAAAGTGAACTTGTATGCTAAGCTCAAATTGGGTTCTAAACTCGACATGAACGATACAAAAGCCTGAGCCGTCAAGAACAAGAAGGGTTTCAGTCTTGCATTTGATCCGGACAAAGAAACTGAACTCGCGCTTGAACTCGTGCTATACATCACTAAGTGGGGGTTGTAAACTCGATGAACCCGAGTCTAAATAAAACTGAGCTTGGATCCAAACACATACAAGAGCAAGGCTTGAATCATGTGCAAGGAAGCCCAAACTACAAGAGCATTCGTACGGTCAAAAGTGACTCAGAATACGTTACAAGACCTTAATGCACGAACTCCTATAACAATCCCTACATATGCCTGTTGATTGAGATGGCAATATTGGAGAACAGCAATCAAAGATCCACCCCCCGCAAGCAAGTGCAATCGTCAACCACCCGAGATTGGTGAAAGGGTGGATATGATACAAAAGCAATGGGTCTTCTACAAACATTTTCAGGATGTCGTAGTGGATATAGCGGTCCCTTGCAAATGTATACCTGTGGATAACAACAGTGTATTGAAAGAACAACGAATCACTGTGGACACAAGTATGAATATCGCCTACGACAGTGGTGATCAAGTTCTACAAGCGCGTCGGGTACAAAGGCAACCCGGTATACGAAAAGTACACTCCCTGGCAGAATCAGAAAGAAAGTTTGAATAAATTAGAACCAAACTTCCTGGTGTTCCAAAGTCTCTTTTTAGTTCTATAATTAAGAAGAAAATAGTCCTGGTGCCCACAAACACCGGAAATAACAAGTCCACTACACTGACGACCTCAAAGGGAGTTCTCTTCAAAGCAATGGACTTCAAAGTCCAGAAGAATCCCCCGGTGAATGAGAAAGGGGAGTCAACATCAAAACGCCACCGAATCTGCAACACTTATGCAAGCAGACAGAAGGCGCTACAATCTACAACGCAACGCCACCAGATCTGCAACAGTTATGCAAGCAGACAGAAGGCGTTTACAATCTACAACGCCACGCCACCGGATCTGCAATACTTGTACAAGCAGACAGAATGCGTTTACAATCTACAACACCACGCCACCGGATCTGCAACAGTTATGCAAGCAGACAGAAGGAGTTTACAATCTACAACGCCACGCCACAGGACCCGCAATATTCATACAAGCGGGCAAAAGACGTTTACAAAATGTTTCAAAGTACCCCTGCACCTGCACTATAGTTTGTATACACATAGATACACAATGGGGTACGTCTGAATCAATATAAAAATCACCCGCATGGGCCCTGGCGAGCGTGTTATTGGTACACACGTGACGCCTAGGGATGCTGCGCGGGTCGATAAGTGAATTCTAGTTCGAACCTGATCCTTCTATACGGATCAATAGGAGTCGACAGGGTTCGAACTATCAAACAAATACATGGTTGTGGCAACCGCTGTATTTGTTTTAATACATTCATATTAGGCCTTCAAGGCCTACAATCAAGAAAATTCACAATTAAAAGCACGAAGCCAATGACAAACTCGATCCTCTGTCAACAGTCAGACAGAGTCGACAAGGTTCAATCGACAAATGAAAATGACCCCAAACACCCCGATGATGGCCGTATTGAATGCAAATCTCAACCGGAGGAGTCCATTTCATAAATATTTCAAATGTCTCCCAAATATCCAAAGTCCACACAAAATTCAAACTCTACAAATTCCAAATCCCAAATATTTAAAATTGAAACGAACTATCAATTGCTTAAAGCAAAATTCATCCACCCTCCGCAACAGTTTGCCGAGGTGGACAAATTCAAATATAATTTTAGCTCACAAAGAGCCAAATGCCTAGTCGAAAATATCACTAGGATCCATTCTCAAAACAGTCTCCTGCCAATAAGGACGTGGTACGTGTCCTCTAACCGGCAGTCTGCCGCCAAATGGCACCGCAGGATAAACGGTTATGAGCCGGAGCCCTCTGAACCGAGTGGTTTTGCCGCCAAATGGCCCCACAGATAGCGGTTATGGCCAGAGCCAATACGCTCCTTAATGGCGTTAAATCCTTGAGACATGAATCAATAGGATATGATCGATAGGGCACAAAGCCCTCTGTTAGCTAAGGTGGATTCAAATTTGTCCCCTTAGACAAACATTCAACCCAGGTCTACAAGGTCCCCTTGGACGAAGCAACCCATGGCTGCCGACAAGGATCCTTCTGTCAGGTTGGGTCGACTACCTCCTCTGACTAAGTAGACCAGGGACCACGATGACCCGGGACGACAGAACCATGGGATCTTGATCGGGCCCATTATCCATTCCCCCACCATCCACTTTAAGTGCAAGATGGTGAAGTTTCTATTTTAAATATCAAAATTTCAATCCTCCAAATTCCCAAATACTTCCAAATACTTCCAATCCTCAATACCAATACTCATTACTGCTACTATATAGCCAGATAACACGTATCTCCTACATATCTGATTGATGACTAGCCTTAATCGAAAGTTCTCTCTCGTTATTGGGAGGGGTAATTAACTATAGGGGCTTGCGCCTATAGGAAACCAGAACTCAGATCATAAAGTCCTCACAAAATGAGGGTGAAATCTCTGGGTAGTGTCTTATCTACAAACCCATCTGCCTTCCAAAATTTACCCCGGAACTTAATCCGTTAAAACTCCCCTCGCCGAATGAATAAAAAGAAATCGCGCGGCGGGGAGGCCGGGGCCGAATTTTCAGAGCCCACAGAGAGAAGGAGACCGAGCCCCCTTTGCGTGCGTCTCCAGCAGCGGAGAAGAAGGGAGCAGAGGCCTCTGTGCTGTTCGTCCCTCCCAGGCGAAACAGACAGAGGAAAAGATCGGGAGAGAAAGAGCCATTTTCGACTCTCCCGTGCGGTTTCTTCTCGTCACGAGAGAAAGAAGGAGCGGGAGAGGGAAAGAGCCGCTAGGCTCTTGCTTGCTTGCGACTCCGGCATCCGTCCAGGCGAGAGGAAGAGGCCGACTAGTGGCTTCTTGCATGCGAGCTAGCCAAGAACTGCTGTTTTCCCTTCCTTTAGACCGAAAGGAATGTCTCTCTCGCTGCTGTTGGAGGTCTTCTCTCTCAAAATCTAGGGCAAAGGCATGCTGAAATCCGCCTTTGTTGCAGCTAAGAGAAGGTAGGAAGCCTCTACTTCCTTCCAAACCCTCTCCGGAAACCTCGAAACAGTGTAATTTGCTGTTTGGAGCGCTTGGACAGCAAGCGACAACCTTCGGGAGCATCCAAACAGTGAAAACTGCTGTCCGGAGCAGTTTGGACAGCAAATCCACCCTCCGGAAAAGCTTGGACAGCAGCGACGCCATCCGGAAAGGCTTGGACAGCAGCCTTCTTCCTTGGAAAAGTCTTGGACAGCAGTTTGGAGCTTTTAAAGGAGCTTGGACAGCAGTTTGGAGCTTTCAAAGGAGCTTGGACAGCATCTGGAGCTTGGATTGGAGCGCTAGGACAACCCGGGTGAGGTAAAACACTAAAACTTAGTGAAACCTAGGGTCCCCCAAGGCCATTGATGTGTGGATGACGTCCCCAAGCCATAGGTCCCTTAAAAACTTCATTTGCTTGCTTCCCCAAAACCCATGTGCGCTGCCCTCTCCGTAAAACAGCGGAAATCCGGTGATTTCCGTTTGTTTGCTCTCTTGTGAGAGCCAAAGAGGCATGCCATATGCGTAGGGTGGTCGGATTTGTATCCGACAACCCCTCAAATGCATGTCAAAGCATTCATTTTGTGCCTAATGCCTTCGCCTACGAATGGACCATAGGATTTGATGATCTTTTTCTATCCCAAAATGAATGTTGAGACGTAGGTTTTGTTGAATTCTAGGTTGTACCTACTCAATGCTAATGTCATGGCAAAATTGACATAGGATTTAGGGTTTTGCATTTGTCAACTTGCAATTTTCTCTATGACTTGGTTAGATGCCCAAATGCATTTGATAACTTGTTGTAGAATTTTATTTGAACTCTTAAAGGTTCATTTTACAAATTCTAGAGCAAGTAGGGTTGATCAATCTTATTTTGGGTGTGTTGCAAAGCTTGTAAAGAAAATAACAAGTGGGCATTCGCTCTATTGTATCAAAATTCCCTAATTTGGAGAACCATCTACACATGCATGCATTCCTAGGTTCTTCTTAGATCATACCCCAAATTAATCTTAAATCTCTTAGAAGTCATAGGAATCGATCTCTCCTATCCAAATTTCTAAATCATGCCCAAAAGTGGTTTAGAAACCTCTCCTAAGACCATAGGAAATCAATTCTTCCCTCTCCTAATTGAGTCCAAAACTCAAAGGACGTAGGGAAATTCCTTTCATGAATGCATCTCCTCTTTCCATGAGTTCAAAACATTCATGGAGAGGTGGGAAATTCCCTTTTGTGCATAATGCTTGGAGCATTCTCAAAGCTCCAAGTTTTAGATTGCATGAATCATTTGCAACTTGAAACCAAATCCCAAGTCCTTTCATCCCTTTTGTTGGAACATAAACCAACAAATATCCCCTTCAAGCGTGATATGTTGGAGCACCCTCAAAGCTCTAAATTATTCTATCACATGAATCTTAAGGAACTTAGGACCAAATCCTAAGTTCAAATCTTTATTTGGTAAGACATAGAATTAACAAGTGATCAATCTTCTTTCATGCATAACATTTAGAGCACTCTCAAAGCTCCAAGTGTTGGAGTGCATGAGTCATTTGAAACTTGGAACCAAATCCCAAGTTCTCCTATCTCCATTGTTGGCACATAAAACCAACGAATATCTTCTTATGCAAGATATCCTAAGGCTCCTCAAGCCTTTAAGCATTTCATTGCATGAGTCCTCTCACTTTAGGACCAAAATCCTAAGTCATTTCTTCACTTGTTTATAACACAAAAGTAACAGGTGAACCTCTCCCATTCAAGTCTCCTAATCATGTCAAAGTTGATTTAGGAATCCTTTCCAAGGCCCTAAGGTGCATCATTCCTCTCTTCAAATGAGCCCAAAACATTTGAGGAAGGTGGGAAGCTCTCTTTCTATGACCCAAAGGTTATAGGAAAGATCTTCTCATTCTCCTAACCTAAATTAGGAGAGTGTACATCATTCTTTGAATGTCAAATGTTCAAGGAACTTTCAAGAATTTGCAACTCCAAAGTGCATCTCATTCTTCTCCATCCCTCCAACCCAAATTGGAGGAATGAATTCTCCCTCTTTGGACACCAACCGTCCAAAGGAAATCCTCCAATTTGTAATCCCTAAGTTGCATTTTGGACAATTCCTTTTCCTACAAGCCCAAATTGTAGGAAACCTCTAAATTTCTCTTCATTAGCCTAGCTTCAAATTAGGCAAATGAAATTATCCCCCTTTGAACACCAAATGTTCAAGGGCACTCATGAATGTGGAACCTCTAAGTTGCACATTATTTCCTCTTTCTACCAAAACAAAAGTGTAGAAAATCTCTCCATTCACTTAGCCTAAATCAAGTGAATGTGTGTCATTTCCTTTGAACACCAAATGCTAAAGGAAATTCCTCTAACTTGCAACCTACAAGTTGCTCATAATTTCCCTCGTTCTACCACCAAAACGTTGTGGGAAGACCATCTCATTCTCCTAAAAAACACAAAATTGGGAGAATGTACACTTCTCTTTGAACACCAAATGTTCAAAGAATGTTCTTGAACTTGCAACCCATAAGTTGCATTTTCCTCTCTCTTTCCTACAAGTCAAGATTGTAGGAGAGTTTCCAAATCCATCTTCATGCTCTCAAACCCAAGTTGGGAGAATGAGTTCCCCTCTTTGAACTCCAAATGTTCAAAGAGGTTTTGGAAGCTTGCAACCCAAAGTTGCATCTTCCCCTCTCCTTTCTACAACTTAAAAGTTGTATGAAAGTCTCATCCAAATCTCCTATTTGTTGAATCAAAATCAACAAGTAATTCAATACAAAATCCCTTATTTGTTGAACTAAATTCAACAGATAATCCCATATTGAGCAAGGGAGAAACTCCTAGCTTTCTTTCATTCTCCTAACGCAAATCAGATGAATGAGTTCCTCTCTTTGGACACCCAAAAGTTCAAAGAATCCTTGATGTGTAGGCCCAAATCTACACATCATCTTCTTATGTTTGCTTAATCCAAACTTAGCAAACTAAATACCCATCATTGAACATAAGAGTTCAATGATAGTCTCTCTTGATTTGTAACCCCAAAGTTACAAATCTTTCTCACTTATTGAGCTAAATTCAAAAAGTGACTCACCTTTATTTGCCTAATCCAAATTATGCAAATAAAACACATCTCCTTGAATACAAAAAATTCAAGGAGACATTCTTTTGATTTGTAGCCTCAAAGCTACTAATCTCCGTCACTTCTATGAGTTCCAAAGACCTTAGAAAATGTCATACCTTAGCCTAAAAGCTATAGGTCCTTTCTCCTCCAACTCCAAAGTTGTAGGAGATTTCCCCCTCTCTTTAGCTCCAAAAGCTAGAGGTAGTTCTCCTACATTTAGCCCAAAAGCTAAATGTCGGATTCTTACCCTCTTTTCTTAGCCCCAAGAGCTAAGGAAAATTGATGCGAGCAAGAAATATAGGGGACCCTATATCTCTCGATCGCAAAGGAGAAAACGACTTCTACCGACGAAAATGACTAAAGACGAGAAAAGGGATGAACAAACTCTTACATTTCAAATTAAAGAAATAAAAAGAAATTAAAATTACAAACTCGACTCGATCTCAAAGACGACACCCTAAAGTTGCTGCACTTTTGAGAAGAAGGATACAGGTGGAGTGGCACTTGCGAAGAGACGAAAGAGGTTAGAAGCCCAAGAAGAAAGGTTGGAAAGAGCCCGCAGGATTTCCGGAGAGGATGAGAAAGAAGGGTGGAAAGAGCCCGCAAGATTTCCAAAGCAAACCCGCAGGTTAAAGCTTCCAAAAATAACTTATCATTCAACTTTTTCAAACAATATATAACCCCTCATATTTATAGGTATGAAAGGGGAATACAAAAGGACACAAACATTAATTGTCACAAGAACCTAAACATCACAAGCATTAATCCCAAATGCTTTGCATGAAAAAACACACCCAAGCTAAGGAACCGAAGAGCCATTCAAGGGAGCCAAGGAGGCCGCACGGAACCAAGGGGCCACGGTCTCGGGAAAGAGCCCAGGCACGGGAAAACCAGCGGCCAGCCGGAATTCCAAGAGGCAAAGCACAAAAAAACAAAAGCCATGGAGGAAACCAAGGAGTCACCTCATGGAAAAAGACAATTCTTAGAATTCCAAAAACCGGTTTGGAATTCTAAGAGACCTACATAATAAAAAACATAAAAAGCATAAAAGAACATTTAATATAGGATAATAAATGAACTAAAATGTTAGCTAATAATGAGCTAACACTTAGTTCAATAAATGAACTAAAGTCCAGCACATAAATGAGCTAAAATTTCAGCTCAAATAGTAGACTCAAGGGAAGCCAAAATTCATATTATTTTGGACATGGGTTGACCCCCCTTTGTCTACATCAAAAATCCTTCAACATGTAGCCCAAATGCTACATGTTGGACACTGCTCCCTTAGACACAAACTCTAGGAGGACCCTTAGTGTGACATACCACACAAGCCTCACACACTTAGGTGCACAACCCTTTAGGCATACTAGGATTATGATTTTTCTTTGTGTGCGTATGTGATTGATGTTGTGGAGTGATTGACTTTTGGATTGTCTGCGTTGTGGGCACTTGCCCTTAAGTGGTTAGTATAAAAAGATATACATGCTTTTCTGTGCAGGTGGCCATGTCCAAAGGGGGTAAAAAAAATCATGATTATCATAATGTTGTTTGCTTGCAGGCGCTGCTTAAAACCCTCCAAGAGGCATGGTCAATAAGGTAGAAGCAGGGGCCTAGCGCTTAGCACTCTAAGTGCTAGGCCAATTTTGGGATGCTCATATTTTTGCTATATAAACTGCCCCCTAACTCTGTTGTGCAGATTTAAGTCTTTTTCTATTTTTACACCATGTATTTGATTAGATTTAGGGTGTAAAACTTGTGGGGTTTGAATTAGAAAGCAATGAGGATCAAGTGAGAAAGTACCTTTTTGGAGATAAAACTTGAAGATCCCCACAAGTAAAGTCTGTAATTAATTTAACTGGGTTGTATAATGGCAGGCAACTCAGCTGCAAAATCTGGTTGTAATAAATTGGACTTTGTTTATAAATAAAAGCATGCGTTGATCAATTAGCATGCGTTGTTTGTTTACATTTCCTGCACTTTGTTTATAAATAAAAGCATGCGTTGTTTGTTTACTGGGTGTGCAATAGAACAGCATGTTTTTCTTAGGTTTCTTCTCTTGTTTGCTTGGGTGTGGCCTAGAGTCTACTACGTTAGGCTCTTAAGATAAAAAAATAAATTTTCTACCTCTTAACATATAAGCAATCTAAAAATAAAATCAAATTAGGCTCCATGTCTTTCAAGTAAGAAAAATTGCATGGCTCCCTTCAAGGAGCCAAGTTTTCAAAATTGAAAATAAACATGCATAGCCCAAAGCATGTTGCATATAGAAAGCCCTCACTTAAAGATTAGATAACAAAAAAGTCTTTTTCTTTATGAGTCAGCATATGCATACCTACATGCATAGGCATCTTGGCCTCAAAGCCAAGCTATAAGTCCTACTTTCTAAATAAAAAAACAACCTCCCCACTCTATATTTGCATTGAGACCGGATGACATGGTTTTAAAAGCGATTAGGAGGGTTAGCTGGTAGTTCCTTCCAGACGGGACAATAAATCCAGAGGTCGGGCAGATTATGCCTCATGTGAGGTGTAATTTGTAAGTCCCTTTTGCACTCGTTAGATTTAGGTTCGAGGCACTACCTATCGGTAGTCCTCACCTTAGTCTTAGGGTCCGAGGCTTGGGTTGATTCCAAATCACCCTATAAGCCCTCATCTTTCGGGTACTTCCTCCAACAAGTGTTGTTGGGATATAAGCCTCAATCTTCTAATAAAAAACATAAACTTAAACCAAAATTAGATTGTTGAAATGTAAAGCCCAACATAGGATAGTCTGAGCACCTCTGAGTTTCCCTCAGAATCAAGTGCTCCTACTTCACCACCTTTGGCCCTCATTCTAAGAAATCTAATTCTAAGTTGATCAATTCCTCAAAATTTCTAAAGGACCAAATCCTTTAAGCAAGACTTTCATGGATTTTAAAACAAACAAAAAATCAAACTTTAGCCAATATCTAAAATGACTTCTAAAAGAGAAGAAAATCACTAGTTTAATCAAAAGTTTTCCCAAACCAAAACTTGGGATATAACAAGCCCCTATGGGATGTCTGTACCCCAGAAGTAAATAAACCCCACCCGACCAAACATCGAGTGGGGGAATCTCTGTTAAATTGTAAATTTTATCATTGAGTCCATAAGGAAATGATATTTTTATCCTTCGGGGTAATATATCATCATTCTTATGCCGTACTCGATTATAAAATATGCAATCCGTTTGAGGATACAAAAATTCTCCAACAAATATATTTGCAAAGGCCATGACAACCTGCAATGCTTTATGGTGCCGAATGTTGGCAATTAAAAGAGAATCATAATACTAAGTTAAGTGTTGCAAAGATGAGGATGCTCAGGTGAATGAGTGGCTTTACCCTTAGAGATAGGATACGAAATGAGTATATACGTGAAAAGGTTGGAGTAGCTCCAGTAGAAAATAAGATTAGAGAGAGTCGCCTTAGATGGTTTGGTCACATAAAACAGCGGCCTTCGGATGACCCGGTTAGGAGAGCAGAGGTATTAGATTTGACTTATGTTAAAGACTTTTGTTAAGAAAGGTAGAAGCAGACCTAAAAAGACTTGGTTAGAAAATATTAGGAATGACCTTTCTTTATTAAATTTAAACGAGAATTTGACTTTTAATAGGACACAATGGAGGAGAAGGATTCATGTAGCCGACCCCACGTAGTGGGATAAAAGCTTGATGATGATGTTGTTGTTGTGTTTTTATATATCAATTGTAGAAAAGATATCTTGCTACACTATGAACTATAGTGTGTGCTATTTTACACAATTAACAAATATTAGTGCGATCAATTCTTATAAAATATATCTCTAAAAAGAACAGAGAGTATCATAAGAAAATTTTCCATAGTAAACATTAAAAAATTGAAACTTAGAGAGCGGAAAAATTACCATTCCAAGATGATACATTGTATTTGCATAGTCCGTGTGACCAAATCCTAGAACACGTCCCTCTATCTACACAAATTATATGAAAATGATTGACCAGAAAATAAGACAGCCAAAAATGATTTTCAGTCAAAAGAGGAGAAAGGAAAGCAACCACCAAGATAGGATACGGAATCTGTAGAAATTCCCCAAAAATAGTACCTTCAATGCCCTCTGCAAAAAAGAAAGAGCCTGTCAGTGGTTAGTTGATGATATAAACGGATGCAAACAAGCACATATGCAGGCATGAAAACATTGGAGAACCAAAGAATCAATTTATCCTGTATTTTCAGATTCCCATATACTACGACTAGGATAATTTTAGAAGAACATGAATATCTTAACATGCTTCATATAGCCTTCACACAAAGCAGAGTATTAAATTTAGGCTTCGTTTGGGACGGCTTTTTTATTGCTTTCTAAAACGGAGTTTTAGTACAAAAATAAAAAATTTTGTACTAGAACTCCGTTTTAGAAAGCAGTAAAAACGCCGTCCCAAACGAAGCCTTAAATTATTTGTTATGTTTTCAATGAATTGCTTTATTACATCAGAATATTTGTAGAATCTTACTCTGCTCTTATATATATATATATATATATGTGTGTGTGTGTGAGAGAGAGAGAGATTAACACAGTTGTAAAAGCCCCATTCATTAAAGAGACACCTATGGCTAGGTAGAAGTCCTACTGCAGTTTGGTTAAGGTCCAGAATATTCCAGTAGATGGAGGGATTGCCCTTATACAAGTCAGGCTGAAAGGAAGAAAAGGTCTGGAAAAGGTATGAGCAACAAGAGGCATTCCAAGCTTGACAAAAGGGCTGTGATTGACGCTAAAAACAATAACAGATGAGCCAGCGGATTTTGTCTAAATGAAATAGAAAACAGATCAAAACTGGAAATACAGATCATGGAATAAGGGTATGGCATTATGATGTTGGCTGAAAACCATCTTATTTTCTCTTCTTCCTAATAATGAAACCCTCTAAAGATTTCGAAGTATTTGAAGCAAAAAAAAAGGCCTTTGAAGTATTGAAGAAGAGGCTGCAGAATCGACTTACAAAGCAAGACAATGCACAGTCAAAAACCAAAGTCGAGACAGGAGCTGCATTTGCAAAAAAGCCCAGAGCATCGTTGCCTTCAAAAACGTTTTATTTGAGGCTTTCGAAAGGGTATTAGTTTGGTGGATCACAAGATTGGGGCGAATATTGAGGGATTATCCCTAGGCAAAATGCCTGAGGACTCATTCTCTGATCTAGAATATGCATGAAGAGTGAGCTGACAAAGCAGGTCTCTAGTGATGATGAAAATCACGTAGGTGTCTAGTATTTCTGTTGTAGCATTGTGACATTCTCTTATGCAATGAATGATGAATATATGAACATCACGTAGGTGTCTAGTATTTCTGTTGTAGCATTGTGACATTCTCTTATGCAATGAAAATGTGATAGATTTGTCATGCTCTCCTTGCATATATCTCTAAAAAGATCATTTGGTCATTTTTTTAGTACATGCTTTCTATCAATTTTCATGCATGTGTACGTCATTGTACAATTTTGGTTGAGTTCTCTAATAGCAACGTCAAAAGAGAGTCTATTGCCCCTTAGAATAGGAAACTATGTGTAAGACACTGCTAAGATGACTTTATCAAATGCCAATCTAGTTGAGAGTCCCCTTACCCAAGTGTTATAGTGGCTACGAGCCATGCAACAACGTATCACTTAGATTTGTGATTGTGATTTAACAAAACTTCCCAAACTATTAGCCAAAGTTTCTCTCAAAATAGTCCATTGTGATGAGGTAACTTCCCTAAGGTATTTAGGACTACCATCGGCAATCAGCATGGGACATCTAACCATGAACTTAACCCTCAGTAGGAAAGTTTGAGAAAAATCCATCATAAATTTTTGTGATATCCTTAGATTATTTGTTGGAGGTTAAATTCTGATGAGGTAGATTGAATTGTAGATAAAACATTATCCAGAGATTTCATCCTCATTTTAAAAGGACTTTATGATCTAGTTCGAGGTTTCTAATAGGCACAAGCCCCTATGATTAATTACCCCTCTCGATAACAAAAGAAAACTTTAGATTAAGGTTGGTCTATGGAGCTAAATACTTAATGTACATTATCAACAATTTAAGTTCAAGAATTAAGAAAATTTACCACATTTAGCTTAAAGCGAATGATGACAAATTCAATCAAGGTCCCGTAGTTTTATCATCCTGAGTTGTTATAGACCTTAGTCTACCTAATCAATAGAAATAGTCAATCCAACATGATCGAAGGATCTTTATCAGTAGTCATGAGTTACATGTCCAATAGAATATCGTATACTTGAGCTAAAAGATTATTTGAGAGGACAATTTCAACTCAACATTAGCTAGCATAGAACTTTATGCCCTATCAAGTGCACCCTACAATTCACCACTCAACGGTTTAAGTCATTTGGGAACTTAGGGGATCTAGCCGTGATCAAAATTTAATGGTACAGTTTTACAATGAAATCACCCGATCAGAGGACCCCAATTATAATTGTTATTTAATAATATCATTTAGTGGCACAATCACCCGATTAGAGGGCATGTGCCATATACTTCTAGGCATAAAATCATTTAATAGTGATTTAGCAATATAATTGATATGACAATCACTCTTTGTGAGTAGAGGTCAAATTTAAATTTGCATTCCTTAGCAAACTGTTGTGAATCATGGATGATTTTATTGCTTTATGTATTAAGGAGTATATTTCACCAAGTATTTTTATAGGTTTTTATTATTATTATTATTTTAGATTTAAACCCAAAGTGATTTGTGTTGCGGTTCGAAGACATTTTGAAAATATATTCCTATCTGATTGGGATTGTTTTTGTCAGTATAGCCATCATCCAGGTATTTTGTTCGAACTTGATCACTTTGAACCTCACCAACTATCTCCTCACTTATAGAGAATTAGGTTCAAAATATAACTATAGGTTTCTCAAAGAAGGGTTAATTTGATTCCAATTTATTTTTAGTCCATGCAATGTTCTCAGGTTTCCTAAGTTTATGCATTCAACAAATTTTTCGAAACGCATGCGATAAAATTACTTCTAGTGATTTGATGCATCCTACACATCATTTTGAAAAGTTTCACGACACAAGAGCAGGTTACTTTTGTTCTATTTGAAAAAGAAAATCAAATTCACGTGAATTCACATCATAGGGACTACTATGGCAGTCATTCATGGAAGCATACTGTCATTCACAACGTGCAAGTTGCTTCAGTAACTGATGTTCATGTCATTTAAAAATATAGAAAAACCCAAGTGGACCTCACAGAGGAATCATTCTTCCATAAATAAATAAGAATCCGTCTGAGTTCATTTTTATTTCAAGTTAAATTCACCAGGTACTCTTGAAACTTCTAAGCGCTCAAGAGGGTTCTTAATGGAATCAAAAGGTTCTATTCTCATAGGCAAGCTTTCAAACTCATCACAAGTTCCATTAAAATCTAGTTCAAGTCTCATTTTGATCTTTATTCTAATTCTCATCAATTCTTTTGACACAAGTTATATGTCTTTTGAGTGTTCATTTGTTGCTATTTAACATTTTTTTTTTTATTTAGTCATGTTCAAGTTCACTAAGTTATTTGTGTTTTTATTGCTCCTGAGCAACATCGCTGAAAATTTCAACAATATCCCAATGTGATGTGAATCAAAGTAGGAATTGCAATTAAAAATTAAAATGAAGATTATTCAAAGCTTTGTCATAACAAATTAATTACCAACAAAGGTAAAGGATTAAATCGTTCAAAGTAGTTAACTTGCTTAGGCGAAGATGTGCTTTGAGTTAACCAAACCAATCTTATCATTCAAAGATAAAGGACACGCTTAAATGCTCATAACAAAAATCCCGCAATTAATAATAAAGAAGTTCACCTTGAGTACCCTTTCTCTCTCTCTCGTTCACTCTTGGGCTTTAGCGGAGAATAAGGAACCATGCGAGGATGAAGAGCACCACTATGATGAAGGCAATGAAAGACTTTGTTGTCGGAAAGGTATTCACCGGAGAAGGTGGTGGCGGATGGCATCCAATGATCATCCAAGTGTAGCCACGCAATCGTCGGTCGAAAATACTTGCGAGGATCGGGACGACACGCTCCAAGTACTCTTCGATTGTGGCGTCGTCTTCAAATCCCACGTCGAAGCAAGGAGAGCGTAGGATGTCAATGCTCCCGTCGGCGTGGAAAACTAATCCCCACTCAAGCTCTGGATCCGTCATTCAACATCGAGGAAGGGCGGGGAGATGGCTAGGGGATGTTGGTTGGGTCGTGAGCTAGAGAAGAACAAGAGAAAAATCTGAATTTGAATTTCAGATTTTTGTCTTGGGTTGGAGGGAGATTAATTGCTATGAAACCTCCCAAAATTTGAATTAGGATGGGCGGTTATTATGGGAGAATTAAGAGGGGGATTAATGGTTGCTTATGTGGCAAGTAGAGAGAGAAAAGGTGAGGAGAAAGGGCCGACCAAACAAGGAGGAGGGGGAAATTTTGTTTAAGTAGTGGGGCCCATGGGATTAATTAAAACCTAATTTGAATTTCAGGTTTTAATTAATTAAAGAAATTCAAAATTTAAAAACAAAAACTGATAAGATTTCATTTAATCTCTCCCAAAATATAAGGCATCAATCTAGGAAGGATTAATGGAGAATTAATGCCAAAAAATTTGAATTTCTCCTGGGTGAGGTGGCGGGATTGCCTGGACAGAGGAGGGGGTGAGATGGGCTGCAGGTTCGGTAGGCAGGAGGGATCGGGCGGCTGGCACAGCGGGGAGGCGGGAGGGCGGGTGAGGGAATTCGGCGGAACAAAGGAGGGAAATTCGGGATTTTGGCTGCAGGGAGGAATCGGGTGTATGGAAGGATTGGTTGGGGAGAGAAAAACAGTGAACTTACAAGGAAAAACCAAGAGCTCGCCAGAGCGGGCTGTTGGGTATTGTGGTCGGAGCCTCACCTAGGCCTCCTTTCTCTTTTCTCTCAAGCTCTCAAGCAAGAAGACAAAAAGGAATTTCAGAATTTTTCATTAATCAATCATCCACCATACAATAAGAGGAGATCTCCTTATAAAGATCTCCAAGCATGAAAAAAAGACTCACATGCCCCTTGGGCTACAATAAACACTACGCCTACATAAGGGCGAAATCGTCACTAGTACATGAAATAAAAGATACACAAAATAAAATAACATAAAATGACATGATAACATCAAAAATATAAACTCCCGATCGTAGCCGTCGATCTACGATTCTTCCGCCGATAAACCTGCCTAAAATGTCTGTCGATGACCTCATCATTCTCCCCAGGTGGGAGAAAACTCGACCCCTTCGAGTGAGCAGCTCTGGAACTCTCGTACAACTCCAAAAGATCTGGGTCTAGGATCTGTAACTCCTCTCGATCCATCCAAGTGTCCTCCGTCGGTGGTGTCCCTTTCCAGTGTACTAGGTACCTTCGTCGTCCTCCTTCTTTCGTGGAAATGATCTCATCATCCAGTATGGTTTCTATTTTCTCCGCATTAGGTAAAGGGGGAAATTTGGGAAGTGGAGCTGGGCTGGGGATCTCACCAGGTGGGTTCACACAGGGCTCGTTTGTAAGTGGATTGTGGGGGTTAAACTCTGGTCCCTCGAAGGCTACTAAATCTTCTATATTAAAAGTAGGATTGATGTTAAAACCTTCGGGGAGGTCCAGCACGTAAGCGTTGCTATTTATCTTAGAAATGATTTTGAACGGTCCGGCGCTTCTCGCATGCAATTTCTTCGCGGATCCGGGAGGAAAACGCTCCAAACGGATTCGCACCATCACAAAGTCTCCGACCTCGAATTCTTTAAACCTTTTCTTTTGATCAGCAATTAATTTGTATTTGGCGTTGCCTTGTTCAATTTTCATTTTGATTTCTTTATGCAATTCCTGTATGTGGGATGCAAATGCAGATGCTGACTCAGACACTCTAACTCTAGGACTCATGGGAAGAAGGTCTATGGGTTGTCGGGGTAGGTATCCATACACGATTTCAACAGGGCTCAGACCAGTGGTTCTATTGACGGAGTTGTTGTAAGAAAATTCAGCAATAGGAAGCTTGGAATCCCAATCTCGTATATTTTCTCCTACTAAAGTCCTTAGAAGATTTCCTAAACTTCTATTAACCACTTCTGTTTGTCCATCGGTTTGGGGGTGGAAGGCTGTGGAGAACTGGAGTTTTGTGCCCATTTTGTGCCACAAGATTTTCCAAAAGTAACTAGTAAACTTGACGTTCCTATCGGAAACGATGGTCTTGGGTAAACCATGGAGTCTAACAATCTCGTCAAAATAGAGTTTAGCAATGCGGGAGGCATCAAAAGTCTTAGTGCAAGGGAGGAAATGGGCCATCTTAGAAAAACGGTCGACAACTACACAAATCGAGTCATGCTTTCGTACAGTCTTTGGTAATCCCAGAACAAAATCCATGCTCACGTCCTGCCAAGGACAATTGGGTACGGGTAAGGGTGTGTAGAGTCCTGTGTTTTGTTTACGTTGCTTAGCGAGCTGGCAGGTGTGGCATCTCCTAAGAATCGACTAACGTCACGCTTTAAACTAGGCCAAAAAAATCGGTTTTCTAAAGCAGCTATGGTCTTGGCTTGTCCGAAGTGACCTGCTAGCCCTCCTGCATGTAGTTCCCAAACAAGGAATTCTCGCAGTGACGTGTTGGGAATGCAGAGTTTTTGTGATTTAAATAAATATCCGTCTTCCAACATGAAATCTCCAACGACTCGTTCATCCCCAGTGGTAAGTGCAGAATAGGTTTCTCTAAAATCGGGGCATTCAGGGTAGTCTTCTTTTAGTCGATCGAAACCTATCACTTCAGTACTCATTTCTCTAGTAATCATTACTCGACGGCTTAAGGCATCAGCAGCCTTATTTTCAAATCCTGCTTTGTGTCTAATGGTGTACGTGTACTCTTGCAGGAATTCCACCCAACGGCCATGTCGAGCATTGAGTTTCTTTTGAGAGTTAATGTATCGCAAGGCTTCATGGTCCGAAAAGATAACGAATTCTTGAGGTAGTAAGTAGTGTCGCCAATACCTAAGGGATTGAATGATGGCGTAAAATTCCTTGTCATAGGTGGAATACCGTTGTCTAGTGTCATTCAATTTCTCGCTAAAGTAAGCTACTGGATGACCCTCTTGGGAAAGGACTCCGCCTATACCAATTCCAGACGCATCACAAGTCACCTCAAAAACTTTGGTAAAATCAGGTAATCTCATCAAAGGGGCTTCCATCATTCGCTTCTTAATCTCCTCAAAAGCCCTGGTTGCAGCTGGGGTCCAAAGAAACTCTCCTTTCTTGAGGCAGTCAGTTATTAGCGCTACTATGGTGCTAAAGTTTCTAATAAACCTCCGATAAAATGTGGCCAATCCGTGAAAACTTCTAACATCTCGAATATTTTTGGGTTCGGGCCACTCATTGATTGCTCGCACCTTTTCAGAATCCGCGGATATACCTTGGGAGGATATAATAAAACCCAGAAAAATTACATGATCGGTTAAAAACGTGCACTTCTTGGGGTTGGCAAACATTTGTTTCCTCCTTAAAGTTTCACAGACTTGTCTTAAATGAATCAGATGTTGACTTTCCGAGGTACTGTAGATTAAAATGTCGTCAAAGTACACAACTACGAATTTTCCTAGGAAAGGCTTGAGGATTTGGGTCATCACTCTCATGAATGTGCTAGGAGCATTGCTTAAGCCAAAGGGCATCACAGTCCACTCGTACAATCCATCTTTAGTTTTGAACGCAATTTTCCATTCATCCCCGGGACGGATCCTAATTTGGTGGTAGCCACTCTTAAGGTCAATCTTAGAAAAGAGTGTGGCTCCGGTCATCATGCCCAACATATCAACTAATCGAGGGATTGGGAAACGGTACTTGACTGTGATTTTGTTGATAGCACGGCTATCAATGCACATTCTCCACGTCCCATCCTTCTTAGGGGTAAGAAGGGCGGGAACCGCACACGGACTAAGGCTCTCCTTAATGAACCCTCGCTGTAACAATTCATCCACTTGTCTTTTGAGCTCCTCGTGTTCAGTAGGGTTCATTCGGTAATGGGGTAGGTTTCGTAAGGAAGCTCCGGGCACTAGGTCTATGGCATGTTGAATGTCCCTTAAAGGTGGCAGTTGGTTGGGCAAATCTTCAGGAAAGACATCAGAAAAAGTCTCCAACAGTGGTTTTACCCTTTCAGGGATAGGTTCTTCTTGATCTACACTTATTTCCCAGGCTACGAGCGCGTAAAGAGGGGCTCCTGACTCTAGTTCCATACCTAAGTCCTTAGCAGTTATCAAGTTCAAGTCCGTGTTGGGTTTCAGAGAGTTGGGTTTAACTCCTTCCTTAGTAGACTTAGGTTGAGTGGGTAACAGCTTAATCTTCTTGCCCTCGTGTTCAAACACACAGGTGTTTGATCGTCCATAAATGTGTACATCGTTGTCGAACAACCAAGGGCGGCCAAGGATGATTTGACCCACATCCATTGTCAAAACATCGCACCAGATTTTCTCTTTGTATCCAACGAACTCAATAGGAACAAGACTCCTATATTTTACCTCCAAGGTGGTCGAGTTTATCCACGCAACTTTGTAGGGGTTCGGGTGCGGAGTGGTTCTCAATTGCAGTTTCGAAATCATGGCAGAAGATACGGCATTAATGCAACTTCCACTGTCTATTATGACTTTGCAATTCTTGTCTCCAATCTTAGTGAAAGTGTAGAAGATCGAGGTCCTTCGCCAGTCGTCGCTAGGTTTAGGTTAGGAAAATGCACACCTAACAACTTGCAGATCCAATCGGTTCATCTTTTGGAGGCAGTGAACAACAGCAGTATCTTCCTCGTCAAAAAATTCTTCATCGTCGTCCATATGGTGGACTAAGTCAGTTTCAGGTTCACCTTCTTCCTCCGTCACTTCCTCAATTATGGTGACCTTAAACAGGCTGGAGCACTGAGAAGCAATGTGCCCGTACCCATGGCATCTAAAGCACTTAGTGCCGGCAGTGGTCTTGGGAGTCTCTCGATCGGGTGTTTTCCCCTTATAGTCAGATCGAGGTTGGGCTTGACTAGGAGTAGGCCGACTACCTGAGGGTCCAGTGGGTTTGTTGTAAGGTTGGTTAGAGGAGGATTTGAAGGGATTAGGTCTAGAGTCTTGGGTCCTAGAGACGTGGCTCCTTGATTCTTCCAGATCTAGCACAAGACTACAGGCAGCTTCGTACGTGTTTATCCCTCTAGCAAAGAGTTCATTTCTTAGGTCTTCCCTTAATCCAGCTCTGAACATGGACAGAAGTTGTGTGGGAGTGGTGGTCTCCTCCCCGTTACAATGAATTAAGAAATCATCAAACGTGGAGATGTATTCCTTAACGGGTTTACTCCCTTGGGTTAGCCTATTCCAACGATCCAGAAGTCTTGGGTAATACGAGGGCGGAAGGTATTTCCTTTTCAGTTCTTGCTTCATCGCTCCCCAGTCAGCTATGGGGTATTCTCCCCGAGTCTCTCTCATGTGTTCAACGTTAGTCCAGTACTGGTTGGCTCTACCCGTCAGTTTCATCTCAGCGAATCTAACTTTCTTTTCCTCCGAAATGTTATACCATTTAAAGTAACTGTCCATCCCTTTAATCCAATCGAGGAAAACCTGGGGTTCCAAAGTTCCGTCAAAAGTTGGGGCATCTATTTTGATGCTCTTAAGGAGCTGGGTGTCATTGTCCCTCCAAGGCGCGTCACGTCCTACCGGTTCTTGTTGGGGTCGGTGGTTGGGTCGGTAGTAATCCCTAGGAGGTCCGTAGTCAGTTCGGGTATCTTCGCCATATGGTGAGTGAGGTCTAGAAGGTGTGTAGATAGCCGGGTGTCCCATTCTTTCAATATTATCTAGTCTTTCTCCCGTATGACGTCTAAGTTCAGCTACACTCGTTTGGGTATCCTTCATTTGTTGTGTAAGTGTTCCTAATTGACCCATAATCATGTCTAAAGTGGTTTGCAAATGGGTAGGATCCATGGTTGGGTGTTAGGGGTCACTAGGAAGACTTCCTAAGTCAAGGACAGCAGCGACAATCACAGCGAAACCTGCTGGAATTGAAATTCCAGCAGCTGTAAAGTCACTGGCAGCAAGCACTTAGTGAGAAGGAAACTACCTAAGAGTTTCGGCAAGGTTTCTGGGTGTGGACAGCACCAAAACAGCGACTTTAGATTCGATTCCGGAAGCTTACAGGTTGCAGGAAACGGTGGACAGCAGCTAGACACGACCTAAAACTCAATCTAAAGGCTAAATCAAGTGCAGAAAAATAAAGGACAGCAAGTGCGCAAGTGGCCTAGACTATTATGGAAGTGAATGTAATGATGGCAGCACTAAATTATGAAATATGCTCATGTAAATATGCAGAAATCGCTGCAGAAATTTCTGGACAGCAAGAGAAATCAGCCAATAAAATTTATTTAAATGATGTTATGCATGCAACAACTAAAGACAAGCTAAAGGAAACTTCCTATGATGCATCTAGCATGATCAAAGCATGCTAGCCATGCTCTGATACCAAATATGATGTGAATCAAAGTAGAAATTAAAATGAAGATTATTCAAAGCTTTGTCATAACAAATTAATTACCAACAAAGGTAAAGGATTAAATCGTTCAAAGTAGTTAACTTGCTTAGGCGAAGATGTGCTTTGAGTTAACCAAACCAATCTTATCATTCAAAGATAAAGGACACGCTTAAATGCTCATAACAAAAATCCCGCAATTAATAATAAAGAAGTTCACCTTGAGTACCCTTTCTCTCTCTCTAGTTCACTCTTGGGCTTTAGTGGAGAATAAGGAACCATGCGAGGATGAAGAGCACCACTATGATGAAGGCGATGAAAGACTTTGTTGTCGGAAAGGTATTCACCAGAGAAGGTGGTGGCGGATGGCGTCCAATGATCGTCCAAGTGTAGCCACGCAATCGTCGGTCGAAAATACTTGCGAGGATCGGGACGACTCGCTCCAAGTACTCTTCGATTGTGGCGTCGTCTTCAAATCCACGTCGAAGCAAGGAGAGCGTAGGATGTCAATGCTCCCGTCGGCGTGGAAAACTAATCCCCACTCAAGCTCTGGATCCGCCATTCAACATCGAGGAAGGGCGGGGGGGAGATGGCTAGGGATGTTGGTTGGGTCGTGAGCTAGAGAAGAACAAGAGAAAAATCTGAATTGAATTTCAGATTTTTGTCTTGGGTTGGAGGGAGATTAATTGCTATGAAACCTCCCAAAATTTGAATTAGGATGGGCGGTTATTATGGGAGAATTAAGAGGGGGATTAATGGTTGCTTATGTGGCAAGTAGAGAGAGAAAAGGTGAGGAGAAAGGGCCAGCCAAACAAGGAGGAGGGGGAAATTTTGTTTAAGTAGTGGGGCCCATGGGATTAATTAAAACCTAATTTGAATTTCAGGTTTTAATTAATTAAAGAAATTCAAATTTGAAAACAAAAACTGATAAGATTTCATTTAATCTCTCCCTAAATATAAGCATCAATCTAGGAAGGATTAATGGAGAATTAATGCCAAAAAATTGAATTTCTCCTGGGTGAGGTGGCGGGATTGCCTGGACAGGGAGGGGGTGAGACGAGCTGCAGGTTCGGTAGGCAGGAGGGATCGGGCGGCTGGCACAGCGGGGAGGCGGGGAGGGCGGGTGAGGGATTCGGCGGAACAAAGGAGGGGAAATTCGGGATTTTGGCTGCAGGGAGGAATCGGGTGTATGGAAGGATTGGTTGGGGAGAGAAAAACAGTGAACTTACAAGGAAGAACCAAGAGCTCGCCGGAGCGGGCTGTTGGGTATTGCGGTCGGAGCCTCACCTAGGCCTCCTTTCTCTTTTCTCTCAAGCTCTCAAGCAAGAAGACAAAAAGGAATTTCAGAAATTTTCATTAATCAATCATCCACCATACAATAAGATGCTCAACTTCTAATATAATTGTAGAATAATTCCTAATATCTAAGTTAGAACATTTTATGATTCTCCTAAATTACAATGAAAGCATTTATATAAATTCTTCCATAATGAGAATATTAAAACCATCAAAGAGCAACAAAAAAACTAATACATATTATACATTTATACATATCATATGTTCATTAATTTATATGATTTTAAGTTAATCCTCATCAATTGCAAGTACTATTAAATATCATACAATGCATAAATAGGTATTTTTACATGTGCCATGTTTTATAATGTATTGCATCACTATGGAACGAGGAATAATGTTTATGCCAATGAATAAGAAAAAATATATATAATAAGAATGAAATTCAAGAATCCTATGAAAATGTTGACCTTTGTATAATATCCAAAAGAAACACAGATAAAATCATACCTATGATCCGTCGAATCCCCAAATCGCGCCGATTCAACGTCGTTCGTGTCGTTTCCCCACGAATCCCGCAAAGATGGCCTCGATCGCAGCTCTGCAACGTCGTTAAATACCGGACCAATGCGAGGCTTTTGGTGGCTCTCTTCCTGTGCTCGATCTCCACTGCCGACTGAACTTCTCCCATTCGCTACTTCTCTTTCTCCCGAACTCCTCCACTCAGCCCTAAGCTCCGACCGAGCCTCGTCCTCTGTTTCCCTGTGCCGACTCCCCATACAAGCCGAGAGATAGAGAGAGATAGAAAGGGGAAGAAATACTTGCTTAGCCGAGCCACCCACTTCCTTGATCCCGAGCACCTCCTTCTCTCGCTGCTTCCAATCTTCCCGTCGAGCTCCGACCTAGCTCCACTCGACCGAACCTCTGCCCTAGCTCCAACTTCCACCCTCCCTCTGCTTGCCGGATCGAAAGTTACAACATTTTGATCGGGAGAAATAACAGGAGCCCGTTAGCTGAGAAGGTAACTTTCTCCCTTAGGGGCTGTTTGGCAACAAGTGGGATTTAACTTTAGTGGGATTTAATAAATCCTGTAAATCCGGATTTAGTAAATCCGAAATGTGTTAAATCCTAAAAACTGTTTGGTATGTTAAATGTTAAATCTTGTTAAATCCTGATAAACTGTTTGGTAACATATATTAGGATTTATGGCGGTTAGGGATTTAAGTTTAAATGAGATATTTATGAAATTAAAATCATTGCATAAAACATAATAAAATCAATTATACGTCATATAAAATGACCAAAAATTCAATAAAAAGTTAATTACAAACTAACATGAACCAAAATGAGAGTTGAAATATTAAATAAGCTAATTATATTAATATTTAATTACTAATTATATCATTAATTAATCAATTAAGTTAAATTAGATAATTAATTTATGCACTAATTCTACTATTAATTATTTAATTAATTAACTTAATTATTATTGTTTAAATTATATAAATTAAGTTAATCGATAATAACTTTGAGGCGTTTAATTTTAAAGGAGATATTTATGAAATTAAGATCATTGCATAAAACATAATAAAACCAATTTTAGGTCATATAAAATGACCGAAAATTCAATACAAAGTTAATTACAAACTAACATGGATCAAAATGAGAGTTTAAATATTAAATAAGCTAATTATATTAATTTTAATTACTAATTATATCATTAATTAATCAATTAAGTTAAATTATATAATTATTTATGCACTAATTCTACTATTAATTATTTAATTAAATAACTTAATTATTATTTGTTTAAATTATATAAATTAAGTTAATCGATAATAACTTTGAGGCGTCTAGGGTTTGTATTTCATCTTTTCTTTTCGTCGTTGCTGTTCGGCTTCGTTGATTCGCAGGAGGTGTACAGATTGCGCGCATCGCTACTTCGGTTCCTTCGTGGCTGATCGACTTCGCTCCTTCGGCTTCGTTGATTCGCAGGAGGTGTACAGATTGCGCGCGTCGCTACTTCGGTTCCTTCGTGGCTGTTCGACTTCGCTCCTTCGACGACTTTCCCTTCTTATCGGATCGGAAGTTACGACATTTTGATCGGAAGCAAGAACAGGAGCTCGCTAGCTAAGTGGTGCCTTGCTAGATATAGTAGCCCCTGGAAACCTGTTACAAATAATGCATCGACTTTTTGGAAAAATATTTGCAATACGGCAGGTATTGCTAGGGAGAAATTCAAATTCTCCATTACTAACAACAGTCCTATCTCTATTTTTTGGGATCACTGGTGTTTGGGGAAAACTATCAAAGACAAATTTCATTATTTTCCCACTAACTTAGCTAAGAACTCTCAGTTAGCTATTTGGTTACAACAAGATGCTTGGAACATACCGGCTTTTGATAACCCTTGCATTAAGGATTTCATTTTGAATATTCCTATTGTTTCTGATAATAAATTCCATATCAGCTGGGAAGGTTTAGAAAATGCTAATTTCAGGATCTCTTATTATACTATTTTCATAATGTTGCTAATGTTGATTGGCACCAGATGGTTTGGCATAAGAAGCATGCTTCTGATATTTTTTTTTACTCGTGGATGGCTCTTAAAGGGGGATTAAAAACTTGTGATGTGTTAGCATCGAGAAATATACTTATTATGGATAAAAACTGCGCATTATGTCAGGAGACTACTTCACATCTCCTGTTCGAATGTGATTATTCCTTTAAAGTTCTCGAAAAACTCATTCCTTCTTTTCATACACATTACTTCAGACCTACTATTTCTTTAGCCTTGCATCATATTGACAATATGGATAAGCCCAAGAACATTAAAAATGGCATTTTTCTCATTTTAAATACTATCACTTATTTCATTTGCATGGAAAGAAACTACAAAAAGTTTAAGTCTGCTGCTTCATGTTCCAGTTCTCTGGTTAAAAAAATCTCAAGAGCTGTCATTATCAAATTATTGGGTTGGAAAAAGGGCAATGAGATCAAAGAAGCATTGAATCTGGTCTACTGATGTAATATCCTATTATATTTGTTGGAAGGTGGTGTTGGTTTCTTGACTGAAACTGTGACGAGGCTTGTTGGTTTGTTGTTGATTACTGTGTTAAATTTTTTTTATGCCCGTCTCTCCTGTGTTGATGACCAGATCTGTTTAAAAACATCACTTTGGATTTCTTCTGCTCGATTAGCAGGATCAGTTTGGTTTGTGGACTGTGATGATCTCCTGCTCTCCACTTTCTGGACGGCCTACGGGCAACCAAAGTTGGATGGATCTCACTTTATATGAAGCCAAAATTAAATTATTCTGAGTCCCTCCCAAATTCACGTTTTTTTAATTTTATATCCGAATAGATATAAAATTGGATGTGTCCAGGTGTTTAGATCTTTGAAGATCCTCAAAATAGTTTTTCAATATTTTTCACTGATTAAGTATTCTTTTTCTTGCATATTCTGGGTAACTACTGAGCATCTTCGGTGATTCTTGGTCTCAACATCTCTTGATGAAGGCAAACTTGGGGAGGTGAATGGCAGAAGCTAGAGAAATCAGAGAATTGAAGTGAATTCTTCTTCTTAAAGCTTTGGAATCTTGCGTCAATGAATTTTTGAAGACCTTCGAACTGACCTTTCTTTTTTAAGACTGGTTGATTAAGGATTCAGATGGCGGTCCATTTATTAAATGCTCTTAAAGTTCTTTAATTCCTTTTTTAATTGGAGTT
Source organism: Dendrobium nobile (assembly GCA_022539455.1). Taxonomy (NCBI): domain Eukaryota; kingdom Viridiplantae; phylum Streptophyta; class Magnoliopsida; order Asparagales; family Orchidaceae; genus Dendrobium; species Dendrobium nobile. The sequence goes on from CM039731.1 coordinate 32,598,647, forward strand.
TCTTAGAGGTTTAGCTCTCTACATTCTATATTGGTTATAGAATGCTGATAGTATTTTTTCTTTTATTCATGTAATTTGGTTTTTCTGTTCTTATTTCCTGCATTGGTTAGGTTTTTTTTTATGTACTGAACTATGTAATTTGTATTGTCTTTTATAAAATGGGCTATACCCCGAAATTTCCCAAAAAAAAAAAATTTTATCCCTTTCGCGCGCTTCTAATGTTAAATCCCGTTAAATCCACCGAACCGAGGGATTTAGTAAATCCGGGATTTAAGCCGTAAATCCGTAAATCCGGGATTTACGGAATCCCGGGATTTAACGCGCGCACAAAAACGGTTTGGCTGGATTTAGCGTAAATCCGACTTAAATCCCACGATAAATCCGATACCAAACAGCCCCTTAGGCACGCTTCTTCGACTTGATCCCGTGAAACCGAGAGGGGGAGGGGGAGATGTTATATATATATATATATATATATATATATATATATATATATATAAATATATATATATATATATATATATAATATATATATATATATATATATATATATATATATATATATATTAATTATTATTTAATATAATTAAATATAATTAGATTAGGTTTAATTATAATTAATTATGTTAATTTTAATTAATTATGATTAATGATAATTAATCATAATTAATTAAATTAATTATAATTTAATTATAATTTTCATTTATAATTAATTAATAATGACTTTAAGTAAGTATAATTAATTATAGTTAATTAAATTAAATTATAATTAATTACTTTAATTTTAATTAATTAGTATTAATGATGATTAATTAAGTTAATTCTAAATTAACTTTTTAATTATGATTAATTATAATTAATTTAAATTAATTATAATATATATATATAATATAAATACTTCTCTCCCTCAATCCTTGTGCCAACATCTACAACCCCGCGAAGGTACGGATTTCCTAATCTCAGATTCTCGCTTCCGTTGTATGTGGTGGACCGAAAAACCGCCTATACATGCCATTATTGCGCGTGGTGAGATGGGATCCCGGTCCGACGCCTACGACGAGGCGAGCAATCACCTAAACTCTACTTCGGCGTTCGTGGCGCACCGGAAAACCGCCTATACACGCCTTTATTGCGCGTGGTGAGATGGGACCCCGGTGCGGCACCTACGGCGAGGCGGGGTCACTTATAAGTACCCCCGAGCGGGGGGAAAGCAAATTGTGTCCTTTAAATAGGTACCGCCAAAGACCCCATACACGCCTTTATTGCGCTTGGTGGGAGGAAAGATCACGGCCGCGGTGTCCTCGAGATCACGGCCGCGGTGTCCTCGTCCGAGGACACCTACCATACACGCCTTTATTGCGCATGGTGGGAAAGGCCCAGTTTTCTCGTAGTTTTCCCCTAAACGGGGGAGACGTCGAGAGGCTGCCGAAATTTCGGGTGAACACGAGACTGTACCTGGACTTGATTGAACTCAAAATGACAATGGGAGACTTGAGAACTTGGACTTGGATTGAGTTGAATCTCAAATGAATTTAACTTGAACCTAAATTAAAACTTGGATGAAAATAAAGCTTTGCACTTGAAAATACTATAAGGATTTGAACTTTAACTCAGCAAAGCATAATCATGCAAATGATAACTAAAGAGTTAAACTTTTCCAATGGACATTCAAATGAGCTTGTGGACTTCAACATGATAACAAGAAACTCACACCGAATTCAAACTGGAACAAAATGCTGGACAATAAAGAACTTGTGGACATGGAATTTGAGCTTGCCACTTGAACTTAAACAACGACTTGATTTGGATGACAAGTCTGAGACTCAAGCTTGGACAAGAATTTGAACTAAGTGCACTTGAAGCTAAATTTGAACTTGATATGATGTGGACAAATTGGACTCAAGTTCAAATGAACAGGATCATGTTTGGACATTAAACATGAATACAAGCAAAAACTTGCAACTCAACTACAAAGGGACTTAAACTTGAATCTAAAAGGGAACTGCAATAAGCATGAGCCTAAGTTGAATTTGAACATAAAGGGGCTATATTTGGAATGATAACCAAAATCCCTATGAAATGTTAAAGTACCATTATCCTAATTTGAATAAGAAAGATTTGAGTCATTCAAAACTTATGCAAGCAAGCAGGTGGAAGACAAATTCTCAATGTGTGAGGGTGATGAATGATGAAAACAAGTGACATCTATATCAACTGTACAATTAACTATAATCAAAAAGATTCAAAATGTAGCTTGATAGCGAGTATTAACGATGCATAACTCAATTGATTCGTTCATCTTCAATGAATGCAACATACTCGATGTTAGAAGATCCACAATGTATACAACACTTCACTCACAAGTAAAAGTAAAGGCATTCTTCCTATGCATAATGGCTGACTTCCAAGATTGGGAGTTGATGACATAAATCTTACAATGAATTTGATGCTCTCATGGGCAGATATGCAGATGAATGAAACAACCTACCAATCATGCATATGAGGAGGTGGTGGCAATGCAAATTATTATGAATTATCATGGAAGATCTATTACATACACAAAGTATCATCCATAAAGAGATATAGAGGTCTGTCATCAAATGAAAATTCCTACTAGCAAGAGACTTGAACCTCATGCAATGGATGCAACAACACCCCGAGAATTAAGATCAATCCCCTTGAGGAAGGATACACTGATCCCTTATAAGTGAAAGGTGGTCGATCCAAGTCAAGTGCAACCACTACAAGTTGCCGTAGGATACTAGCTACGTAGAAGACATGTATTCTCTACAAACAAGGAGGTCGATACGTTGAAAATTCAAGCACTTACAAGCGATTGTAGAAGATTCGTATACATGCCACATGTTATTTGCAAGAAAACACCGGATGATATGCAGCAAATGTAAATGTCCACGGGTCGCTGTAGAAGACCCGCAGTACACGCAATCTATCGCTCGTGAGCAAATGCCGAAGAGACTACGACAAAGATGAACTTCTATAAGCTATCATAGAAGACCCGTTGAATTTCCAAAAATACCCACCCCATCACGTGCACCATAGCTTGTATACACATAGGTACACAAAGGGGTATGACAAATCAATGAAATTCCCAAATACTCGCATGAGCCTCGGCGAGCATGTTATTGATACACACGTGACGTCTAGGGATGCTGCGCGGGTTGATAAGTGAATTCATGTTCGAACTCGATCCTTCTATACGGATCAATAGGAGTCGACAGGGTTCGAACCTTCAAACAAATACACGGTTATGGCGACCGGTGTATTTGTTTTAATACATTCATATTAGGCCTTTAAAGGTCTATAGCAATATGAATTTACTAATAAGAGTATAAAGCATACGAAATCCGATCCTCTATCGATAATTCGATAGATTTAACAAGATTCAATCAATAAAAAGAGAAATGACCCCGAACACCCCGATGATGGCCGTATTGAATGCAAATCTCAATCGAAGGGGTTAATCTAAATATTTCGAGTTCCACCCAAAAGTCCATTCAAAATTCAGAACTCCATAAAATCCAAAAATCCAAAATCCCAAATTCAAGATATTTAAAATTGAAATCCAATCACGAAACACTTAAAATAAAATCCATCTACCCTCCGCAATAATTTGCCGAAGTGGATAAATTAAAATTTACTTCAGCTCACAAAGAGCCAAATATCTAGTCAAAAATATCACTAGGATCCATTCTCAAACAATCTCCTGTCATTAAGGACGTGATACGTATCCTCTGACCGGCGGGTTTGCCGCCAAATGGCACCGCAGGATAAACGGTTATGACCCGGGGCCCTCTGAACCAAGTGGTTTTGCCGCCAAATGGCACCACGAAATACCGGTTATGGCCAGCACCATTACGTTCCTTATTGGCATCAAATCCTTGAGATATGAATCAATAGGATATGATCGATAGGGCATAAAGCCCTCTGTTAGCTAAGGTGAATTCAAATTTGTCCCCTTAGACAAATATTCACCCCATGTCTATAAGGTACCCTTGGACGAAGCAACCCATGGCTGCTAACAAGGATCCTTCTGTCAGGTTGGGTCGACTGACTAAGTAGACCAGGGACCACGATTGCCCGGGATGACGGAACCATGGGATCTTGATCGGGTCTATCATCCATTCCCCCACCATCCGCTTTAAGTGCAAGATGGTGCAATTTCTATTTTGAATATCAAAATCTTCAAATTCCCAACTATTTTCAAACTTTCCAAACCTTTCCAAATACCCAAATCCAAACCCAATTTCCAATTTCCAAACCCAATGCTGCTACTATCTGCCAGATAACACGTATTCTCTACGTATCTGATTGACGACTAGCCTTAATCGAAAGTTCTCTCTCGTGATTGGGAGAGGTAATTAACTATAGGAGCTTGCGCCTACAGGAAACTAGAACTCAGATCATAAAGTCCTCACAAAATGAGGGCAAAATCTCTGGGTAAAGTCTTATCTACAAACCCTTCTGCCTTCCAAAATTTACCCCGGAACTTATCCGTTAAAACTCCCCTCGCCGAAGAAAAAGCAAAACAATCAGCACGGCGGGGAGGTCGGGGCCGAATTTTCGGAGCCCACAAAAAAGCTATATCATATGAGTTAGGTGGATTGACTTTGATAACTTGCACAGGAAGATATAATTCCTGATACTGAAAAGTTCGTTAGCCTAACCTTTGTCAGGAAAAGATGAATGAAAAGAAATTCCTAACTCTTGATATTGAAGAGTTATTTATCCCACTTTTTAAACAAGAGAATAAAAAGAAAATTCCCAACCCTTAATAATAGAGAGTTGATTAGCCCAACCTTTATTGAGGAAAATTAATGCAATGGGGCCAAAACCTATAAGCATGATTGATATGACATTTCTAAAGTTATGAATATTAAGAATAAGAAAAGTGATGAAAAAAAGAAATGATGTTAGTTTCATATTTATACAGCATTCCTAATTTAATTTTTCAAGATCTAACTAAAAATTTATGTATTAAATTAATATCTAATTCATGGAGCTCAATATGCATAATTGTACAATTTCTGCTGTTGAAGAAATGGTTAAAATATTCAGCTCTAACTAATCTCAGTTTACCAGAAGAGGGAAATTTTAGGGATGTGAGTTGATATTCGAAGGATATGCTTGGTGTATTTATTCAAGTTCGCAGTTAAAGATGCCAGTTACAATAAAAATTTACTCATACTTAAAACCAGAGTAAATGACATGGCATTATGTAGCATTCAGGATAGTTTTTCCATCATCATCTTCGACATGGAATCAGGTTGAATAAATAACCAATACTTCTTTAATCTTTATATTACATGACAAACAATAGTTAAGCTAAATCAAGTTATGAAAATTCACTTTGGCCATGAACAATGGAAGAAATGAGTACGTTCTCGAATCAAAAGGAGATAACTATAACCAACCAAAAAAATTTCCACTAAAGGACACATTGGAATATGCTATAGAATGTAAACATAATTAGGGTGAAGAATTTAACGTAACAGCTAGTCTTGAGAACAAACAGATCATGTTCATGGCCAACAATAAAGAAACTAAATGTAACCTGTGAAAATTAGCTTCGTCCATGACAATCTATCAGACGAATAACTTTTGCAAAAAGAAACAAGATAAGCATATTAACAAAAAAAAAAAGTTGTATTCTAGAACTTATCAAAAAATGCAAAATAACGTAGATTGACCAGCATGAAAATTTTGAAAGAACGGCTATAGACGCTAGAACAAATGGATCAATTCACAAAACATAGAAGTGCACACAATAATGCAAGTTTACCATACAAGTAGCCAAGTAACTCAAAATAAAACTCTACCTCATAACACTTCTGAGCTTGCTCAACTTTCCGTTGTAAAAAATAAAACTGTCCTAGGTTGTGCAAAGTGGCTCCTACACTGCAAACATCAGCAGAGTTACTGTACTAAGCATGCAAAACAATGAGTTGAGAGCATGAAATGCTAACTTTGGCATACAAGTTAAGTGTAACATGTGCAGAAAAGAAAATTTGTCAAGTTCTTATAGATAAATACTTGATCACTCAAGCATATTTTTAGACAGAAAATTAAATTGAAACCTTATCAAATCTTGAATTTCTACTATATAGTGCAGCAAAGAAGAAAAAGTAACGCAAATATCATGAAATACTTAACACACCGGATGTCATTAGTACCAAATGATTCCTCTAGAATGTTAATTGCTTCTAAATATAATGGCTCAGCTTTATCAAATGCCTTTCTTGTCCTGTAAATTTCTGCCTGCATCAACCAAATTTAATACATTAAAAAATTCTTTACTAGAAAAAGAGAGTTTCACTATAAACAGAGAAATCGGGATCAATCATCTAAGCAGAAAATTAGAGAATTGAATTAGTGCAGCTTAAAATTGGCATCTTAAATTAAAAAAAGAGAGGAATTTTTCCTTTCTCATGATATGTTAGTTGCCTCATATTGTATATTCTTATTCAAGACTTCTATCACAACAAGTAGTTTGCCTACAAACCAACAAAGATGCAATCAATCCAACACAAATTGCCTTGAGAAAAAAATTGCTTTTACGAAAGAAATGGTTCCAAATATTCCAGGAACTTCTATCCCCTATTGGATAATTTATATCTAGCACATCAGAACCCTGATACATGATCCTCTCAGTTTTAATCCCACACTATTGAAATTATCCAATTTAACCAATTGACTCCTCAAAAATGATCCAAAATAATCCCACAAAAAGGATCATTATTTAATTCGGTGGAAATTTCATGCAAAGTTCATAGAAGAGGTAGGTAATGAGGATATTTTTTGAAAATAATTTTTTATATATTTTAATTTGCATAAAATACCCTCACTTCTCACCTCATTCATGAAATTTAGTATCAAAATTTCTATCAAATTAAACTATAGTGCTGACAATGGGACTATTTTGGATTATACTTAAAGAATCAAATCAAAATTGAACACTTTAAATAGACGGAAACTAAAATGAACCCCCATCCCCACATTATATATATTGAAATATAATATATTATAACTTAGAATATGTATTTGCGTTCACTTTTCTTCTATTTAATAATGAATAATATTGAAATATATTATTTTATAGTTTAACATACATATGTACTTTGGATCTCTCTTTTATTTAATGATTCTTAGCAGAAGAAAAATCAGATTAAACATCATATTTTCTAACTTCATAAAAATATAACTATCATATCTCTGCTTATCTCGTTGCCAAACAAACCATAAAATTATAAATATAAATTGAACTATGTTATCTTGTAAATAGAAAGTTTCTAAATTATTAATGTCATAATCTTCGATGTTCATCTTGTAAATTCAGTATCAAAATGTCATGGATTTTCAAAGTATTTACCTCCTTAATTTACATAATATGGTTTAATATTCTAATTTTAAGATGTAAAAATCTTAAATTTAATTTTTTTTCCTCACCTCTGAGAGTTTATAAAAATTGTTTTTAAAAATTTTTTTAAATAGTACTGATTATTTCGAGATATATATATATATATATATATATGGAATTTTGAGTATATAATCTTACATGAAATAATTTAGCTCAATTAATTTTTTTACTAACTTAAAAATGTAAATTTCACTATTCATCCAATTATTGTCATGTAGCAAGGGTATAAAAAAATCGGAAATCCCACCTAGGGCCGCATGCATTGGCTGGAGGTTTAGTGCTAAGGGCAATTTAGGGAAATCTGAATTCATTTACTTAAAACCTAATACCATCAGTCTTCACGTTTCAATTTTTTAGGGAGGGGATCACGACCAGGAGAAATTATTACGTGCGGAGTCCAGATGGGAGAACAGTCCAGATTTGCTAAGTATTTGTCGAGTATTTGTAAATACTCAGTAAATACTCAGCAAATGAACAAATACTCAGTAAATACTCAGCAAATACTCACAAAATCTGAATATACTCAGCAAATCCGAATGGTTATCCCGTCTGGACTACGCACGTAATAATTTATCTACGACCTGAGGTGGCAAACAAAGAAGGGAACATGCTGCCAAAGGGAAGGAAAAGGAATTTTGGTGGTAAAGATGGGTTTTGAAGGTAAAATCTGACTTTTTGTATTTTTTTTTCTTTGTTGAATAAGCTACCAATAGGAGTTTGAGAGCTTGGGATTTATGTGAAGTATTTTGAGGTAAAAGTGTTATTTTGAGAATGAATCTCAATTTAACTATTCCAGGAACTTAAATTGAACATTTACATGAAAAAAAAATCTATTATTAAGTAGTATGCAAACAAAAGGGGGTTGGGTGTCAATAGCGAGCAAATTTATGCGGGAATTGATTGTCGATACCCTCAATTAGGTAAGATAAACAATTTTCATTTCAGAAAGCAAATTTATAACAATGTTATTTTTCATCATCTGCTTTTTTAAAATTTGAATATAAATTTTATTTTTGTTTTATTTTAAAAGTACATGCATAAAATATTATAAGATGAAAATCAGCTGTATACATCTGGATGTTATAACGATATAATTTAATGAAAGGAGCTTTAGAAAAATCATGCTTATGGACATAATGGTAATGTGACAACCAATACAAACAATACTGGTATGGTGACAAAGTCGAGCCCATCGGATGGCCAAAGAGTCCTTCAGTTAAGATGTTTATGTAGACTTGTGTAGGTAGGGCAGCAAAAGCATACACATAGTTGGTCCTCAACATGGCTTTCAAGTTACGGTGGCCAAATGAACCACTTTCACATACATGACATATTCTAAAGCTGAAAAAAAAAATTGTATATGAAATATGTAATCAATAAAAAAAATTTATAGATGGTTAGCCAATAGTGTCAAGAAATATGATTAATGTCTGAAACTCTAATGTTATCTAAAGCTTATTCTAAATTCGATATTTCAATTGTAATTTAGGCATTTCATATATGAAAACTTTAGGTACCATATTAGACTAACATTAACATATTACTATAAGTAAAATCCTATAATAACTGATTTTTTTATCTTTAAATTGTTTTTCTTACTTAGCATTAGCTCATATCCTGGTATGTTACATATTTCCAGCAAGGGAAAGGACAAGATAGAACCCAAATAGAGGTCAAACCTTGATACATTGGGTGTATAGTTTTAGTGTGCAGTTTTGTTGTAAATAGAGTTTTAGCAGATATATCCATTATTTTTATTTAAATTTTTTTATGATATATATAGAATCCTGAATTATTTTAGTTACTCTATAGATGAATGGATGATTATAGTTGGCAATTGCTTTTGTTTCAAAAAATGGTATAATGTGCATAGTCGAACAGAACATTCTAAATTTCGCATGAGTTAAAAGTTATAATATGTATGGTGTAGTTGTGTTTTCCTGTTCGCCTCAGTTCGACTTAGCAAAGTCGTTGTGGGGTATGAAATATAGTTATACATAAACATCTAAAGTCCCTTCCCATAAGTATTCACATTGCAGAATGCTATATTTCATGAAATGAAAGACTATTGTATTCAAATATCAAAATTCAAATACCAAAAACTAGCTTCCACATTTTGTTTGCAGAGTGCAGAACAATACAATTACTCACACAAATTCACGTAACACTAGTGAACCAAATTAGGACAACACACCAGATTATTGCATGATGATGCAACATGTGAATCTCTTAGTCCAAAACCTTCCTTGGCTTCCTGCAAAGCTGCCTGAAAATACTTTTCCGCCTCATCTAATTTACCCTGCAAGCAAAGCAGAACTTCAAAATATTACAGGAAACTAATACTAAATGATCAACTTACGAAATCCAAATCTAAATCTGAATGCAAGGTTTACACAATAAAAAACATTAGGTCAACCAGAACAGAATTTGGAAGGCATCATCTACCAGCTAAGGCTAACAGGTTGAGCAAAAGACGATGAGCATTTCTAATCTAGTTGGTACAAAGCCATGCTAGAACTAAGCTAGAAGAATTGAGTTCCAAAAAATTATTCACATAAATCCTTCTAAGCCAGTTTAAGTGTCTAACATGACATAAGAGAGTTTGTAAATAAGGTCAAGCCCAATAAGCATTCTTTAGATGCCTCCAAAAATGACTGAGTACAGTATTGGGCTTAAATGAAAGAAACTGGAGCAGCTTGCACTGTAACCTAACAAGTGAGCCTGCAAACTATAGTGGTATGAAGTCAAAATAACAAATAGAACATAAAACCTAAAAGGCAATATCAACTTGACTTTACATGAGTTTAGAATTAAAGATTCCCATTGAGCTACTACTGCAGTCTAAGTTAAAAAATCAGAATCTATGATGCCAAATCACTGGCTAAAGAAATTGACAAAAAAACACAAGCGTAGCCCAAAGACAAATATACAAGCTTATTACTACAGACCAAACTCAAGAAAATGCATAAGAGAAAAGAACATCAAGTTCCATACTTTTAGAAAGAGATCCCTCCCATTATCAGTGAAAATTCTCCACTTTATAGTATGAGAATTTGAGATCACGGAACCATCTTCGATTCTGCGCAGACCAGTTACAAAATCATCTCCCTGATCATTATTGATGGTTAAGTTAGATGCTGAAGCACCTTCAGCTATGACAACATTTCCACTAAACCCAAAAGAGATGGCTGCACAATCACAAGATAAAAAAAGAATAATGCCAAGTGTAAGCATAAGTTCATAGAAGTCAAAGATAATTTAAAAAAAATAAATTAAAAAAATAAAAAATAAATTAAAAAAAATAGAAGTGAAAGATAATCCCTAATTGAAGATATAGATGTATACTCCTTTAGAAACCACGAATTTGTCAACGTGCATGGATAACAATGACCCTGCACACGGTTAAATATAAATTTCCTTCTACTTGAAAACCATTGTCCCAAGCTTAAACATCCAAAATGTAGGTCAAACTTAGAATTTAGTTTTGGTTAGAAAAAAAAGAAAAAAATACGCAGCTGAAACCATCTTTTTCAGCCGGCCTCCCAAACTGCAATAAAATATGACGCTTCCCCTTTATGGTTTTCTAATGCTTCAACTTCTGTATCTATACTTGCTATAACGTAGCCAGCTGACAAATCATCCAATCTATAGTTTAAGTAGTCAAATGTATAGAAACAAACCAAAAACCTTAAACTTACAAAATGCAGCTTACTTCTTGTAAGCATATACTGTATCTCCCCAGAGAACGCAAGAATCAGGTTATGTGGAATGCTTGATCCAACAAACCGACCATAGTTAACATACAATATAACTAGCATACCAGATAGAATTAGGATCAGGAATTGCAAAGTTAAACAAGGGCTATACAGAAGGAAAAATAATGATAAATAAAGGAGATATTAAATGCAAATATTTAATAACAAGTCAAGTGAATGACCCTGAACCATTAGTTAAATATTAGATACATACCAGTTGATCCAAACAGTAAAATCTTCAACATCAACTGCCAAGAATTCCTTCTGCGAGTAGACAAAAAATAATAACATTTGTGCAGACCAATATAACCTACAAAACATAGAAAATTGCATAATCATTTAACATGAACTTTTTAATTGCAAATTTATAGCCTAAAGCTAAACATTACCTATAACAACTGCTATGATAAAAAATACAATTTGTACAAAATGACTGACTTGCAACGCCAGTCGCTAATTACTTTTCAAATTTAAAGATTACATTAACTTAACAAAAAAATTTTAAAAACCACTTTTAGATAGAATATGGACCTTATGGTATAAATTTCAAACCAAATCTTACAACTTGACCTTTATCACTGGTTTCACTTCTTCCTTTCTTTTCTTTTCTGAAGGGAAGAAAATTTGAAGAAAGTAAATTTTCATGGTATTAGCAAACTTGAATTTTAAAGTAACGAATGCTTTTGTAATAAATAACACATATTTTAAAAAATTTAAGAGGACTACTTGCAGCAGTATAAATCACAGATTGACTTCTTTCTCTTGGAATGAAAGAAGAATCTTTCATTCAAAGAATCTAGGACTATTCTAAAAGAAAGTTTAACCACAAAAAAATAATGAAGTACCAGATAGACTGCATGTTCAATAGTGTAAGAAATAATAATACAACAACAACATCAAGCCTTTATCCCAATATATGGGTTAACTACATGAATCTTTTTTTCTCCATTGTGTCATGCTAAGAGTCAAATTCTCATTTAAATCTAACAAACAAAAAAAATCATTTCTAATATTTTCTAATCAAGTCTTTGTTAGGTCTACCTCTACCACTCTTAACATAGGCCAAATTTAAAACATCTACTCTCCTAACCGGGTCATCAAAAGGCCGGCATTTTATGCAATCAAACCATCTAAGGCGACTCTCTCTAACCTATGGCACTGGAGCTATTCCAACCTTTTCACATATATTCTCGTTTCACATTCTATCTCTAAAAGTAAGGCCACTCATCCACCTAAGCATCTTCATCTCTGCAACACTTAACTTAATTATATGCTTCTCCTTTAATGGCCAACATTCTGTGCCATAAAGCATTGCAGGTCTCAACACCATCTTATAGAATTTTCCCTTAAGTTTAGGGGGTACTTTTCTATCACACAACAGGCTCGATGCATTCCTCCACTTCAACCATCCAACTTGAATTCTACTAATAATATCCTCATCTACTTGACCATCACTCTTGGACAATAGTCTGAAGATATCTAAAAAAATGAGTACTCTTATTAATGACTTGATCGCCCAAAGCCACAATCCCCCCACTAGATATAATACTACTAAAATTACAGTCCATGTATTCGATTCTAGATCTACTCAAACGAAAACCTTTAGACTTTAAAGTTGACCTCCTTAAATTAAGTTTACCTTCAACTCCCTCTCTAATCTTATCAACAAGAATAATATTATCAGCAAAAAGGATATGCCAGGGTACATCCTCTTGCAAATGTCTAGTAACAACATCCATGACAAAAGCAAAAAGATATGGGCTTAAAGTCGATCCTTGATGTAATACAAATGAAATAGGAAAATACTTGGTTCAACCACCTTATGTTTGAACACACGTAATAGCTCCTACATACATATCCTTAATGACTTTAGTATAAGCATTATTAACTCCTCTTTTTTTCTAAAACTCTCCATAGCACTTCTCTTGGAACTTTATCATAAGTTTTCTCCAAATCAATAAATATCATACGTAGATCCTCCTTATTCTCTTTATACACCTCTATCAAACCTCTCAATAAATGTGTAGGTTAATATGGTGGAATAGTTAGAATGCATATTTCGTCTTATTGATGTGAGCCCTCCACTACATTAGAGACCTCAGACTTATGATAATGGATGCTTGGACAAAAATAAATAAAAAATAAAAAATAATGGTTTCTTTAATTCCTCTTCTATTATCTTCGTCTCCTATGGTTGATATTTGAGGTGTCAATTCATGTGTTAGCATATCAGATTTGGGTACAACCCAATTTTGACCCACCATATGCCTGCTCAACCCAAACCCAACTTATTTATTGAATGGGTCAAAAAGCATTACCCAAACTCGAACCACCTTCAACCCATCTAACTTGAACCCAACCTGAGTGACCGGTTTAATCTACATATGTTCATGTGGGTACAGAAAATAACATTAATCTTTATGCATAAATTAAAATTTTTTATAGCTATTTCTCAATTATATTTTCTTTTCGATACTAATAATAAAAATATAAATACTTTCATTTTATATATATATATATATATATAACAACTACATTTTACATCCATGCAATAATTCAAGTTGCATGACAATACCTATTTCCAGTGCTTATATAATGAGATACATAAATCTTGCTCATATATATGCATATCTCATTAAGCAATATGTACATTAAAAAAGGAGGATAGAGATTGTGAAATTTGATCCAAAAAAGCTGATGTCACTCTCATTTTCTTGATTCTAAGGTTTGTTTTGCACTAGGTGAAAAGGCATAGATGACATGCAAATAGACCTGTGATATCTTAATAATATGGGAACTAGGAAGACACAAATGGCTCAAATTGCATCACGCTATATAGAGCACATAATAGGTTTAAATTTGAGTCAAATTTGGATTTTCATGTAAACTCAAACCCAACCCAAAAAATTAAACAAGTTAGAATCCTAATCCTGACTCAAAAGTTAATCGGACCATTATGACCCAAATTTTTCAGGATGGGTTCATGTCAGGTTATCATGTCAAGTTGCATATCAGTAATTTACTGACACCTCAATTTGGTATCATTAGCCCCACTCCTCTCATGGTTTGTGCAATTAACGTATACACCCCTTCTTGATTAGTATTAGATAATCCATACATGTCCACTTTATTCTATGTTTTCATTGTCATCTTGATATTTTCACAAAACTCTCACTCCCCTTTGTTTTATTCCACTACATAAAATGATTACAATCTCAACAAATTGGAATTAGAATAAACTCTTATCTAAGGATTTTAAAATGCCCTAACCTCATATCCATTATCCTACTATCCAGAATCTTGTGTCATACCCGTCAACCATCACTCTGAATCCTACTTCTCTTTTAATGGCCAACATTCTGTGTCATAAAACATTGCAAGTCTAACCACCATCTTATAGAATTTTCCCTTAAGTTTGAGTGGTACTTTTCTATCACACAATAAGCTTGATGCATTCCTCCACTTCATCCATCCAACTTGAAATCTGCTAATAATATCCCCCATCTATTTCACCATCACTCTGAACAATAGACCCAATATATCTAAAATATGTACTCTTATTAATGACTTGATCACTCAAAGTTACAAAACCACACTAGATCTATTACTATATAAATACCAATAGATTTAGTATAATCATGGAATCTAAATAAACTTTGCACATCAAAGAAATCAAGAGCACTCTTCAAATGCTGAAAGAAGTCCTAACATTTTTCCAAAAACAAAAAGGAGCATATTTTCTTTAAATGATAAAAGAAAGCCTAGCTCTTTTGCAAGATCAACAAAATCTTCATTTGACAAAATCAAAATGATAGACTAATACATATGAAATTATCAGGGACTTTCAGATAATATGTAATGAACCATGAAATGTAAACATTTCTTTACAAAAAAAAAATGTCCCTTTCGTACAGGAACTAGAAATTACTTTCCCTCCTAAAACTAAAAATACACTCCACATAATCATCACCTCCAAGGCTCATCACAGTCCAACACTCTTGGGTTCACCAATGTCACC
Organism: Dendrobium nobile; assembly: GCA_022539455.1. Taxonomy (NCBI): domain Eukaryota; kingdom Viridiplantae; phylum Streptophyta; class Magnoliopsida; order Asparagales; family Orchidaceae; genus Dendrobium; species Dendrobium nobile. The sequence goes on from CM039731.1 coordinate 32,613,855, forward strand.
ACCTCTAATCCTATTGTAACCATCGCTTTCATATCTCAAGCACCTCCACTAGGTTTATAAGTATCGCCACCCACAAGCTCTTCATCACCACTCTCAAAATTGTAGACATTGTCAACCCAAAGTCAAATACTCCAATTGCTACACAAACTTTTGGCATAAACCATGACTGACATATATCAATAAATCCACACTAACTCTCCTCATTTGTTCTGAGCAATGCTATTATCAACAGGATTCACAAGAATTAAGGCATTATTGTACAAACAGACCTCCAACTGTTTAGAGGTTGAAATTATCTATTCAAATTTTGCAACAACTGTAAGTTAATAATTTAGGCCAAACGTACAGAGTTTTCTCTTTTGAATTATCCATGTTAAAAAAAAATTTGTCTATTTGTATTAGAGTGCCCGAAAATTCTAAGGCATAGACTATCACAATTTCCTTGTGCTCTTCATGTTCTGTTTTATAATAAATCCTTTTGCATGAACAAATAATAAGAGTATAATACAAGATTCTTTTTTTTTTTTGCATGATTAAAATTTTCCATATAAAATAAAGAACAAATAAACTTTAAGACAAATGATTGCACAATTTTCATTTTAGTTCTCTGCACAATACAACTATATAAGCGAAATCATGGAATTCAGAATTTCATATTCTCTGACTCCATACGGAATCTATAGTTTTGTGCATCCTAAAGCATGAACATCCTTTAAATGCATAAACAAGTCTTGGCCCCTTTGCTGAATTAACTAATTCCACATTAATCAAAACAAAAAATAAGAACAACACAGTGTAGTGCATTTAGAATAGTCCGGACTTCCAAAAAAAGTGGAATTATTTTCCTCATACGGAAATATTTATCCCCATAGTCTTAAATATCCTATTTATAAATCAAATGAAGAGACCGGTAGAAAAAATTCTCCACCAAAGAGCTCTAGCTCAAGGAGCATGCTCCCTAGTTTCCAAAGCATAGGTCCCATGTTCGAGTCCAACTTTTGAACTTCTTTAAACTAAATATTCGCTAGCTTCTATTTGAAATGCAGTCTGTAAATAGTTATGTAACTTGCCTTATAATATAATATTTGGAATAGGTTTCTATCCTTTGAGAAAATTAAAAGGTTTTTAAGAAAATGACAGACAGTCCTTATGATCATCACTTTCCCAAAACGAAAGCGTCAATATAGGTTTATTATATTCCAATTTTAACGCCATCCACAGATTAGGAACAACTCGCTTAGAAGTTAGAACACAAGAGCCACAGATTAATCCAATCAATAAAATAGGTTCGTCGCATTCAATCTTTAAGGAAACAATGAGAACAATCCGATAAGGAAATAAGCACATCAACTCTACAAATAGCCATAAAAAGAGATATATCCGCTGATATGGTAAAAGCAAACAATAAGAGTAGCAAAGTACCTTGCCAAGGAGCGCATCTCCCCCCCACGTTAATGGGACTATCCCTGAAGGGAACCGAGCTTTCCAAACGGAGGAACCGAAGAACACTTAAAAGACCAACAGTTCGTTGAATTCGCATGCTGAGATAGCCTTGAAGCGGGTAAAAGCAGCAGAGGAGTTCTCAGAGACGTAGGGAGAAATAGTCGGTGACTTGGGTTGAGGTCCGCTAGGCCAGTGATTGTTGATGCATCAGATTATCACACACCAGGCTCGAGTGGCTAAAAATGTTCATGTACGCCGCAATGTTGAAGAAGCCACCTTCTCAGGTGGCCGACGAGACAAAAAGAGATAGGGTTTTAAATGTGTCCACTTCAGCTCTGGGTGAGAAGATGTAGACAACAGCGGCGGAAAACATGGCGGCGACAGCGTGGAGGATGGTGGAGAAGGTTAGCGGAGAATCGATTCTGGGTGACGTCGGCAACGTAGGGGAGTTGGGTAAGAGGCCCGGCGTTTGAAAGAAAGGTATACGACGAGGATATTACAACTGAGTCCGAACGTCAGAAACATCTTTAATCCTCATTATGTACACTATGCTTCTTTTAATACGTGCACTCACATAATTCGAGCACGTTTCAAATCTAGTTCTGATTCGAACTTTGCACGCAATATTCTCTCCATATTATAGGCGCTCCGTTTAAAAATTATTTTGTGAAGAGTCCGGATGTAGCTCTGCCTCCGGAGAAATCATGAAAAATGGATTGGACAAGTGGATATTCAATAGATTTTGTTTTTTATTTTTCTCTTATTAGTCTGATCGATTCGGCCTGATCCATTTTGACTTTTTCAAATGCCGAATTCATTCAAATTAAGGGTATAGGATTTAGATTCATTTTTAAGAAAAAAATCTCATAAAAGCGCCCCAATATTTAGGACTTCAGCTACATAAAACTTTTGATTCATGCTACTAAAAGAAAAAATGAGGATCAACTACTAAATATGAAGACTGATTTGGAGGAGAAAATTACATTCTTCAAGCAGATGATATGCCCACAAGATATGGAGGCCAAAATTGGATCAGTTGGGAGCATGTTGTATAGGTGGGAGCTCTATTCTATTAGTTTTACCTATCTTGTTCTTTCTCTTACTGCTATATCCTCATCCTTATTCTCATCCCCATCCTCGCCCTCATCCTGAGGAATTATAACATCTACAACTTCCTTCTTGTTATTGATAAGAGGAAGGGGGCTTTCTCCTTGCTATTGACACGAGAAGGGAGTGCAACGCCTGAGGCTTCCTCCTTTTTGTAAACAGATGGAGAAATTGCAACACCTGATGTCTTGGTTGGGCTTACTGGGGAGAATAGGGGATGGAAGTGAAGAAAGCAAATAAGTTATATGCTTTCTCCTAGGTTACTCCCTTGAGGATATTAAAATTTTGTACAAAAATTATTTTATTGTTAGTAAATCTCATATCTTATAGACACTAATTAAAATATGCTCCGGGACAAATCTTTATGCGTACCTATCATTCATTTAGTATACCAAATAAATTTGTGGCCTTTTTGTCATAATAAAATATTTCTATAACACCCCCATCGAAGGAAACATAGTCATAAATGAGGGTACTTAGAGAGTTAGGGGCATTTTTATTGAAAAGTGCTCAAGGAATTATATCTACATAAGATCAAATGTAATATTAGCGAATGAATTAGTAAAATGAATTAATAATTAGAATGATACATAAATGCTTTTAGCACTCACAATTAGCAGAGATACAAAACTATTTATAAAGCCTAATGGCTTCTTTAAAGCAAACTTCCTACCAATTTTATTGAATTCATTAACTAGAAATTTCCTAAAAAGTCTCAAACCAATTAATAGATGAGAACTCATATATATTACTTGCAATAATAAGGAATCTTCTTAAGGTTTTGGTGTTATTAATGAAAAAAAAAATTTGACAATAAATACATGATAAATTTCTTTAATATAATGGATGGATCAGTTGATTTGTTCATTTCTATCATCTCAATCTTAATATTAGTTGATGTGAATCCTGCAAGTGGCTTGCTCTGCCATATGATCTCAACACCTCTGTTTGACAAATTAGTGAGCAGAGCCACTTCATCATATGTAAATTGTTGATAAAGGATTACTAAGACATATCACAGAATTTAAGCATTTCATATATCAGTGAAATTTTTTTGCTGAAATGATGGGAACTTTAAAAGTTGATAAATGTGTAATCTCTTCAAGGTGTCCATAATATTCTTGTTTATAATTTCCATGAAAGAGTTGCAAATACTTCTAAATATTGATACAAGCAATGATAAGTAATAGGCCGAATATACCCAGACATCTGCAGAAATTAAAGAAAAATACATGGTAAATACATAATCAAAATGCAATAAATATATAGTAACTACGCAGTTGATACGAAACTAATACATAGTTGATTCTTACTTGCACAGTAAATATGCATTAAATACACAGTTGATACGCAGTGGATTCTCACTTCTGTAGTAAATAAGTTACTTGAAAAAGGTACACAAAATGAACAAAAAATAACACATAGAAATTTGAAAACTGTGCAACATAATTTTGGAAAGGAAGACCGTCGATATCAGTAAATACACAGTTCATATACAATAAATACACTATATATATATATATATATAATATATATAATATATATATATATATATATATATATATATATATATATATATATATTTATTTATTACACATTTAATACATAATTCAGATGCAATAAATACACAGTGAATATATAATTAATATGAAGTTCATACGCAGTTAATACACAATTCATACGTAGTAAATATACAATAAATTCTAAAGATCCTAAATGTTAAACCCTAAAACTGATTTTGAGATATAAGCCAAAAGAAGTGTCTCTTTAAAAATGAATTGAATGAGAATAATGGATTAACCTTGTTGGTGGATGATGAACTTAGTGCCTGAATGCAGTTGAACAATGAAAGCTTGAATACCAAAGTTGAAAGTGAACAGTGAATGCCAAAGATGAAAGTGAATGCAATGATGTAAAGTGAACAAGCTCTGAGACTTATGATTTCCTGCAAATTCAAAATTTTCTTGGCCGAGTAGGTCGGGCTGACAAGACAGAAATAAAATACGAAATTCATTTTGGTTCAGGTCGATAGGGCTGACAAGGCAGAATAAAATACAAAATTCATATTGAATATCCATGTGTCATGATTTCATCGTAGTCCAGACATAGAGCTACATCCGGACTCCGCATAGAATAATTTCTCCAATTCTAGAGGTGTCATTTTCCCCTCTGGTGAGACTTGAGAGCGATCGAAATCCTCTCATTAGAATTTTCTAATTTCTTTTTAAACTCTAAATTATAAGTCATCTTTTTTAAACTACTTTGATTTTTATATAATAATTTTTTATAATTATTATATTATGTGATTTAATTTTCTAAATTAATTTGTATCAAAAAATTTGTAGAAGATAATTAAAATATAATAGCCACACAATGTGCAACAACAATATAAAAAGTAACATAATAACAAGGTTGTCTCAAATAAACACAAAATTCCTAGTACATTTAATGCAGTGTTTATAAATTTAAATTTGATTTCTCTAACATATAATAGTTATACTGAGAATTATTTTGTTGTTTGTTTATTAGTAAAATTATTCCAATTGTTAATTTATGAATTGTTAATACATTATCATAAAATTCATCAATAGATCTCGATTCAATATTTGATTAAAAAAATTTAGTTCAAAATTATCCAAAGTCCAATTTTAGGAAATGTATAGTCAAAAAGAATATTTTCATAAGACAAACTCAACAAAATAAAAAGTGATTTGATATGCATCTAAATGATCTCAAATCAATCACTTATTAGTACAAAAAATCATATTTAAAAAATAATAACAAACCTTGTTAGTACAGAAAACATAATTACATACCTCAAAATATTATACTATCTTTATTCTCCTAAAATCAATATATAATAACCAAGAGATCAATATAATCACGAATCTATTACAAACTCATCACAACAATAAATAAATAAATAAATAAATAAATAAATAAATAAAATATAAACAAAATCAAAATAAAATCTTAAAATCTCAGACAGTCTCACTCCAAGTGGTTTGACCCTTTTCCTGATCTGAAATTATTTAAACCATATATATTGAGCTAAAAAGCCCAACAAAAAAATAAAACTCTATCACTATTTTCAATACAAGACAAAAGAATCAATATCTATGTTCAGTTCTAGTCAATATCAATCATCATTTAATATGGGTAATAAAAATCTTAAAAATCAATATAATTAGTGAAATTAAAAGAGATCTATCAAACTAGGAGACATTCGATAAAGAGTAGTATCACCCAATGAACTATACCAGTATGTCATGCTTTTTTGTATCAATATTAAAACCAGTATGAGCTATCAATATGTTAATCAGTTTAATATACTATCAAGTAAATATCATCATAAGTATAATTATGAAAAGCAAGGTCAGACATTCAGTTTTGATTTGATGTTTCTTTTGTACATATATTATCTATCATAACTCTCAGTCTATCAATTTTTACATATGTCTTACAATAATCATTTAAGAGCATTTCCCTTTATCTGTCGGCGTAATTCAGTTAATTAGTTACATGCTATAACTAGGTTTACACCACCTACTTTTTTTTTAAAAAAAGGCCCCTCAGCTCATCCTACTGTGCAGGGTATCATATTTTAAGAGTCATCCTCTATTCATTATATATAGTGTTAAATGCCAGCCTTCCTAGCGTACATGTAAATGTAATCTTTTTACTATGCAATATAAGCTAATATCATATGTAAAATGCATAAATGTATAAATACAAGGAAATCTATCAAAATTATATGCCATGCATTTACTTCAAAAAAAAAAACATTCCTTTTAATTTAACATGTGAAAAATCAATATGTTACAATCAAAATGCTTATATTAATAATATCTATCACATACAAAAAATTATGCCGTGAAAGTTTTACCAATACAAACATATCCTTATGGTAACGTAAACATAAATTTGATCAGAAAAATATCAAAATATAAAATTATTGAAATCAGACATAGAATAATTGTTCCTTATAGTGAGACGAGCAATTTTCCGAATAGGCTCGACAGAAAAAAATCATACCCCAAGCTTCAAAACCTAATTTTTCCTTCTCTTTCTTATATTTGTCTCTCTAATATTTGTAAACCCATTCTCTGTTAACTGACTTGAGAAGAAAAAAAATGAATTTTTAAAAGATTAGGTTAGTTGATTATAATATTTATAATAATTTAATAATATAATATTAATATAATATTTAATTTAATCAATTTTAAAGATAAAAATTAATATAAATTCTTTTGGGCTTAGAAATTATAGAAAATATCTATAATTTTTAATTATTTTATTTAGAAAATATTTGTGAAATCAGTTTTCAGAACGGATACTTGATGGTATCAAAATCCCCACTTGTATGACATGTATCAATTTTTTAAGAATTTTCACTCGTGCCCAAAAATTATGAAAGAACTAATAGAAGTAAAGCACTACAATATCAATGTTATGACAAAAATAGTTTTCAAATTTGACATAATGGCTCTTAAAAAAAAATTTATTTATTTGACTCACAATATATAGGCTATTACATCGACTTCTTTTCTCCAATTTGAAAGAGTTTTGTAGTTTGCAGTACAACTTGTTGTAGATTGTAGAGAGTGTGAAGTTAGTTTGCCAGTTTGTTATTGCTTGAGCACACAATGCCGCATAGGAAGTTCATTTGTAGTCATAAGAGAAATCTTCTCGTGAAGAGAATATTATTGAGGCAAACGTACTATGCAGCAGCTATAGCAAATTGACTAAACCAACCAAATCAAACCAACCATCCTTATACCCAACAGCTGCAAAGCCTGCCACTTGTTCTCTCCCTCTCCATTTCGAAAAATTATTCTGTCCGGACAGGATACCGAGCAATACCGAGTGTGGTATCGAGCACGGTACCGAGGGCCGTAATGATGTGGCGCTTTGTTATTGATCTTTGGACACGTTCGGTGTCCGGACACAATAATTACTCCATTTCTCTCTATCGCACAGCCCATGACAGAGAACCTCCTCCATCGTAGCAAGCCATCTCCCTCACCTTTTTATTCCTTGAATGAGAGCTACCAACAGTAAGTCCTTTCTCTTCATCTCCCTCTACGACTGAATGGTAACCTTGAATACTCCTCTTCTTCTCATAATCACTCTCCTTCTTCCTTGTTTTTCTCTCCTTCTCCACTTACAAAATATATATATTAGTCCATTTAATCTAAGAATGCAACAAAATATTTTAATATATTTTATTAAATTAGATTATATTTTATATAGGTAATTAAACTTATTTATATTGAGAAATATATTTATAGAAATAATGATTTAGCGCATAAGGATAGGTTGAATCATGGCAATGATTAAATGATTTGGGTGACTCTAAATGAATGCTTCCTTAAGCAACTTATGGTTTTCAGCAAGTAAATTCAAGTGTTTGATGATTTGATTGAATCTAAGTCATAATAGCAATGCAACTTGATTAATTCAACTCAAAATAATATTTATTGTAAAGCTCATAACATTGATTAATTCAAACTGTATTTTAGTAAATAAAGTAATAAATTAATGATTCGAATTCAAATTGATGAGAAAAGAAAATTCTAATTACTCAATCGAGCTCTATTGGCATCTATATTCCTCTTATTATGTACAAAAAGCTAAGGCTTCATTCAGGACAATTTTCTTACTGCTTTCTAAAACAATTTTTAGTAAAAAAATTTCTTCAATTAGAAATTTTTGTACTAAAAAGTTGATTTAAAAAGAAATAATAAAGCTGTCCCAAACGAAACCTAACATTTTCCACGCCCATTAAATAAAATAATACAAGACATCTTAATTAGAAGTTTAAGCTTTCGAGCAACATAATATAATGGGCTGCAAGAATTTTATTCTATTTAAAATACACAGGCTTAATTTCTCACCAAAAAAAAAAAAATTAATTCACAGCATGTAACATGGCCAGTTTCTCTCCCATTAACTTGCATTTCCCTCATATAAATAACAGCAGAGCCCCTCCAACAGAAAAGTAACACCAAGTATACACAGATATACATGCTCAATCGTTCAGGCTTCATGAAGTTGTTTGAAAATAAGGAACTATCCAAACAACATTAACAAATTTACATTCTTTTGCACAACAAGATACTGGCACTATTCACCATCTCAGCCAAAATTCAAGTAGCCTTCTTGCGTTTATACCTGTTGGCACAGAAGACATAAATCAACATGTTGAGAAAGCTAAGTCCAGCAATAAGCCAAAAGAAGTTATCAAGATGGCCCTCATTGAGGTTATCAGGAATCCATCCAGGTTTTCCTCCCCTTGTTGTCACAGACGTCACAATGGTTAGTATGAAGGAACTCAAATAGTTCCCAAGTGCAGTTGTCATAAGTGAGAGTGCACTGCAGAGGCTTCTCATTGCATCAGGAGATTGATCATAGAAAAACTCCAGTTGTCCAATAAATGTGAATATCTCTGCAGCACCCACCAAGAAATACTGAGGAATTTGCCACAAGATGCTCATTGGCACTGCAGCTTTTACATGCACCAAACCTTCAGCTTTAGCAATATCTAATCTTCTAATCTCAACAAAAGCAGCAGCAGTCATTGCCAGTATTGAAATGAAGAGGCCAATGCCCATCCTTTGGAGCTCAGAGAAACCCCTCTCTTTTCCAGTGATCCTTCTTACTATTGGCACAAGAATGCTGTCGTAGACCGGAACCCATACGATGACGCTTATGACGTCGAAGGTTGATAAGGATGCAGGAGGAATGGTGAAGGATCCAATGGTGGTATCGAGGACCATTCCCTGTTCAACAAACATGGTTGACATCTGGGCATATACGGCAGAAAAAACGATTCCGGTGGCCCAAATGGGGAACATCCTGACCAAGATCTTTAGCTCCTCCACCTGGGTTACAGTGCAGAGTGTCCAAGGATTGGAAGACCCTTCTGTTTTGGTATCAAAATCTGACAAAGTAGCAGCCTTGTCAAGAAACCTGCATAGTGTTTTGCAGAACAGCCATTGTCATGAATAAGAAAGAAAATTTTGATAAGACAATGGAAAGAAAACGCACATTCAATAACAGAATCAAGACATTTAGTGCCAAACCACAGCCTTTTGACAAACTGAAGCTCATAATAAACAATAGATGTTACTTCTATACAGTTTAACGGCTAACAGACAAGTAAATCAAAAGCACATATAATAAGATTGAGGTTTCGTTTGGGACGGCTTTCTTTCTGCTTCTTAAAGCAGCTTTTTAGTAAAAAATTAAAAATTTATACTAAAAATCCGTTTTAAGAAGCAGTAAGAAAGTCATTCCAAACGAAGCCTGAATCTAGCATACCAGCAGAGAAGTTCAGAGGCTTACTTAAGCTCATCACTATGTTCCAGTTTTCGACTGCCTTCAATTGCTGAGCTCTTATCAGGAAGTTCATACAAGAGGGAGCTATCAAGGGGAACCTTTACATTCCACTTCCGAATGGAGGCAATCACCACTTGGCACACTCTTGTAAGTGGACTTCCGCCTGGTTTCTGGAACCTGTAAAGATATGTTCCAGAAAAAAAACTTCCGATTGCCAGTCCCATGAACAATGTTGGGATACCAAATCCAAGGCCCCAGCCACAGTTATCTTGCACCCACACAAGAAAGCTGCTAGAAATAAGAGCACCAATGTTGATTGAGAAATAAAACCAATTGAAGAAAGAGCCCTTTCTAACCCTCTCCCGTGAATCGCTATCATCGAATTGATCAGCTCCAAATGATGAAACACAGGGCTTGATGCCACCAGTCCCTAAAGCAATCAGATAAAGACCAAGGAAGAATACAGCATATTGGATTGCTGTTGCTTCTGGACATTCAGAATCTACACAAGCAGGAGGCTTAAATTGTGGAACCGACGCTGACAGTGTAAGTGTGGCCATTCCCTATTCAAAATAAAAATATCATTGACGGAAATCATGAATAAAATAAGACATAGAATCCTATAACATAGAATAAGTTAAGAATATCAGGGATTTGTTTTAATTCCTTGTAAATCTATATTGAGCAAATAACACTTTTGTGGTTTGAATTTCATTACATTGTAGAAATTTATGGCTGCAGATGAATTCTATGTTATTTTGGTTCTCAACCAAATTGTAAAATCCAAAATTTAATTAAATTATGCAAATTTTGAGGATGAAATTTTATGAGGGAAGATTATGAAGGTCCAAAAATTTGATTTAGTTAATTAAAATTATTAAAAATTAAATTTTGGTTAAATAAAAGTCATTGGATAAATTTAAGATTTAATTGAGTCATCTAGAGTGAAATTATAGTAAATAAAAATAAGTTCTTATATTTTATTTATGCGAATAGTTTGATTTAATTTGAAGGATACATGAATAATAAAATATATGAATTTATGAAAAAAATTTGAACTATTGTTTCCATTGAACAGTCCAAAGGGCTTGGTTTTGTGCATATTTAGAGAGAGAGAGAGAGAGAGAGATGATGGGAGAGGAAGAGTCAAAGTAAGTGAAAGAGAAAGGGATGCAGGAAGTGAGGTTGAGAGAGAGGGAGAAAGACCGAAAAAGAGAGAGAAAGAGCACCAACATGAGATGGATGGGAAGCTGGGCGAATGTGCAAGCAACAGATAGGCGAGGTTGAATTTAGTGCAAGCATGGCCGAAGATTAGGGATACTCTTTCTTCTTTCTTTCAAATGAAAGGAAAAGTTTAACTAGAATTTTGTTTTTCAAATTGATAATCTTTAGCATAATTTTTATTTTCATAGAAAATTTTGTCAGGGTTTGGCGTGAAGGAGAAGAGTAAATTAAAAGGATGCGGAGATGGTTGGTGATTTTTGCAAAAGAAGAAGGATATTTAATGTATGAATATAACTAAAAAATTTTAAGAATTTTTTATGAAATTTGAATGCAATTAAAACGGAAATGATTTAATTATGAAGATATATTCATAGTATAAATATAAAGTTATGTTCTAATTTCATTTGAAATTAAGAAAGTCGAGATTTGTTTATAATTCTAGATTAAATTAAATTAGATATTGTAAATATTTATTTAAATAAAAATGAAAAATTAAATAAATAAGATTTATTTCAATGGAGGAAAAACATAATAAAATAATGACAAGAAATACTATTATGTACATAGTTTAAATAAAATATTTTATATTAATGAAAAGATAATTATATGTAGGGAATACTGTGTTAGACATGTAAGTAACTATAATAATAAAAAAGGTAGTGAATAATTTATATTCTAAAATAGGAGAATAATTAAATGACTTGGACAAAATACAAATGTAAATATTTAAATTTCTTAACTATATGGCTCCAGTTATAAGCCTAACTCTTTGTTTGGTTAATAGATTGAATCAATATCAAAGTGTGCAATCAAGTTCAAGGAAAACTAAGCTAATTCTTCTATGGTCAAGGCCTTAAGGCCGTTCTAAGGCGCTGTAGTCATATTGAGATGAATGCTATAGGTCTCTTACCATGTTTAAGCAATCTATCTTATGCATTGTTTATTATAGAAAGATATTGAATGACATGCAAAATATAAATGAAATAAAATAATTAGAAATAATTGTATGTGTGTGTTGATTGATGAAGTTCATCTCCTTATAGTGCTATTTGGTGATGTTAATGCACCCGAGCTTAAAATTGAAAAAGAATATTGTTATTAAAATATCATAAATGATATAATTTTAGACTATGCTTCTATAACAGATGTATTATATTAAAATGAGATAGATATAAAAAGGTATGATATGATTATCCTTTATTCACATTATGTAAAATCTCATACAATGTCATTTTTTAATTAAATGAATCATCAAATGATTTTATATTGATATATCTATTATGACAAGCTTACATGTATTTTCAAAATTTCCTATATATTGCTGAAACTTAGAGATATGATTTAATCAATGTTTAAAATTGCGTATTCGGGTATTGAGGCGTTTTTCATTCGTGAGACGAGGGGTAAGCCTCAAGGCGTTTTGATGCGTAAGCCTCAAAATCAAAAGATTGCATAAACATAAAATAATAAATTTTTTATATACTAATGAGTGAATAATATAAAACATAAAAAAGAATAAGATATGAAGTGAAATCAAAATATCCTAATAATAAGACAATATGAAATATAGTTCAACTCAAAATTCTATCTTTTCTAAATCTCAGTATTCTTTTCATTAACATATAATTCCAATTTCCAAAAACAAATAGCAATGACATATCACATAAGAACTCATAAGTCATCAACATTGTCATCACTAAGTGGTTCTTTATTTGAATCATCATTATGATGAACTGCTCTCTCCCCTTCCTCCTCTCCTATAGAGTCCAATGTCGGGCATTTACTTCAAGATTTATGTAAGTTTTAATATATATAGCGTGAGGCGTAAGCCTCGTACCAGTGAGGCGAGGCGGGCCTCAAGGCGAGCCTCATATTGCGCAATTTTAAACCATGGATTTAATCACTAAGTTATGTCGATAATTCACAATTATATTAAATCAATATTTTCGGGCCACAACTTTGAGAACTAAATGAGTGGGATGATAGAAAATGTGTATCATAAACGTGATGCTCACAAGAAAACAACATTTATGTTATAATAATTGTAGTATTTTGATTTAGGATTTACTTCTATATTAGCAACATTTTCGTTGCATTGGATAATAACATTCTAAGAATGTTCAAAATTTTTTTACTCAGATGAAATTTAAAACTCCATCCAACCATCTCATCCTTCTTGGTATTCAAAACACCTGAGTTGGGATGTGATACAAGTGGCATGAAAGCCAAGATTGAATTTTGTAGTGCTAATAAGAATGAAACAGCCATTAGGACAATCAATGAAAATTGGTCATGAGAGATTTGGGAAGTTTGGTTTGACATTATATTAATTTTAACTAGATTCTAATGTCTTGTATATCTTAGGTCTATGGATATCCAATAATAAGTATGAGATGGAAATAGAGGGAAGTTGGAGATCCAGTAAATGTTACTGTCAATACAATTGGAACTAGGGGTAGTATGTATTAGGGATAAAGTTTTTATAAATGAGGGAATTCTAAAGACCAAAATTTCTTTAAATCTTGCAAATTTCGATAATGAAAATTTACAAGGAGAGGAGATGTAAAAACTCAACATTTTATTTAGTTAACTAAAAAAAAACTAAAATTTTAATATCTTTAAATAACTAAATAAAAATTTGGGTCTTTATACAAAGGATGTAATGCAATAAATACAAATCTTCATTAATTAAAAAAAATGAAAGCTATGCATGCAAGTAATGAAAAAAATGAGCAATAAATAAACGAAGAATTATTTACTTCCCAAATCTAGCCGATATTGACAGAATCATGGTAAAAATCCATGCTGCATCCATACTTACAATGAAGTATATGGTTGAAAAAACTGCAATGGTCCAATACCTCCCCCAATATGCATCAGCTAAAACAGCACCAATGAGAGGGGCAAGGTAGCAGGTTCCTTGCCAAGTTGTAACATTTCTTGCAGCTGATACATTGCCTTGATGTAGTTTTGTGGTTAGATAAGTTACAAGGTTTGTTGCAATACCATAGTAGGCTAAACGTTCACAGCATTCAGTTCCTGAAGTTCAAAAATTTTAAAATATGTAATTAAGTAAAGGGAAGAAGACCTACAGATGAATAGATTAATGAACAATGAGTTACAAATAAAAAAAAAGGTATTTTTACCTAGAATGAAAGGACATGCTTTCCAATTTCCTGTTTTGTGCTTCATTACAGGATTACCATTGATGTCAACAGATCCGTCCCCGGTGTAGAGCCCCTCACTTCCATTCTAAAAAACCAAGGCAAGCAACAAGGGTAGCATTGGCCAGAAATTATGAGACATTTCTTCTAAAACTATCATTCATGCATATTCAAAATTGGTACACCTCATCTAACTGCTTGATTTTTGCATGGTCTGCATGTAGAATTTAATAAAACCCAATATTGATGCAAGCGGCCTTGCCACTGAAAGCAATGCATAAGAAAGCAATGCATAAGGCATGATTGCAATTGCTTTAATGGCATATATTACAGCATAGGAATGACTATCCATACCCTAAAATAACCACAATAAAGGGTCTTTTCCACGGTCAGATTTAAGTCAACTGACCAAAAAGTATTAAGAGAGAGGTTAAGGGTTCGTTTGGGATGACTTTTTTATTAGTTCTTAAAACGGAGTTTAGTACAATTTTTGTACTAAAACTCTATTTTAAGAAATAATAAAAAGTCGTCCCAAACGAAGCCTAAAAGAGTGTCATGCAAAAGAATTCTATTTTTATATTCGATGGATACAATGGAATAGTCAAATGATGCAAGTACTACGTCGTAGAACCATGTAACTTCTACCAAAGCTAAAATGCTAGAATTGATCGGAAATACAATATAGATTATGTATTGTACTTTTCTGGCATATTAGAAAATCACATATTGTGTTATGCTTCGTTCAGATATTTTACACTGTTTCAGGGTCCTCAATGGCAAGAGATGTGTCCAAGGATGACCAAATCAAAACAAACATGAAACAAAAATATCAAACTACTTGCCCTGTAGAGTGCAGAACACAACATATAGGGCCTGAGAAATTCATCTTAGAAATCAGCAAAATGACCTAGAATTAAAGGCGGTTCTAATGCGAGGGAGGTGTGACGCCATTAGTCACTCTTATGAAGTCATAATTATTTGAGAATTAATCATGTCAAAAGCATTAAGATTTTATTTATATTTTCTTAATAACGTTATACACGAGATTGTAAATCAATTTAGAATATTTGAATGACAAAAGAAGATGGCCTCGTAACTGGTATAAGAAAGTCATTTATGAAAAAACAACCATGGAAACCATTTTAGATGATTAAGAAGGTCCCTGTTTCCTTGTAACAACAGTAATTGGGATGGGCTATCACCTCTTGTTCGGTGAGCTTCAGTCAATTATAAAAGAGAAAAACAACAACTACAGATTCAGATTGATGAGAATAAGTGCACAAGGCATCATCTTTCACACGATAGGGAAAAAAAAGAAGATTCAGAATCTGTCAAGTGCTAACATGAAAAAACAGGAAAAGAGAAAAAACAAACAAATTGAATTTGAAAATAATGGACAATTTGATAATTCCTATAGTTCAAGAATTTGATCTAGGCAAAATGAAAAGGGAGAAGACAAAAATTAAACACTAACATCCGTTTTCTAATCACACATGATGCAATCCTCATTTCAAAGCACTCTATAATTCAAAACAAACACCTTTGCACAGATTCTAATCTCCAAGGTGTTGTTCAAATTGCAGGAAAACGAAAGAACTGAAATAAAATTTTGATGACTTATGGGGTTATTATGAACTTGAAGCCATTGATTTAAACCGTTTTATTCATTTATAAATAGGGGATTTACTAGCATCCGGTCATAGCCTTTACGAAAAGGGCACACTTCCGCACTTTGAACCGGGAATAGAATTTCACCGCTGAGATTATCCATGATAATTCTCCATAAATATAAATCCTTTGCAAGAACAGCACAAACTTTTAATCACGGAGAAGAGAAAAAAACCAAATCTACAAGCTTAATCGCTCCGAGAGAGAGAGAGAGAGAGAGAGAGAGAGAGAGAGCAACCTCCAAGAGCCTGCCTTCGAGCAGTAGCCGCTCCTCTTCCTGGGAACCCATGGCAACCAAGCGCAGCGAAGCACAGACGACGGATTTCTACTCCCAATATACAGCCAGACGGAGGGAGGCGTCTAATAAATATACGAGCACGTCTCAAGAAGGACCTCCTCAAAGTTGGCTTCCGGTTCCCGCAAGATATCGCGATTTCCACATTTTTACTCTATGAAATGAGGACATTAAAGTTTAACTCAATTTTGTGACCTCTGACCAAGGCACATTTTTAGCCTTAAAATAAATATATGTTCCGCTCGGAATGAACGGTGGGTATTTGTTTGGTATAATGGTAATATTTTGAAAGTTTCTAATATATGGAGTAAAATTAAAGGGAAGAAATTTTTTTTTTTACAAATGTGGATTTATATATCTTATAATATTTAAAATTAAAGAAACATGACACTATTAAATATATTTGAAAGTTCATTTCAAATTAGAAAATCCCTCTATTATATATGTGGAATACTTATTAAGTTCGTTGTAAATAAATTTGATTTGAATTTACTAGAATTTTAGAATTTAATTTGCAAAACTCCTTCGCATGCGTCAATCCAGCAAAAGACTTCTCCTCAAATCGTCAGTCTCATTTGCAAAATTTCTTCTTTTCACATGTTGACATTCCCATCCGTGAGCCTTCATGAACTCCTTTCAAGAAAATGAGCCTACGACAAACTCCTATGTGAAACCAACTTCTGCTCACATGTCAATGTTCCCATGAGCGAGCCCCTAGTGATATCCGATTATTGAGGTAACGATCAACTCCTATGCGAACAACAATTTTCTTACAAGTCGAGAGCCCCAAGAACCTCTTATTGTAAAATCAAATTTGCATCTAGCTCTTACATGAAACCTCGTTTCCTCACGCATTGACAGCCCATCAACGAGCCCCAGTGACCTCACATTACGAAATATCTTGCCTTTACACTCCACGATTTCCTTCGCCTCACACAATTTCAAAATTAATTTGATCTTAGCTTGAACAAAGTACAAATTTGGTTCGGTTTCATGTTTGAATTCAAATCAATTTTTTTTTAACGGGCTTCAACAAATAATCTTCAGTAAAAAAAAAAAAAGATAATTTAGTCCGAGATTAATTTTTAAAAATATTTTTCTCAAAAAAATAAAGAACGAGCACATTTATCTAATTTGAGAGCATATAAAGTCAAAAACTTCAAAGAAAAATACCTTATAATTAGAACTAATCTAATATTATGATTGTTAAGTTTGTTTATCTGTGCCTCACATGGCAAATCAATTGAGAATTTTTTGCAAACGTTGACCAATTGTTTTATTGGTTGGAATTAACTTAGAACCTAGACGCATCTTATTGTATTATACATTTAAAGAATCCTCCAATATTGTGTGCGGTTGATTTATTATTAGATGGGATAGTTAATATCTGAAATATGATACTAAACAATTGCTGAAAAAAACATATCAATATAAATATATTTAGCTCGCTTTTATTATTATTTAATATCTTTATCTTTGTAACTTTAAATAGCTCATCTTGAGTTATTGGTTGAGAGCTTTGGCTACCAATCAAGATGTCTCGGATTCGAAACTTATATTTCTGATTTGTGTGTCAGTTTGCCTTAATTGGCTTAAATGTCCCAAAAAAATCTTTGTAACTTCCGATGAATTCAAAAATATTTGATTGTGACATTAGAATCATATTAATAAGGATAGTTGGAGAACACACTCAACAAAAAAGAAAAAATAACTTAGAAAGTGGTGCTTGAGATTTCCACTTCATTGCTTGAAAATAGAAGATTGGTGTAGCATTCATAGTTTCTAACCCTCTATTTATAGATTTAAGTTGATGTACAGCATTACAGGAAAGACTAAGGCTTTGTTTAGGACAACTTTCTTACTGCTTCATAAAATAACTTTATAGTACAAAGATTTTATTTTTTTACTAGAAAGCTGATTTAAAAAACAGTAAAAAAGCCGTCCCAAACGAACCCTAAATATAAATAAACTTGCTTAGCAAGGTATTGAGGTGCTTTTCATAAAAAAGGAATAGTTTTAGTTATCATATAACTATAAAAATAAATAGAAAATTCATGATAAATTCCAAGAAAGAATGAGTTTAGGTGAAGCTGTTGGTGACTTCATTTGGAGTTGATGTGGCTTTGGTTGTTTGGCCAACTTCATTTGGCAAATTGGAAGAGTAGTCTAGAAGACTTCATGTAATCTTGATGTAGAGTTGGATTTTAGTTGAGTATAAATGGGATTTGTTGAACAGCCTTGGCAATTTGGTTATGCAAGTTCTTAGTAAGATTATCATATCTTTTGGCGACTTCAACTTACAAACGAGTTCATTCGATGCATTGTGAGCTTGAATTTGTTTCATAACATTGTGACCTGATTAATTCACCATGGTAATATTGAGTGTTCATACTTTGATCCTCTTGTCTCTTTGAAGCAACCCAACTTGAGAGAGAGTGACTATTGGAGCTCAAGGTGAACACATCACTTTGTTAACCCGTAGATTGTGTTGAACTAGTCAATTCATTACTTTATATTTATTGTTATTTTAAAGGATTACCTAACTTTAGTTTGTGATCGATTGCCTATGCATAGCATCTTCATAAGAACTTCTTTTAACCTATTTGTGTGAAGCATTAAGATTAAATTTGTCATTGCTCAACAATTATTTATTAATACTCGCAAACAATTCCTGGTTTCACATCATCTATAAATTTGAACTTTTTTATTTTTTAAAAAATTGTTTTAGATGTTTATAACATGTAGAAATAACATGTATTTATAGATTATGTTATGGATATGCTGACCCTTGTTATCGTAACCATCCATAAGAAATTAGAGATCGTTCCATTTCTCTCAAAATTAGCTTTTATAGTTAACGATTAATTTAATTTGATTATTGTCAACACTTTAGACATGGAAAGGTGCCTAACAGAGGAACAATTATTTGGTCCTCCGACCGAAGTCCGATCGGAGCGAAAATCGCCCCAAAAAAACGGGAAATAATACCAAACAATGAGGAATACCATCATGTGAAGACCCAATACCAATACCGAGTTATACAAAAAAATACCGAATTTTTCCTAGAAAAAACTCATTATTTTTTTGTATAACTCGGTAATGCTTGGTATAGCTCGGTATAACTCGGTATTGGCCTTCAAAGAACGGTTATTACCAAATAATACCTAGCAATACCGAGCAAATACCGAGTTTTTTGGCGGGATTTTAGTGCCGACCGGACGTTCCTCTACATCCGGTCAGAGGACCTAATAATTGTTCCTAACAAAGAGGGTAGGGATAGGAAAGCCAAACGTTTTGAATAAATGCTCCATGTTTTTAGCCATTAAAATAACTCCAAACAAATAATATTTGTGTTATGTAGGGAGAATGAGAACACTTTAATGTTCCAGAAAATGTCATTAGCAACAATGGCATGCGTATATAACCATAATCAAAGAGCCATTTTATATAGCTCATCTTGACCTATTGGTTAGAAATTTTAATTATCAACTAAGAGATCTTAAATTCAAAATTTTCATATATGATGCATGTATGAGTTTATCTTTAATTAACTCAAAAGAAAAAAAAGGCCATTCTATCTATAAATAGATTTTGCTTTGTAAAATTTCACTAAACCAAGCTAAAACAAGGCATTTCAGTTAAGAACAATAAAATAAGGCATGAACTGAATTGTGAAGTGAGCTAATACATCTTTCTAGACAACAAATTCACCTTTGAAATTGAGAAATTATTCGCTGCATACGGAAAAAACCTTCATGACATATGAGTATACACATTTGTACACAATGTGTATCAAATCTGTGTACACACTATTTATACACAATGTGTATACTCACAATACAAATGATTCTTTCCGTCCGAACACTGCACAGAATAATTTCTCTTTGAAACTAAATTGTAAAGTGATCTGACAATTCTTTCTAGACAACCAATTCTGTTGCTCAGATTTTCAAAAAGCTCATCTTATCACTGAAAGAAGAACCACATTCTTTAAGGTTGCTATCATTAAAAACAAAATCAATGAGTCATTATCATAAAAAAATGATAATTTAATAATTAAAAAACATAAACAAATAAATAAAACATTCCTTTCTCATACAAAATATTACATGCATATAAAACATCAATGGAATTCATGTCAGGTACATGCCACGCCCTTGCATCTCCAGTGCCATCGTTAGCATTTCCGTGCAAAACTGGTCTTCCGGCTTCAGCCATAGAGCCTGGTTCTCCAATCAAAACAAGGCCATACATTTGAGCATTCACTTAAATTAATAAAAATGCTTTAAATAACAGGATAATGGATGCATCACAAATTAGTTTTTTTCCAAGGAAAAAATTAGAAAAGGATAACATAATCAAATTTTAATGAGAATGGATTTTAAAATTATTAAATTAACTATGAGATAATTATGATATATGAAGAATCAATTAAAATTTATATTGCATTAATCTCAAAGCAAATTTAATGACTTCAAGACCTATCTTAATCAAGATTTGATAAGGATACACTAAGCAAAGAAAATGAAAAAATTAAAGAAAAAAGTTGGGCTAGGATATTCTGCCCAAATTTTGGTTATGATGGATTTCGAAGGCATTGGATTTTGCTTTGAGATTAGTGTAATATAAAGGAAATTCGTGAAATTTTATATTGCTCTAATTTAAAAATAAATATAATAGCTTTAAGACTCATCATGACCAAAATCTGGTCAATTTATGCTCAGCCAAAATTTTTGCTATTTTCTCTACTAAGAAAGCAAACATGAGACGAAAATCTGCCCTTCTAAAGGAATAAAAAAGGGTCATAGCATGGCGAGCACCAAAGAGGCTTCGTCGGCTCGTTGGTGGATGCATAATGAAATCTAGAAGATACCAGCTGGAAGCACATAAACATTGCATCGATGGAGTCCCAAATTTAAACCAAAGATTTAGTTCAAAAAATATTTATATTAAAAAGTTGTTTTAGAAAGCAGTAAAAAAGTTGTCCCAAATGAAACCTAAAACTTGTGATCTTCTTGGTTACAAAAAAGAAAACAAAATATTTAATTACTAGTTTACTACAGACCCGACCATGGGATCCAAGCAGAGAACCAACTAACCTAGAATAACCCTCAGAAGACTGATGAGTTAAATATAATTATATAAGAGAATTAGCTAAACAAGAAAAAAATATTGGCAAACCTTGTGATAATAGGTAACGGCAGCATCCAAGTTATCCTGAAAATAGCACCATCAAAATAGAAAACATGAATACGGCTATCAAATTGAAATAAGGAATGCAGTATGATGGCATTTCAGAACACAGAATATCATAATGTGAACAAAGCATTCAATTAGTAAGTTATCTTCTCAAGAACCCAAATTTACATAAATGCATTTTAGTTGAATACTCGCATATGCCTTCACAAGTGTATAGCAGATAAAGGAAGCACATCCAATGAGCCTCATAAATGAGCTCACTTAGAGATCATCAAGCCCTACTAACCCGGGCGTACAAAAGGAGATCATCCCTCGTATGGGGGCAATTAAGGGTCCTCACAAATCAAATAACTAGATGCTCACCTCATATGGCAGGTCGTCCATGGAAGCAACCCACCTTCGACTACAACAAGAACGCGCTTACTCACACTCTCCATCTCAGCTGCAGGAAGTCATATATTAAGAGACTCCCAACTCGCTCCATTGTGACCACCTTACTACGAAGCCCACCTTTACTGTAATGACAACTCGCTCGCCTGCGGCTCTAGTACAAATCGTCAAAGACTTTAGAGCATCCGGTAGGAACAAGACTCTCCTGTTCAATGCTCGCCGACAAACTCGTTCATGCACACTCGGCAATATTGGACTTGCCCATGCTTACTCGTCATTGTTGTGCCCACTCTGAGGAAGATTTTCCCTCCGACCAACTAGGATAAGTCTATATTGAGAGTATGTAAAACATTTTATTTTCAATTTTTTATGTGTATCCTTTCCTATAGTCAGCATGTCCTATAAATAAAGGATGATGATCAGTATTATGGATATTTTTGATTGAATCATCGATATTTTAAACCTCTTGAGCACTTGCATTGAAGATTTTCTCTAGTGAATTATTCTCTCCATTTTCCACAGGTTCTAGAGTCCCACTTCTTAGAGTTCGCCTACTAGTAGGGTTGGGTGTCATCTATAGTTAAATTTGGATCCAACACCACTATTAATTATAATCATGTTAGAATTTGGATGGATAGCTGGAATATGGCAGAAATTAAACAATGCTGATAGGCCTGTGAAGACACAACAATAATGAGAATATTGCTGCATCACATGAGATCACAATTGTTTTTCTCAAAATAAAATCTTATTCTAACCCTGTCGAAAATGATTGAAATCAACGAAATCTCAACAAATTGCCCTAAACGGGCAGATTTGGATATATGTTATATAATTGGACGGCAAAAATGGATCCATAAAGCCTTTCCGAAAAGTTCAAATAAAATTAAGAATGACAATGAAAAAGCGTAGTCTTACAGCTTTGCAATTTACTCTCATCACTGAACTAATCAACTAATCCATGTTTGGACGCTGAAAATGGATGAGAGTAGTCTGAATTTCATATCTAAGCAGAATTCAGGTATGAAGAATACTAATTTGTCATAGGTGTTTCCTTCCACAAAATACAAAAACGGATTAGAAAAGTCAACCTTTTGTCATCATCACAACATAATTTTGTTCATGATGCTTTCTAGTCAGAAATTAACATGGAAGGACTAAAGCATCTCCTGAGTCTCAGTATAGCAGATATAGATCTGCCCCACTTCAAGTACTCTTTAAAATTGTAGAAATTTACTTATAAATTTCATCCTAAGGCAAGCACTGGTAAAACATAGCATTTTCTTGCAATAGTAAGAAGAAAAATCTTAAAAGCAGAAGATACCATTAGATGATAAGTATATGCAAGACCAGCAAATGCACTCAAGCTTCGAGTGGAAAGAACAAGTGCTTTCTCATAATTCGATACAGCCTTGTGATACATCCTGTAAAAAGAACCACCTATCTATTAGGTTTAATCCCCTTAAAAAAAAAAGCTACACAACAATAATAATATCCTATAATTGAAAGTTCATGTTCCACCATAATTTCCTACTCTTATGAAGTGTATTCATACTTTAGCTTTCTTTGTGCATGAGCAAGATTCACCAAGGTTGGCTCCCACATTTCATTCATTGAAGATGCGACATTAACCAAAGTCATTTCAAACCATTGAACAGCTTTCGGATACCTGCAAACCCAACAATAACCAAAATACTTTCAGACATGCTCAACAGACTGAATCAGCGTTTCGTGAAAAAAAGGCATGTTATATTTCCTTGCATTCTAACTAAAATTTTTTATAGAATGTGTTACTGTGTGTTGAGTTGAGGTTGCAGGGATAGTGGGGTGGGGTTAGCTTCCTAGAGCAAGACAGAAATGTGACTTGGCATTGACACCCTATTAAGGTACATGACCCTTGAATGAGACATGGCGTGAGCAACACCCTAAGTGGTACTGCCACCAGGTATGTCATCATCGAATAAGACACTGGTTTGGCATTACGGGTGCCAATCTGTGTTAATGGGTTAAGTTTAAGTTTGACCTAAAAAATGACATGACCTGAATGGAAATAAATTGGATTCGACCCATTTATTAAATGGGTTGAAAACTTCAACTCAAATCTAACTTGATGATACATGAACTTATCTCAACCAAAATCAGTGTTACTAAAGGCAGCCACATACTTGCCTAGAAGATTGGGTGAGCCAACCTAGGCAAATGCCTTGTCTTGATAGGCATTGAGGAGAGCCCCTTACCTTTATAAGAAAAAAGAGCTAATTCTTTAAGGAAGCTAATCTATTGACATGGGTGATGGGGAAGAAAACGCTAAGAGATGGAGAAAAATGAAGCACAATAGGACGACTTTGACTTGTATGAGCTTCAGGTTCCTGAATAATGAACTTTGATGAAGAAAAGGATGAATTTGAGGGGAAAAAAATGAAGGGTCATGCATCTCATAATGGATCATAGATGATGATGAATGTTTTTCAAGAAATTTTCGATCTTTTATAATTTTCATTATGCATACATGCCATGCAACACAAATGCATCATGCAAATGAATCATGCACGCATGATAAGCAATATATGAATGCAAAAGCAAACTTATGTATTCGCTCACCCACATCTTACGCACATCACTATATGTCCTGATCTTCCACCAATTGCAACAAAACCAAATGAATCACACATGCACTTGTACCCGTGCATAGCCACAACCCTAATTGTGAATTTGCATGGATTGACTCGATCTCATCCCAATAACTTGCTTGCTACCCAATCAAATCAAATTAGCATTATACAAACTTAAACATAAATCCAAGAGAAAAATAGTCAATGCACACAACCAACAACACCAACAACATCAAGCCTTTATCCCACTACGTGGGGTCAGCTACATGAATCCTTTTCCTCCATTGCGTCCTATTAAAAGTCAAATTCTCGTTTAAATCTAATAAAGAAATGTCATTCCTAATATTTTCTAACCAAGTCTTTTTAGGTTTGCCTCTACCTTTCTTAACATAAGTCAATCTAATACCTCTACTCTCCTAACCGAGTCATCGGAAGGCTGCTGTTTTATGTGACCAAACCATCTAAGGTGACTCTCTCTAATCTTATCTTCTACTGGAGCTACTCCAACCATTTCGCGTATATGCTCATTTCGTATCCTATCTCTAAGGGTAAAACCACTCATCCAGCTGAGCATCCTCATTTCCGCTAAATTTAACTTAGTATTATGCTTCTCTTTTAATGGCCAACATTCGGCATCATAAAGCATTGCAGACCTCACGGCCATCTTATAGAATTTTCCCTTAAGTTTGAGGGGTACTTTTCTATCACACAACAAGCCCGAAGCATTCCTCCTCTTCAACCATCCAACTTGAAAGAAAAATAGTCAATGCGCATTGACTAAATTTGGATAAGTCTAGAAGTATGCATGAGGACTTCTAAGATTCAACATGTCTTTTTAGGGTTGTAATAAAGTTCTTTAAGATTGACTAAGATTTTTTTTTTTTTTTTGTCAATTTTATTGATGATAGTAGTTTACTTTCCATTCATCCCTTCATCCGCAAGATAAATTTGTTATTCATCACCTCTTCTTAAGGATGAGTTTTCCATTTTTCTATCTGCTTCATGATTGTATTTAATTAGCTTTTGCAGTTGAAGACTTTCTGTTCTTCGTTTAGCAATATTTCAACTATCCAAAATAGAGTTCTTTGCAACCAAATATGTAGTGCAAGTCTACCTCAATCCTTTAGTGAGTCTGTTTAGTATCATTTAATGTATTTTATGGTCGTCATTACTTGTATTAAAGTTACTATAAATGCTTTAAATATCATTTGTATTTTATATTTGTTTTGTGGTACTTCTATCATTTTCAAGAAAGTCTATTTCTATAAATAGAGCTCAAGATCAATCAGTTGATAATGAAATAAAATAAAGATTTACTTTTGGCCTCCATATGTGGATTCATTCTCCCATCTAGGATTTGTTGTCATAACTTCTTCCTCTCTATTGAATACCTTCCTTTGAGGCAGTCATTCATTTGATCTTTTAAATCTCATTTCTTTATGCCCCGGTTCTTCTCGTATACCAATATTTTCCTTACCATAAATTCAAATCAAAATTCCAATATAGTTTTTCATTCTCACTGTTCAGCTCATCGTCCTCATCAAGGGGGTGAGAGAGAGGGAATGATTAAACTTTTTACATATCGCTACAAGATTTCTATTTTCAAATATTATTTTGTCCTTTCAGAAACAAGAGCCCACTGGCAACCAAAAGTACAAGATCACTATTACTCATATCCTATTAAAATAAATTGATATGCTGATGATACAACCAGACAAAAGCATCACGAACCATGAAAATAAAGAGTAGCATCCAAAAAAAAAAAACACATCATAAAACAAACACTTAAAAAAGAAGATAGGCAAAGAGACAAAGTTACTTACTCCTTCATATGATAAGCAACAACTCCAAGTTCATTATACACCAGAGGATCTGAAGGGCATATTGCCCTTGCCTGCAAAATGAACTGAAAAGAAAACCAGCAGAAAAAAAAAAAAAAAAAAGCTCAATCACCTCCCATTTTACTTTTGCTAAAGTTAAACAAGAAATGCTTTCAAAATCCATTCATAGAAGAAAGGTTTTTTCAACCATCATATCAATAAATTCTACTTTCTAGTTTGACATGGATGAAAGAATGACAGCAAAACTAACAATGAATTTGATGAAATTAATCCTCAGAATTTACAGGACGCAAAGGAGAAAAAGATCCATGTAGAAACACTACATTGTGGGATAAAGGTTTGTTGTTGTTGTTGTAATCTTCCAAATTTACACCAACATGCTTCAGTAAATATAACAGTACTCAAAAAATACCAAAAATTTACAGATGGATGGTAGCTTCTATTGAAGGATACAGCATACACAAAAGAAAAAAGAGGATACAGCATACACAAATTTTCAAATATGCAAGCACCTTTATACTGTCCTAATTTTCAGATGAGATGCAATAAAATTCAAGTATTCTTTTGCAATTGATGCGATGGCATAACAAAGTCAGTCATGTACACATATTGACGTCTTGCAATACACTTTCAAGCGTAGTTTAATTTCATAAACTGACTGGGAACCAGCTCTGTGCTAGCATAGTACTCACCAAATGATGCAGTTCAAACTAAAGAATTACATTCATTGAGATGGTTATACATTTTCCTTTTAAAAAAGGTCTCGTAGTTTTTGTAGTTAGTGAATAAGAAATGCTCAAAACAATTAATATTCTATTCAATATTCCCACAAATTTAATCACCATCCTTAGACTCAACATCTAATTCAACACAAAATAACAAAAGAGAAACTAGTAGTACAAAAATTTATAAAATAAAATTGAATATTGTATATATAAAAAAATTTGGCAGGTTTTTTTTAAAATATATTTAGCGTAAAAAAAAATGGCAGGTTACATCAAAACTTGCGTAACTGAATAAGCATTCTTATAATGGAGAGAATCGATTTCTAAATAATTTTGGCATCACAATCCGCAAGTTTGATATTCAATTTCAAATTTCGATAGCAATGAAATATAGGAGGAACATTGTAATGTTGACCTCCTTATATTCTGGATGTATGCAACTAGATCAACAACGAAAAACACTGGGCAAAGGACATGAGAATGTACAAGTCCGGTTCGTAATGAATCACATTAATTCAAAATAATCGAATCATCATTAATTTTGCAAAAACAAGGTAAATTGATGCTTCTACAATGTCAAAATTATTATGAAAGAGTCCTCAGTAGTTGATTTAGTCGAACACGATGAAGACAAACTATGAAAACATAATCATGCGAGTCTTGTTCAAAACATATTGATTAAAGCAAAAATCACTCAATCGTCGGTCGTTTTGCAAAACAGAATGCGCTAATGCATCCGGATAGTCAAAATTAGCAATAGAGCGTCTCATGATCAATTCGATCAATCTTGACCAAAACAACAAAGAGATAAGTTGTAAAACCCGAAAATTTTCTATCTTGAAAGAATAGTCTCTATTTATTTTCTTCTAGAGCGATGAGAATGTTTAATCACTAATTCACATTATCTATTTTGGACGCTCTCCTCCACCAAAGAGGGCCTGAAGTTTATCATTTCCTACCACTACTAATTTTGGTTGAGGATTAAAGTTGATTGAATGCTTCCCTCTATCATCTTTGTGAGTTGTTTATTATCTCTTATTAATGTTGTATTGAAAGAGAAAGGAATAATCCACAATGTATGGCGTTCAAAGCTTAACCACTTTTAGATTTATCTGACTCGGACAAGTTCAATTTCTAAAACTTCGCCACCGTCCAATAACTCATGTAATGTAATAACAAATGCTATATATAAAAATAGTAACATCCTATCATCGATATTTCCCATTAATAGTTGAATATCATGATGATCTTCTAGTTGTTGCTCAAATTTCATGCACATATTGCGCCAATAAGTTATTTATTTAGTCACTGGCGCGTTCCTTTGCTTCTTCAAGGCAAAGTCAACAATGGTAGTCACTTCAATCACGCAAATGAATCTATTCACAAATAAAATTTTTAGTTCTACAAATGTCTTCATGGAATATTTAGAGAGTTTAGTATAACATTTGAAACTAGTAAAGGTCAAACAAAATGATGACTTGGTGGAAGAGTAGAGCATCAACACCTCCCATATTGCCACAAGTCGCATTAAATAGGACCAAGTGTTGTTTAGGTTTATCACTATCATTAAATGTTTTGAACTCCAGTGTTGAATAACCCATCAAATACAACCTTTAGTCGTATTTTGCCAGGTACGGGCAAACTTTTCCACTAACTTCTTCGCCTATTTTGAAGCTATGGGAACTTTAATTTTTTTCCTTAACAAGAGCTTCGAGTCACAAGCTTAGATATACTTGGAGTACATTGAGGAGTTGGCAGGAGTATTATCGAATTTGTTTCATTTCTCCCTTTGAAAGCGCTCTACACTCTAGAAACTTCGAGTACTATTTGATTGGCGGATTGGTGGGAGCATTGCTTGTGCTTTGTTGGTTAATAGGAGAGGCAAGAGAATGGCTTGCAGCGATGTGCTCCTATATCAATTGCATCATCAGGCCCATTTATATTATCTTAGGAAACTTGAAATACAATTGAGAGATTTCTTCATCCTTTACTTTCATTTGGGGTTGTATTAGCTTCTGCGCCTCTAATAATGTGGTGTTAGCAAATAAAAGATTCTCCTCCTGCTCCTCTTCTCATTCATCTCATGAAAAGGAACCAAGATTTTCTGCTGAATTCTATTGTATTTGTCCTTCAGGAGGGATGATAGTTCCAACAACAGTTGATCCAATCTCTTGGCATCATTAATAAACTTGCATGGGGGTGGCTTATTATTATGACCGACCGTATAGGCCACCTTGACCTCCACGTTCTCTTTTTCTTCCTCCTTTTCTTGAATTCAAATTTTCGAGCAACATTTCTACTAGATTTCCTATTCATTGTGAGGGGTGAAGACTTCCGCCACCCGGGGACTGAGGTCAAATGTGGTGTCATAGGAGTATCATTTCACAGGCAAAAATTATAGTATGGAGCATATAAATCTTAGTTCATGCCCAATTGGGAACGAATCATTGAGATCACATGCCATGACCGTCCACTAACATTAAGGACAAGGGCAAACTTAGGAAGAGCTACGGGTGGGCAAATAGAATCCCCAGGATATATGAAGTTTGAATCCCCAGCACCACATTCATTTACAGAATAATGCACCAGAAGTAAAAGTCAGACTTAATTTAGATTTTCAGCACAATTTGGATTTGACCTGATTGGATCTTTTATGCCAACAAGAACTGTAACTTGAACAAAGTCATTTTATTTTTCCTGTTTCCCTGCCATTCTTTTGTATATTGCCTGGTGTTTCTAGGCTCTGCAAGGCATGATCAGAATTTTATCATTCATTAATAGCAAAAGAATAATGTATCAAGGGTTCAGGCTTAAACCTAAAGAAGTATGATGGAGTTGTTCATATGAACGATCAATAGACATTTTCTAATACATAGTAATGCAAGGGAACGTGCAATTTCACGTAAAGAGAACAATAAATAGCAGACAAATGCATCTGATTGGCAACAAATACAATGTGCCAGAACAAGTTTTTAAATATCATGAGATAACCAGTATCAAAGCTAATATTAGTAAAACTAGCATATAATATAATATTCTGTATAGCGAAGTTCATGGCATACCTGTTCGGCAAGTTTGAAATTGTGCGTTCTCATGTATTCCATCCCAATATATAATGTTGCTAGATGACACCTGAAACAAGCGAACAAAAGTGCCATTACAAATAGTGTTGGAAATCTGTACAGTTTTCTACCTGTCTTCGAATAGCTAAATCTTCAGTGTAAAATTATGCATTGATTCGTTTTATTCTGCATTTATTCTTCCTACTTTTAGGTGTTTCAAAACCTGAGACTCACAGATTTATAAGAGAATTATATTTTCCACAAGAAAACAGAGCGGGTTCGAATCCCTCTTTTTACTAAACCCTACAAGGATCATCTACTCTCTATTTTTGTCAACATTTTCAACGAAGCACTAATTAATCTTAAAGAACCATTGTAACCATTATTGCTGATCTTCTTCACCCTTTATTGTTGAATCCTAAATAGTCTTCCAGCCTGATCAGCACTTGTTGTTAACCATCTATTTTTTCAACTTTAATTCATATCTTCTTCCCTTAGTTTTTTTTTTTCTTTTCTTTTCTTACAAAGAATTAGGATTCTTATCTTCTTCCCTTAGTTGAAATGTCAAAAATCAATGATACCATGTGTTAGAAAGAGTGAATTAAAGGGGAACAAAGTTGATTGCATTCAAGGGATAAGATTATTCCTTGTAAAAGAAAAGTATATAAATAAGCAATATTTTTTCCATTTCTTAAAAAATGAAAAGCATATAATTTGAAGCTTCTATTAAAAGGGTTAAGCCTAATAATGCAATAGTTAAGGAACACTTTAACACAAAGAGGATTTAAAAAGAAGCTAAAAAACATTTTTACAGCAATCCAACAACCAACTCTATAACAGCAAGCCATGCATCCGATAAAACTGCAATCTCTATAATCCAACGTTCAATTGAATCGAAATCCATTCTTTAAACAATTAAATCCACTCATAAAACACATACAATTGAACATGAACCAACTCCAGAAATAGAACGGACACAGTCCTAACGACTCCACTTAGTCTATTCATGAAGGAGAGCTCTCATTTCGAGACCAAAGCAAATCCAAGAATCTAAACCAGGTGCTCAATTCCTTAGTTCTTCTCTTGTTGATATTGAACCTCTCATTAATGAGCTAGAAACCCATTTGTTTAACGATGTAACTATCCCCAAGTAGATTTTCTGATTTTGTCGAGAAAGAAACCAGAAGTTGCATCCAATATCCAATAAGTCGCTTAGTATCCTTCCACATATTATCAAGCTTACTAGCTGCCCTAAGCAGGATTAAAAACCCTGAAACACTTCAAGAGGTACTTAAAGGAAATAATTGGGTACAAGCCATGAAAGGCGAAATAAATGTACTGTAAGGGAATGGTATATTGGGAGTTATTAACTACATCAGCTCCTATAGCAAAAAATGAATATGTGCAGCACATGTATCTGTAGCTTCCATTTTTAACAAAGCATTACTAAAGTTTGTTGTTAAAAAATTCTTTATCATAAAATGAATTGGAAAGAGGTTCATGATGTGATACCAGGAATTGAATCTCAGAAAATTTAATAAAAGTTGTTAAAATAATGAAAGTTCAATCTTGATGCTTTTCTTAAGTGAAAATTCAAAAGAGATCTTAGAATTTTAACCAAGTCTAGGCAACTTATTACCGCTAAATTAGCAAGATCTATAGAATAACGACAGCAATAAATAGTAAAGCAAATGAAAAGCCAACTAGAATCCGGCGGTTAACAAAGCGATTGTCTCACCTCGAGGCTACGCTCATTTGTCTACTTCTAGGGTTGTCGAAAGAAGAAGAACCACACAAGAGATGAAACCACTCCGAGGGCGAAGGTGCCGGAGATCCGTAGTGAAGGAGAGGAAGGCGTAGGATGTTGAGGTGGCGTGGAAGGTCGGCCGTCGATGGTCCACTCGTAGTCCAGACGTTGTCTATCAATGACTTTGAAGAGGGTCGGGAGGATCCGATCCAAGTAATCTCCCACGGTGTCTTCGTCGGATTCAAATCCTGCGTCAAAGAATGGCGATTGTAAGACGTCGAGATTACCTTGGGCATCGAACACAAGCCCCCATTCTAGCTCGGGATTCGCCATGCGACATGGAGATGAAGATGGGTGGTCGCCATAAGGTGCTCTCCAATGGGGAAGATGGAGAGGTCGGCGAGTTGTAGAGAGGAGGGGGAGGCTGATGCAATCAAAAAATACAGGGGACCCTATATCTCTTGATCACAAAAGAAAAAACGAAACGACACCGACAAAGCAAAGATGAGAAGATGAAAGAACAAACTCTTACATTTCAATAAAACTAAAAAGAAGAAATTACAACGACGACGACTTGCAAACTTAAAATTAAAAGACGACACCCTAAAGTTGCTTCACTTAGAGAAGAAGGATACAGGTGGAGTGACACTTGCTGAGAGACGAAAGAGGTTAGAAGCCCGAGAAGAAAGGTTGGAAAGAGCCCGCAGGATTTTCGGAGGGGATAAGAAAGAAGGGTGGAAAGAGCCCGCAGGATTTCCAAAGCAAACCCGCAGGTTATAACTTTTCCAAAAATAGCATTTCATTCAACTTTTTAAAACATTACAAACCATCTCATATATATAGGCATGAGAAGAGAATATGAAAAGACATAAATATTAATTCTAACACAAGAACCTAAACATCACAAAATTAAAACACCAAAAAATAAATCCCAAGCTAAGAAACCGAAGTGACAGCCGCGAGAACCGAAGCAGCAACTGCACAGAACCAAGAAGGCCGCACAGAAAAGGAGCCCAGGCACGGGAAACCAGCAGCCGGCCGGAATCCAAGGGGGCAAATGCAATGAAACCATGGAGGAAACCAAGGAATCATGCATGGGAATACAAAACACCTTTGTTGGGATTCCAAAAGCCCTTTTTGGAACCCCAAGAGACATCATAAAAGAAGACTTTAAAACTCTAAATAACATTTAATAAAACGTAAGATAATAAATGAACTAAAATGTTAGCTAATAATGAGCTAACCCTTAGTTCAATAAATGAACTAAAGTCCAGCTCATAAATGAGCTAAAATTTCAGCTCAAATAGTAGACTCAAGGGAAGCCAAAATTCATTTTATTTTGGACATGAGTTGACCCCCCTTTTGTCTACATCAGAGGCCGGCGGTAGAGCTAGGGAGAGAGGAGGGATTAAGCTTTAGAAAACTGAAATTGATTTCAGTTTTTAGGGATTTAGGAGGGAGAATTTTGGGAAATCTTTTCTCATGAATCCAATTTCATTTGATGTGAAATTGAATTCAAAATTCTAAAACTTTCCTAAAATGGAACTTTTTAATTTGGAAAGAATTTGAACATGGAGCTCAAATTTCAAAGAGGTTCCGAGAGGGAGTGGTGGTGGGAGGATGGAGGAGGGGAGGAACCGGCGACAAGGAGGCCGGCCGGTGGGGCTAGGGTGGCCGACGGGTGGGGATCCCAAGGAGACGACAAAGGTGGAGGGAGCCGGCTTCTTCCAACTCGTTGGTATAGATGGTGGTATTTGTGGATGAGGAGAAGATCTAAGGATGTAAATACTAAGAGAACTCACAAAGAGATCTCATGTGAAGAACTCACCAAGAGATCTTCTTGAACTCACAAAGAGAACACATAGTAGAAAATTTTCATTCAATCAATAATCCATAAAATACAATGACAAAGCCTTTATATAGGCTATCCGGAAATAAAAACATAAAGACGACATTGCCCTTGGGCTACAACAAGCACTAATTCCCTCATAGGGGTACAAAAGGAAAAACATGAAATATAAATGACATGAATAAAATATAACATAAAAAATAAAGACTCTGAATCATGGTCGTCGATCGGCGTCTCCGACGATGGTACACGTGTCGAGATCTGATGTCCCCATCAGTCCATCCCCCCCCCCTAGATTTGATGAAATTTTAGTGAAAATATGAAGTTCAAAGAAAGTAATGTGCAACTTAAAGCAAAATGTCATAAAATACTGTTCGGGAGATTCACAAAAACTATGATAGTAACGGGGTACAAGTAGAGTCATCAGGATCATTCTCTATCTGCAAAGTATTCAACCATAGAAGAATTCATAACCTTACTGGTATTTGGAAATGACATTGCTGTGATAAGTAATAACCCAACTAAAGAAGAATCTCTCAGAAAATGTCTTGCCAAAGAGTTTACGATCAAAGATCTTGAAAGAATTTAGTATTCCTAGGGTATCCAAGTGGTATATTCCAAAAGTATATTTACTTATCCCACAACAGGTCATATATAGCTAATAACGTTAATATAGTCAGTCAATTCAAGTATGAACCAAAGGAGAGAACTTAAAACTCGTCCATAGGATTCTTCATTATCTCAAGGACCATTAGGAAGAGGGATTTTATTCAGAAGAAACAAAGAGCTTGGTCTAAAGGCTTATAAAGATGAATATTATGTTGGCTCTATTGTGCATAAGAGATCTATATCAAAGTTATTGTACTTTCTTAAAAGTAACCGTATAACATGGAGAAGTAACAAGCAAATTGTTGTTGCAAGATCAAACATGTAAACTTCTATGGCTCAGGATTAGCCTTTGTTATCTTAAAATCAAGATTGATGGGCCTATGAAACTCCATTATTCGTTAATAATTCCAGCAATATGGTACAACAAGACTACATCAAATAAATTGAAGTGGATAGACACTTCATAAAGAGGTTTGATAAACATTCCTTACATATCATCAAGTGATTAACCATCTGATGTGATGATCAAGGGGCAACCTGCTGCAAGATTTAAAAAATTGAAATGGAAAACATCTATTCACCAGTTTGACAGAATTAGGAGGAAATCTGAAATTCGCATATATCTTTTTCCTATAGAATAGCTAAATCTAGAATGTTTGTTTAATTCAAATTGATTACTTTAATACTGCATTTATTCTTGTTTCTTTACTTAACTCAAAATCTGCAATGCTTAGATTTGATGGGATTGACGGAAGGATCAAGTCCTTAACATAGCATGACTGCATGTATAAATAAATAATATTATTGCTACCTTGCAAGAACAACAACAAGCCTGTATCCCACATTCCCACTATGTGGGGTCAGTTACATGAATTACTTTTCTCCATCGGATGGCTGACATTTTATATGATCAAACCATCTAGGAAACTCTTTCTAATCTTTTCTGCCCCTAGAGCTACTTCAACCTATTCACATATATGCTCGTTTAGCATTATGTCTCTAAGTATAAAGCCACTGATGTAGACAAAGGGGGGTCAACTCATGTCCAAAATAAATCAATTTTGGCCTCGCTCGAGTTTACGAGCTCAATCAAAATTGAGCTGAAATCTTAGCTCATTTATGAGCTGGTCTTTAGTTCACTTATTGAACTAAGGGTTAGCTCATTATTAGCTAACATTTTAGTTCATAGTTATCTTTTATTAAATATACTTTTTATTATTTTTATGTCTTTAATTATGTTTGTCCCTTGGAATTCCAAACCGGCCTTTGGAATTCCAAGAAGTGTTGTTTCCCATGTGTGGCTCCTTGGCTTCCACCATGGGCTATTGTTTTTTGTGCCTTTGCCCCTTGGATTTCCGGTCGGCTGCTGGTTTTCCAAGCCTGGGTGTTTTCCCATGGCTATGGCGCCTTGGTTCTGTGCGGCCCCCTTGTCTCCCGCGGCTGCTCCTTCGGTTCCTGGGCTTGGGCGGTTTTCCGTGAATGCATGGGGGGATTTCCATGCTTGTGATGTTTAGGTTCTTGAGAAAATTAATGGTGTGTGTCCTTCTGTATTCCCCTTTCATACCTATATATATGAGGGGCTTATAATGTTTTAAAGTTAGTTGAATGATATGTGATTTTTGGAATCTAACCTACAGGTTATTGGAAAAGCTTGTGAGCTTTGTCCTTCTTCTTTCTCATCCCCTTCGGAAACCTTGCGAGCTCTTTCCAACCTTTCGTCTCGGCTTCTAACCTCTTTCTCTGCAAGTGCCACTCCACCTGTATCCCTCTTCTCAAAGTGAAGCAACTTTAGGGTGTCTTTGATTTTGAGTCAAGATTGTAAGTCGTTGTAATTTTGTTTTTTGTTTTTATTTCTAAGTCGGTCTTAAATTTGAAATGCAAGAGTTTGTTCTTCCTCATCTTTGTTTCGTGATTTAGTGGGTTGTCGTCGGTTCAAGGTCACACAAATCTCCCGTGTGGGCTAGGGTATAGGCTCCCTATATTTCTTGCCCCCACCAGCCACTCATCCACCTGAGCATCCTTATCTTTGCAACGCTTAAATTAATTTTATGTTTCTCTCTCAATGATCAGCCTTTTCAGTGAATCAAACATCAAAAAAGGAAAAAGAAAACAAAGCCAAAAAAATAATTAAAAATAGAGAAACATCACTTCCACAAGACAACAATATAACAAAAGAAGAACTACTTTTTTTCAAAAGAATGCAGCTTACAAAATTATAGGTATGACCTGCAAAACTACAAACTAGATTTTCTTAGAAAAACACAAATTCAACTCCACCAAACATTAAGAATACAAATGTGATGAGGACATCAACAGGATATTCCAGAACGTCTATGACCGGAAGCATCGTAGATCGATGGCTACGATTCAAAACCTTTATTTTTTATATATGTCATGTATTAGTTTATTTTATTTCAAGTTTGACCATTGTACCCTTGCTTGTTTATTGTTTTGAGTTGTAGACCTAAGGGTATTTCAGTCTTTTCTTTCATTCTCTTTTTGAGGCCTATATATGAGGCCATTAATCTTGTATTAGGGTTACTGATTTATTAATGAAAAATATTTATGGATTTCTTCTTGAGAGCTTGTGAGTTCTTGAGTGGTGAAGTCCCAAGGTGTGGGCAAAACCAACACCCACCAGTCCTCGGAAGTGTCATGGGCTCGTGGTTCGACTCCTTTCCCTTGCTTCAAGTCGCCAGCCACTCCCTCCCCACTTGCTTCAAGCCACCGGCCACTCTTTCCCCTTGTTTCAAACCGCTGGCCACCCCCTTCCTCCACCTAGCCGCCGGCCCAACCCGGCCTACCCTCCTCCTACCCGCCGGCCCCTAGCCACTCTCCCGTCCATAACCACCGACCTAGCCCACAAACCCAATCTCTTCTCCCTAACCCCCTCTCCTAGCCGCCAGCCACATCTCCATTTTCCTCTTGATGATGATTTCAATCATCATTACTACATGCCTAAATTAGCCTAAGTGATTTGGGGAAAGATTTAAATTCAATTTGAATTTCAAATACTTTACTAAATTAACTAAGCTAAATTAGGAAAGTTCCAAAATTTTAGTCTAATTTAATTTTAAATTAGATTTGATTTCATTATCCTTTTCCTAAATTGGATTAATGAATTAGGAAGCTTTAAATCCTCTCCAAATCTCCTCTCTTTCCCCTATACATGCCGCCAGCCCCCTAACCCCCTCTCCTCTCTCTACTTCCATTACCCCCTAATTTGAATTTGAAACTCAAATTTTCAAAATTTAAACCCCTTTCCTATTTTAACTAATTCTGAAATTAATTTTAAATTTTAGTTGTCTTTCCATATTCCAAACCCTAACTTCGCAAAACAAACCTCTCTCCTTCCTTGGCCGGCCCGCTCTCCTTCTTCCTCCCCCTTGAACTTTCTTCTTTCATGAGTTATATTCCAAGAGAAAAAGACGACAATCATCCCTTCTCGACTTTCTTACTAGTGCATGGCCGATCCCGAGTGTGACCACGGATTCATCTATGACCCGCAAGGTTTAGTGGATATTCTTCAATCCCCTTTCTTCGACCTCAATTTGGAAGTTGACGACTCCATCAAAGATTACGTCAATCACATCCTATTCACCCTGGCACCTTCTATCGAAGAACATCTACTCTCTGGACACCGGCGAATCATCGGACATCCACCCGCGTCTCCCCCTCCAGCTAACTTTCCTTGGATCAAAACACTTGGCGTCCTATCACTTTTGGTGGCATCATTAGGATTGTTGAGATTCTCATTCTGCTAAGACCTTTCCAAGAGCGTGAGGGAAACTCAGGATGACTTTTTCTAACTGTTAAGTGGTGGATTTAAAGTTTACAGCATTTAAGTTTATGTTTTATGATTGAAGTTATTTTAAGTTCTTGTTATTCTATTGTGTAACCTATTGTCATAACAATAATGATAGTCTTAAATTCTTAAAATCCCATCTGATGAAACATTAGTTTACTGTTACTGCGCTTAAATCAAGTTTTTATAAATTTCTAAAGCAATTCCTAATTTGTTTCACATCATAATATTACACAAATTGAGGTGGAAGGTGTGCGAAAATTTATTATCTAATAAAATGATGCCACGGTAAATGATTTGTCCACTCTTAATATCTTTTTTCATGCCTCATAAAGCTTTATTGCACGGAAGAATGCAAACGAGGCCACATTATGTAATAGGGTTTCCTGAGATACATTAGATGTTTCATAGGCCCACATTTACAGAAACTCTACATTTGAACCTCTAATAGGAAAGCCCATCAAGATCCTTTCTATACCTGAGCTGTTAGTTGAGGATGAAATGTCAAAAGTACCCTTAGCTATTCCATCTCGCATGGTTTTCGCTTATTTGACAACTGTTATCGCAAGATGCAAAATTGTAATGACCGCACTCACACTGGCAAGCTCTTGTAGAAAGAAACTCACCAGGATTGTCAGTCTCAGCTCCAACGCTTCACAACGTGTTGTAACTAGCAACAAAACACGTGTCAGTCAAGGATGTGAGGAAACTTGTAGAAGACAACTTTTGGAGACACTATGGCTGCTCCTCTGATGGCCACAAGCCGTGAACCAACTTTATGTTCTGTGGACAGGAAGTGTAAATTATCAGTATCCTCAAATCCACAAATGCTGAGTCTTCTCCATCCTTTTTTTTTTCTCAAGCTATTACAATTATTGCTCTTTTCATTGAAAAACTGAAAATAATAAAAAAAAATCATTGCGCTTTTCCTTTCCAATTGCTATTTTCCTTTGTTAGAAGAAAGGAACTATTTTCTACAATTTGTTTATTATATTTTCCTACATGACTATCAACAGACACCACCTCATAGCACACTCTTGATATTACTTCGCATAAAAGCAGAGGAAGATGGGCATGTAACGACTTATACTGACTCAAATTTTACTCTAAGACAGATATGTCCACTGCATTCATCAGCCATCTTCGCCATACACCATTACAAACGACACTGAAGGTTCCTTACAAATTTGTTCGTCATCCAACAAAAGCTTCGTTGTTTTTCTAGTAAGATATTCACCCTGTCAGTCCCAAACCCCCATGTCTCGAGCTCTACAGCATCAATCACTAAGCCTCACAAAAAAAAGCCAGTGTAAAGCCGTTACTTCCAGCATTGAGCTTCATGCCACAAAATGAATGAGAGAGATGTATTTTATTTGAGAATGCCACAAAATGAATGAGGAGAAATATTTTATTTGAGAATGACAGATAGTATGAGGAATAATTAGTCTGACCAGAACTCCAATATTTAAAATCAAATCACAAAATGTATCATGTGACCTACATAAACAAAAAATAAAGCATCATTAGTTGAAAAGGACCTCAATGTAGACTGACATTACACCTCATGGACCAATTTGTGACATAGAAAAGTGTTGAGTACCCGCATGAAGGGTTTTTAAAACCGTTGACCTATGTGAACAAGCCTAATACAGAACATGCATTATACCTGCAACATATGGAAAATGATCTAACAATAAGAATACATTACCCAGGAAATAAACGAGCCGCAGTGCGATATGCAAGCATTGCTTGATCAGTCTCTTCTTGTACAGCATAAGCATTTCCAGAACCTATCCAAGCAGGCGGAAAGGTGGCATCTACACTAGTCGCTTTGCTGCATAATAAAAGTAACACAAAAAAGGTGACCAAACATCTGAAATTGTTATTTTACCACAAATGACACCTAAAAAAATGCATACACAGTTAATAAGAAATAATCTATATATATATATATATTTAAAAGAAGGCTTTACATACATACCACCTACTATCTAACACAACTTTGATATTTACTTATATAACACTTAAGTGTCTCAATAACATCAAATGTATGCATGAAAAGGGGTATTTCACTTTAGAAAAGCTAATATTAGCAGTTTATTGATGTGATTTAAAGATTTGGATGCTATATAAATAAATATTTAAGTTTAAGAGTTAAGATTTTATATGTATATACACACACACACATAAGAACTTCCTAGCATAAATGTAAATCCCCCTATTTAAAAAAGACTAACTACACAAATTAAAGCATTCTTACAAAAAAATTTATGGAGTGCTCTTAGGTTGGTAGAAAACTAGTGGATAGATTACGGTTGATTTAAGGATAGAAAAGTGGTGGCTAGTTAGCATGCAGTGAATAGGAGTATAGGACTAAGGTCAAAATTTCATGATTGTGTTTGGACAGATTTCCTCAGGAAGTGCCGAGCTCCATGTCTAAAATTTACGATGCTAACAAACTAACAGAGATGATTTTAGGCAATTGAACCGTACTCCTTTTCGGCCATTTGGTTTTCCTTCTGCTCTTCCTATTATAACCACAATTTAAAATTGCATAGTTGGGTATTTAGATTTTTTTTTTTCCGTGAGGCAAGGCATAAATCTCAAGGTGTTTTGAGACTTGAGCCTCAAAATTCAAAAATTGGGTAAAGTGAAAATAAAGGTTAAAAGTGATTTTTATATAATATATAAATAATATGATAAAGATGACATATTAACTTTCTATTTAACTATGAATTAACTAATTAACATACATAGAAAATAAAAAATTACACAAGACATAAAGTGGTAAGTGATAAATTGTGCAAAATAGAATTGAAATTCAAATATTACAAGAAAAAATAATATAAAATATAAGAATAGCATAAAAGTATTACATCAAGTTCAACTCAAAATTATTTTTTTCTCAATTCCCCACTCATCCACATTTAATTCCTAAAAAAAATTGAAATAGTTGTCAACTCAGAAATCATTTGCATTGTTATCACTAAGGGGGTCTTTATTAGAGTCATCGTCATAACAAATTGGTCTCTCCCCTGCCTCATCCGGTGGAGTCCAATGCCTCCCAATTTGTTTAATCTTCATTTATTTAAGTCATCTTCTTCTTTCATAAATATTTGTCAATAACATAAAAATGAAAGTAGTACTCCAAAATTATTAAAGGAGATGATAGTGGTATGCAGCTTTCAAGTGATCCCAAACTATGGTGGCTATGGCAAAGGCAGTGGGCTAGAGGTAAAGCCAATAGAGAGGAAGTTGTTATGGCTTGGGGGTGTATGAAAGAGTAATTTGTTTGAGGATTTAGTTAAGGATTTAAATAAGTTTTAATTAAAAATATTTATGAATAGGGTGAAGCATATGCCTCACACCAACGAGACGAAGGCGAGAAGCATCTCAAGATGAGCCTCAACCAAGTTAAAGCGAAAGCCTCATAAAAAAAGCTAGAAGCGTAAGTCTCAAGACCTTTTTCACTGGAATTATGCTAAGTTGGGCCTCAAGGCAAGCCTCATATCGCGAAATTTTAAACAATGATTATAACTATAGATCGATAATTGCATTTGGAATTATTTATTTAAGAACCCTCACCTCCTTTCATTTGATGGAACTTGCACTTGTGGTCTCCGAAAATTCGCATCACGGCCTCTCCGCGTCTTCTTTTGTTGACGAAGAGAGTTTTAACGGATTTAGGTCTCGAGATAAATTATAGTCACTACTAGAGCTTGTAACATCCCTAATGGCTTAAAAATCCTTGAGTAATGAATTATAAGATATACTTGATAAAACATAAAACTCTCTGTTAGATAAGGTCAACTTAAATTATCCCTTTAGACAAATATGTAATACCTAAAAGTATTAGGTAAAAATATATTTTTTTTCTTAATTAACTTATACCCTGAAATATTAACTTCTATGAAAATTACCAAAAATTATATGATATATATAGCTATATATTAAAATTTTAAGTGTGGAAGTATCACATTAATTTTAAGTTTTCATTTTTTTCTAAAGTTTTAAATTGTTATTACAATTAATTAATGTAAATTACTGAAGCACTATATTATTAATATTAATTACTGTCAACAGTAATGAACTTACTATATAAGTATTGTTAATTACCAAATAATTACTATTATTTAATTTAAATTACTACAGTACTAGCACTACTATTAAACTAAGCATTCCACTAATCTATCATTCCATTAAGCAATGCTGCAGCGACTGATTTTTGGGAGCATCCACTGATTCAACCATCGTAAGGCTAGGAATTAGTGGCGTGAGATTAAATAGGATTAAATATACAATTTCACCCTCCATTCAGTGGTCTTTCCGCCAGGTACTGCTTGCGGGTTCTGTGGGCCGAAAAAGGAGCATAAGGAGTTCGGCTGTGCTGGAGAGGCGAAATTCAATGGAAGCAGGAATGCCGTCAGGGTGAAATGATTAATTCAGTGGAAGAAAAAAAAAGAAGGGAGAAAGAAAGTTTAGAGGAAAAGGAAAAGAGGCAAGAATTTTTTGTCGTATTATAAATTTCCAATTCTTTGTAAAGTTCCTAATTTAGATTACCCAAATATTATTTGGGATTTTAACTGGTATATGAAGAGGGGAGGTTGCAAGGTAAAACTGTTATTATGGTATAAATTGATTTTATGCATTTGATTTGAAAAATAAATTATAAGAATTATAGGATTTAAGAAATGTAAATCGTGTAGGCGATTTACACCTATAAAAAGTTATGATGTGTCGGAATCGAGGAGGCAACTCATCATGGGGGTAAGAAATACAAATTTTAATTTAGAAAACAAATTCTTTATTTTCTTGGAATGTACAGTTGCATTTGGGCAAACTGAAAGGTGACGTGCATTAGATTTTCTTCGTATGGTTGTGTGTGTCTACGGCCAAGTATTCAAATATGAACAATTGCATGTATATTTTAATAGTCCAAGCTTAAAATAAAACCATATAATTATATAAATGTTTTCCTAATTAGCAACATTTTTGGGGAAAAAAAAAAGAAATGAGTTTATTTATTGCCTTCTGATTCTTCTTATACGAGCACTATAATACTATAATTAGTATATTTTTTATATTAAGTCATGAAACAAGTAATTACCAGTCAAATAATAAATTAGAAATTGTTAAGCCGAATGAATAATATATTAGATGATGGTTCACAATGAAATGTTATAATACCTGCACAAGTGGGGCAAAACGGACCCCAATGGAAGCATTAAGATCTAGTTAAAGTACCAACGTTGGTGGGGCAAAAAGGGACCCCGATGGGAACATTAGGACCTCAATATAATTCAATGGTGATAATGTTTGATTTTATATATACTCCATTAAATATTATTATGAAGTTATAAAAAAAACTTTATATTATATAATAGTCAAAACTTGAGATATCTAATTATGATATATATTCACAGCCATCAAATAAAATAAAAGATAAAAAGTAAGCAATAAATAAAATATTTATATATATATATATATAAATGCAAAGTGTAATGTTTTAATCATTAAAGTACGTGATATGAGTTTACCAATGGCACTGTGGTAAACCTGCTGTTATTATTGTTCATATGAGTATATATATGTTTTAAATTATTTACAAATAATTAATAAGTTTAGTTCAATTATGAATGCATTCATACTGCTCACTATATTATTTCATTGAATTCTTTATTAGAATTACAAATCTTTCTAAGTCTCATAACTCACAAGATTTTTATTCTGATTGTTGATACAGGAAATGACAAGGATAAGGTAAAAGTCGAATAGACTCGGGTCAATTTTAAACTTTATGTTTTGTTGTATAGTTGTGTAAGATGAGTCTTCAACAAAGATATGTAGGATGTTAGTTATAATAATATTTTGGGATTCTTAGTGACTTTGTAATGATATACACATATAAATAAAATATTTTAAATGATAATATTTTGGGGTTCTTAGTGACTTTGTAATGATATACACATATAAATAAAATATTTTGAATGATTCTATTTAATAGAGAAATGTGGTGAAATGTGGCATGACAATATGTGGAATGATTATGAATTATGAGCTTTAAATGTTGAGATTTTTTTTTATGTTGCACCCT
Source organism: Dendrobium nobile (assembly GCA_022539455.1). Classification (NCBI taxonomy): domain Eukaryota; kingdom Viridiplantae; phylum Streptophyta; class Magnoliopsida; order Asparagales; family Orchidaceae; genus Dendrobium; species Dendrobium nobile. The sequence continues at coordinate 32,658,030 of CM039731.1, forward strand.
ACATTGTTAGTGGAGGTATTGTGGGGTGTGACAAAGCACTTATCCCAATTCTACTAGATTCCCTTAGACTAAGCAACTCATAGCTAGCTAAAAAAATCCTACAATTATGTTGGGTTGATTAACTCAACTGACTAAATAGACTATGGCCTATGACAACCCGAGATGACATAGCCATAGGATCTTAATTGGGCTCATCAACATCCCCCATCAACCGCCATAACCTTACAGCAAAAAATTTTCTTCAATTATAAAATCAAATCATTGCTAATATATGTTAATCATTTAGCGTCTCTCTATGACTAACACTAATAAAAAATTCTCTCGACACCAAGAGAGATAATTAACAATAAAAACTTGCACCAATACAAAACCTATAACCATATAACAATAAAAACTCGCTCCCAAAGTTTTAAAGTATGACACATTAACTTAATACCTCTATAATTCGCACAATCTTGTGCATCACCTTTATTCTTAAAAATAGGAATTAACACGTTCATTCTCCACTCATCTTGCATCTTTTTAGTCCTCAAAATAGTATTAAAAAGTTTAGACTCCGCAATCTAATCTATCTTCAAAATAGTATCTTCAAAATATCTTCAATCTAATCTATCTTCTAAAAATTTAACCCAAAAACACCTATACTCTCTCAATAGAGCTGGGGCAAGAATTTTCAGACTCCGCACAAATAGTTTTATATTTTACACTTATTATAAAGATTAAGCTATGAGACCCAGCACAACTAATTAAAGATTTCATAACTTATAATGACCCATGGAGGATTCCCTCGTGTTTGATAATTTTTTAAATTGCTAATATTTCTTTTGAATTTTTTATGTACATGAAAAATTCTATAATTTTATCAGATGTAGGGCCCACTATAATAATCAAGCGGTTTCACCTTCTCTATCAAACCATAAAGAGATACTCCTATTACATAGAGTTATAGTTGATTTTATGGTAATTAATTAGAATTTTAAAGCTTTAGGGTCAGTTTTCTGCATACGTCACTCTTTAAATTAAGAATTGATTAAATGAAACCAAGGGTTACAATAGATTAAGCTCAATTGAATGATCAAATTGGTACCAACTATGTATTAATATGAGGCAAGAAGAAAATTTAATTAATTTTGTTAAATATCAAATTTATCCAGCAAATATTTTAATCATGCAAACATTAGATAGATTAAACTTATGCTTCAAAATGATTCCTGAACTATTTGTACAAAATCAATTTTAGACTAGCTATCTTATGTGTTCAATTTATCTCTTTAATTCCTCAAATATCATCCAAAATAACTCTTAGTTGGATTATTTCAGATCAGATTTGAGAAGTCGTGGGATTATTTTGGATCATAATTCAGGATTGAGGTAATTCTTTGGATCAAATTTAAGGAGTCAAGAGACAACATTAGACACATAAGATAATTAGGGATTAAAAACATTCCATATAACTAATCCAGGGACCAATTTAACCTGGTTTCTATTTTTTTTTTACCAAAATGTAATGGAATTTATCAGATATATAAGTTTGATTTTTTTTTATTCAATTAAAACTATATTTATATGATTTAAAATGACTTTAAAAAATGTTTATGCAATTATTACATCTAATTTCTTTTTTACCTTAGTGGGTGCATGTGAGCATCAGTGAATTATTGGATTAAGGAAAAGGCATACATTTTGAAAATTCTGAGAAAATAAAATGTATGTATTTTAGAAATGTAAAGATTATTAGTTAAATATAAATCAAATTCATTAATCTTTTTAGTGATAGTTATTATACATTTAAAATGCATTGAAATGCAAAGTATAAATGCATCAGACAACGACGAATATCGACGATAGTGACAACAACAGTCAGTGAGCAGTGCGATAGGAGGTGAGCAATGTTATTGGCAATAGCAATAGAGGTCGATGGCAATCGGCAACGACATTTGGTGGGTGGAGACAACAGGCGGTAGATGGGAAACAGGTAATAGTGGAAAACAAGAATATTTCAAATCAAATGCTTTGAAATATTTTTAAAATTTATTGTGATGATCTCTCAAGGTCACTAAAAACTCGGTAGTAGGCTCACCTTATATTTTGGAAAGCGAGGAGCGGTTCCGTCCAAAATTATCCTTAGGTTAAAGACTAGGTTATATAAGAGGATGATGTCAAGAGCTTTGCCAAGGGGAAGCCAACAACTAGCTATGCTCCCATAAACCTTAATCTGATCGTTAATGACTGTTAATGATAGGCCAACCCTATTGGCTGAGGTTGAGAAAACGAGGTTGCTCCGATCATGGCGAGTTCAAGCTCCAACAAATCTTATATAATATACAGGTTTGGTTTGTGAGAGCCAAAAAGTGCTTTAAAGTAGAGGGATTAGTGGTTGGTCTAGAAGATTCCACATTGGAGCAAATTTAACTCACTAGCCATGGCGAACTCAATTCAAGTTAAACCCTAGCTCAATTAGTTTAGGTTTGACCACAGCTGGATATATAGAAAAGGTAAACTAGAACCTAGGACTAATTTAAGTTGAAATGTGTAAATTGGAATAGTAGTGATGAGGACATCAACAGGAGATTTCAGCGTGTCTATCATCGGAGGAATTATAGATCGACGGCTATGATTCAGAGCCTTTATTTCTGATGTATTTTGTTGTATTTTATTTTCTTTATGTTCTAATTTACTATTGTACCCCTTGGGGGATGAGATTTATGTTATAGCCCCGAAGGGAATTTGAGACTTTTGTGTTTCCTTTATTTTAGACCTATATATAAAGGTCTTTTCTATTATAATTGGTTAAAAATGATTTGAATGAAATTTCAGCTTTGTCTTCTTCCTTTTGTGTGTGCACATGAGAAGAGAGAACCCTAGGTGAGGGTGAAAGCAAAACCCGTCAGCCATCGGAATGGTCTGGGGCTCGTGGCTTATCTCTCCTTTCCTCTATCTATCAGCTCCTCTCCAACATCTCCCCAAACCGCTGACTACATTTTCTCCTTTCCCCAAACCCACCGACCCTCTCTCCCCAACCCTGCCCACAGCCCACCTCCCATCCGGCCGTCAGTCCATCATCCAAACCCAACCGCCATCTTCCCTTTTCCTTCCCCTCCACCACACACTGCCGGCCTCACTCACCAGACCCAATGATGCATTCATAATTTTTGTATTTTTATTATCAAACATTGAACATTAGTTTTTCATTAAGTTTTATATTTTTTAGCTATCCAATGATCATGGTAGGTTGTGCTTGGGCTTTGGTAGACCTTGGTTTGCTAGCTTGTTTGGGTCCCTTGGGCTGCTGCCGGTTCTCGGGTTGAGCTTATGGTTCTCGGTTTTGAGCTGGTGTTGATGTTGTGAGGTGGTGGTTGCTTTGGTGTTGAGCTATATTTTCAAATGTGCTAGCTCATTAATTTTGAGCTCTTGGTTAGCTCATAATGAGCTAAAGTTTAGCTCATTTATTTGAGATTAGTGGAAGGTCATTATGGTGGAACTTGTCCCTCTCTCTTGCCCATGCTGCCTCTCGGTTTCCTCCTTATCTCCTCAGTTTCTCTTGGGCTTTTGCTGTTCCCGTGGCCCTGGCTATTTTTCCTGTGCCTGCGGTTCGTTCTCTGTGTTGGCTATTCGGGATCCCTGCTGGCTGGGTTTCCCGTGGCTTCCAGCTGGGTCTTCCGTGGCCTTTTTGCTCTGTTTCCTGGACCAGCTTAGGAGCTGTTATTTTGTGGTTGTTGGCCTTTCATTTCCCTAAATCTAATTGGTTTAGTTGGAGGTGCTATGATTGTTTAGTTCCCCTCTCTTGCCTATATATAGAAGAAGTTTCAGAAGGGAATGGTTGTTGAAAATTATTGAGCAAAGTCTCTAAAACCTAAGGGTTTTCTCTTCTTCTTGGAAAAGCTTGAGAGCTTGTTCCACTTCTTTCTCTTCTCTACTTCATCTGGGCTTCTTACCTCTTCTTCTCTAAGCAAGTTCCACCCCACCTGCATCTTTCTTCTTGAGCTTCCTAGTGTTGTTGGTTGGCTGATTTGGGAGTATTTGCCGGAGGAGTTTGGTTGCACGTTTGGACCTTCTTGCTGTGGTGGACTATCGGTTTGCTAGCCCTAAGCACATACTTTACTTAACCTACATTTCGATGCATGTGAGGAAACCGTTCTGTCGGTTGTTCTGAGGATAGCGACTTTTTAAGTTTATTTTGTTTCTTTTGATCTCTCTTCTCGTTTTTTTCCGTCGGTTTTTGTGCTTATAGATGATTGCTACTATTTGAATCGAGTTTGGTTATAGTTTTGCCCATCGTTCTCCTTATCTGGCTTCTTCCATCTAGTTTGCTTGCATCAAATACCATGCCAAAAAAGTGAAAGTTAATGAATATTAGTCTTTCACAGTCTCATAGTAAGAAATTCCTTTAGTAGAAGCTTGTTGTGCATCAAGAAACTACAACATGCCAACAAGAATTCAAGGAAATAACTATTATTTTATTAATTATAAGTGGGTCATGGAATGAATATTCACAAAACCTAAATGGACATTTTCAATATCAAATTGGAGGCATGTATGGAAATAATTACGAAACATGGAAGGCATATCAATAGAGATGGTGCCGATCAAGAATGATTCTCTTTAGAATCAAAAAACTATAGATGTTAAAGTAAATCTACAACAAGAATGGTAATTCTACTCAGAATAATGCTGAAATCACTTTAAAACCAAAAACAAGCTGCAATTATCAAGTTAAAAGTTCGACAGAAAAGAAGATATGGAAACAAAGTTCTCGTAAAATGTGCTATAGTAGCACAACATTAAAAACCTACACAAACAAGTAAGTGCAAAACAGTTCCCATTTAGCAATCACAAACATGTAATAAACAAAACAATTCATTAAAAATGTTCATAAAGCAAAGATACAAGTCAAAAATCACATTTAATCATTATTTCAACAATAGAAACGACAAGTCACCAATGACATTTCTTCCTGTCAATGAAAATTAAGAGTGTTTTTAGGACTCCATGCACATATATGCATGCAATACCTGAAATGTTTTCTTGCTTGGTCGTACTTCTTTATGCTGAAGTAGTAGCAACCGATGGCAAACCATGAAATAGCTCTAGACCAAAGAGAGAACTGTTATCAGATAACTTTTCAATAGAAAATAGAAAAGAAAAAAGTGAAAAGATAGAAAATTTGGAAACTTCGCCAAACTACTACATCACTGAAATGAAGCCCTAAACATTAAGAGATACATTTAAACAAGTATTACAACACCATCAGTTCAATTTAGAAGCGTACGCCTGTAAAACCCAATTTGATTAGGTGTGTGTCACATTATGATCAATTTAATAATAACCCCAAATTCTAATTTTTACGAAATTCCGCAATTTTAATGTCATTGTATTCTACTCATCGAATGGAGCAATTCAACTTATAAAACTATATGTTTCATTTGTATTTTTCCTAAGTAAAAAAAAAAAAGAGATTACAGTTTTAAAAAAAAATTTACTATGACCAAGGGTTTTATTGTGATGGTTGTTTGAAACAGGAGTGATCATGGGAAGGATAGAAGGTTGAGGAAAGAAGAAAGAAAAATCATGTAAAACCTAAAATCAATAATCGTAGGCGTCGCACGCATTTCGATGCGTCACGATGAAATTTAAGTGAAAATTCATTGTCATCGGATTTTGACGAAATAAATTTTATAAAATTCTACATAAAATTTGGAGAAATTTAAATATAAAGAACATATAGTCAATTTTGCTTAAATTTTGGAATTAAAAATGTTTGAAGTTATAATATACCTAAAATACCCTTAGTGATTATTACAGCATAGATGTTTTAAGTGAGGGCATTTAGGTAATTCAACTTTTCCCTAAGCAACCGAACTATAAGGGACCGAATTCTATTCGGTTCGGTCCCTCATTCATTCGTGCGGCCAAACCAAGCGGAAGAAAGGAAAAAGGGCGGATGGCAAGGGTGACGGGGAAGCTTGGACGGCGGCTTCGGTGGTGGTTTCCAGTGATCAGATTTGAGGGAAATTGTAGAGGAAGGCAAGGGGAAGATTAATGTATGTTTTAATTGAAGCAAATCTCTCTCATTCTCTAGATTTTTTGAAAAGAATATTTTTAAGGTTTCTGCAAAAATGATTGTTCTTTTAAAATCTCTTCACGAAATCCATAAAGAAGGATAGGAAAGATGTTTTAATAGTGAAAACAAAATTTTTCTCAAAATATTTTGAGATCGGAAAAATTAGGATTTACACATCTTTGGATTTTGAGAAAATTTTCCTTTATGATTATTTGTTCCAATGGACCATATGGATGTTTTTAATCATGAAAATTTAGGTTTTAACAAAAAATTTATTTTTCATAATTTCTACATTAAATAATCCGAAAATTTAATTAACCTATTTATTAATTAAGTTTAGAAGAATGTTTGGCTTGATGATTTGATGAAATTAATGAATTAAGGGTTTCCAAAAAATTAGGGATTTTAATAAATCAGAAAATTATAATTAATTTTATTTTAATTAGGAAATTAGTGAATGGTTATTTTTGGGTAAAATATGAAATTAAGCGAATTTGGGTAATGTAATAATTAGGGAATTATTTAAATCCGAAAAAAAAAATATAAATATTTTTTTTATAAAAATATGTTATGATTAAGGTTGGGTGACAATATTTGCTTTTATATTTTGGTGTCGACTAATAGGATGCCTCGAGCTTAACCGACATTGTGCGTCATAGAGATTGTTTTACGATATTTGCGAGGTAGATGTTTGCATTTAAATTAAGTTCATAAATTTAAATTAAGTTAATTTTGCACTTTCAAATTCACATGCAAATGTTTATGAATTTCTTTAATTGTTTTTAATTCCTTTAGTTTTACATTATTGTTTATATTCATGACATAATATTAGGAATGTTAAAGTTTGTAAAACAAAAATTCAAAGCACAACTACTACCAAATTATTACACAAAGAACATTAAAGAACATATGATTTTATGAATAATTTTAGTCTCCTTGATGTATATAAATATTATGAATTGCATGTGCATGATGATCCGGAGTACTAAATGGTAAAGGTGTTCTACGAAGCCAAATGGTAAAGGGGTTCTATAGAGCCAAATGGTAAAAGGGTTCTTCAGAGCCAAATGATAAAGAAATGGCCAAAAACTTAATGATGTACCTGATCAGTACAAAATTTCTGGTACTTCCGGGTCGGATGTTTATTATATATTATGTTTATATATTTTATGTGTTTAATGAAAAGAATATAAATGAGAAAGGAAAAAAGTTTATGAAAAGTTTATAAAATTTTATAGAAAAATGTTTAAAGGTAAAGCTTCTTGAAAAGACTTATGATTTATGTCTATCAATATTTATTGAAATCTTTTAAATGTTTTAATACATAATAATATTTTTAAAAATAGTTCATGAATTTAAGCTAATTGCTTATCACCTGCTGAGGGTTGGCTCATCCTACTTTTGAAAATATTTTTCAGAAGAAAGTGATAAGTGATAGCATCGAGACGACAGTTCACCTACCGTCGTATGATGTCAGGTTTTTCTATTTCTGTTATGAGTCAGTGGATTGTAATGTGAAGTCTGTTGAGATTTTAAGTTTATGTTTTTAGTGATTGTATGTTTTGAAAAAATTATTGAAAAACTTTAAATTAGATGTTTAGTTGCTCTTTCTTAAGTTGTGTGGATGATGTTTATGTTTATGTCTTTTATGAACTGAAACTGTTAGAATTTATATGTTATATATGTTTTTCCATACAACTATCTGTTCCCACCCCATTAATTCGGGCTAGCCTGGTCGGGTCGTGACAAGAGTGGTATCAAAACAAAGGATTTCATACTAATAAATATAAAAAAGTCTATAGGATAATTGTATGAATCTTAGAATATATAAGAAGTGTGAATTTTATGAATTTTCGACTTATGATTTTTGTATTTCGTCTCAGGGATATGGATCCTGAGCAGAATGTCTCTGATGGCATTGGGAATGAATAAGGATCAATGAATCCTGAGCTTACTGCCACTAAGGATCAAGATCAGTTACTACAGTATGCAGCAAGTGTGGGAGGATGCATAAGAAAGAGTATCTTTCTAGCACTAATACTTGTTACTAGTGCCATCAGCCTTGACATATAGCAAAGTCTTGCCCTCTTCTGGGACAAAAATCTGCTATGTAATTTAATTAATTGCCGATGAAAAATTCTATATGATATGAATGGAAAATTATTGTTATGTTTTAAAATGAATGTTGTGACTTTTATATGATTAGAGACATTATTTGTGTAAAAAACCTGTTAGAGTATTATTTGATACTGAAGCTTCACACTCTTTCATTTCAGAGGATTTTGTTAGATCAGTCAATTTGTTTCCAACAGTTATGGTTATATCATTCTCAGTTTTAATGCCTAATGAGAACCAAATGGAAACTAAGCAAAAATGTCATGTGGATTTGAGGATATCTAATAAGAACTTAGAGGAAGATCTTATTGTATTACCCTTATTTGAGTTTGATGCAATCTTAGGCATAAATTGATTATCCTGTCATTTCGTGACTATAGATTGTAAACAAAAAAGAGGCTAAAGTATAACTTTAATTTATGATAGTGCTTTTAATTTTCAAGAACGAAATTTTTATGAGGGAAGAATTGTAAAACCCGAAATCGATAATCGTAAGCATCGCACGCATTTCGATGCATCACGACAAAATTTAATTGAAAATTCAATGTCATCGGATTTCGACGAAATAAATTCTATAAAATTCTACATAAAATTTGGAGAAATTTGATATAAAGAACATATAGTGAATTTGGCTTACATTTTGAAATTAAAATGTTTGAAGATATAATATACCTAAAATACCCTTAGTGATTATTAAATCATAGATGTTTTAAGTAAGGGCATTTCGGTATTTCAACTTTTCCCTAAGCAACCGAACTATATGGGATCGAATTCTATTCGGTCCCTCATTCATTCGTGCGGCCAAACCAAGCGGAAGAAAGGAAAAAGGGCGGACGGCAAGGGCAACGAGGAAGCTTGGACGGCGGCTCCGGTGGTTGGACTTGAGAAAAATTGTAGAGGAAGACAAGGGGGATAGATTAAGGTATGTTTTAATTGAAGCAAATCCCTCTCATTTTGAATAGAATATTTTTAGGATTTCTCCAAAAATGATTGTTCATTCAAAATCTCTTCACGAAATTCATAGGGAAAGATAATAAAGATATTTTAATGGTGAAAATAAAGTTTTTTTAAAAACATTTTGAGATTGGAAAAATTAAAGTTTACAAATCTTTGGATTTTGAGAAAAATTTCCTATATGATTATTGTTCCAATGGACCTTATGGATGTTTTTAATGATGAAAATTTAGGTTTTAATAAAAAAAATATTTTTCATTAATTTCAATATTAAATAATCTGAAAATTTAATTAACCTAATTATTAATTAGATTTAGGAGAATGTTTGGCTTGATGATTTGATGAAATTAATGAATTTAGGGTTTCCAAATAATTAGGGATTTTAATAAATCCTAAAATTATAATTAATTTTATTTTAATTAGGAAATTAGTGAATGGTTATTTTTAGTAAAATATTAATTTAAGCGAATTAGGGTGATATAATAATTAGGAAATTATTTAAATTCGAAAATAGAAATATAAATAATTTATTATGAAAATATATTATGATTAAGGTTGGGTGACAATATTTGCTTTTATATTTAGGTGTCGACTAAAAGGACGCCTCGTGTTTAAGCGATGTTGTGCGTCGTAGAGATTATTTTACGATACTTACGAGGTAGGTAATTGCACTTAAATTAAGTTCATAAATTTAAATTAAATTAATTTTGCACTATAAAATTCACATGCAAATGTTTATGAATTTTTTTAATTGTTTTTAATTTCATTAGTTTTACAATATTGTTTATATTCATGACATGATATTAGATTTGTTAAAGTTTGTAAAAAAAATTTAAGTCATAATTGATACGAAATTATTATATGAAAAACATATGATTTTATGAATAATTTTAGTCTTCTTGATGTATATAAATATTATGAATTGCATGTACATGATGATCCGGAGTATCAAATGATAAATGGGGTTCTACATAGCCAAATAGTAAAGGGGTTCTATAGAGTCAAATGATAAAGGGGTTCTTCAGAGCTAAATGATAAATAAATGGCCAAAAACTGTACTGTGTACCTGATCAGTATAAAATTTTTGGTACTTCAAGAATGGGTGTTTATTATATATTATCTTTATGTATTTTATATATTTAATGAAAAGACTATAAATGAGAGAGGAAAAAATTTATGAAATGTTTATGAAATTTTATGAAAAAATATTTAAATGTAAAGTTTCTTGAAAAGTCTTATGATTTATGACTATCAATGTTTATTGAAATTTTTTAATTCATGCTTAATAATATGTTTAAAAATAGTTCATGAATTTAAGATAAGTGATTATCACCTATTGAGCGTTGGCTCATCTTACTTTTGGAAATGTTTTTCAAGAAAAAGTGATAAGAAGTGATGGCATCGAGACGACAATTCAACTACCATCGTAGAAGACCTCATGATGTCAGGTTTTTATATTTATGTTATAAGTAAGAATCAGTGGATTGTAATGTGGAGTCTGTTGAGATTTTATATTTATATTTTTAGTGGTTGTATGTTTTGAAGAAATTATTGAAAAACTTTAAGTTAGATGTTTAATGACTTTCTTAAGCTGTATGAATAATGTTTATGTCTTTTATGAAGCAAAATTGTTATAATTTATATGTTATATGTGTTTTTCCGTAGCTAGCCCGAATTAACGGAGCGAGAACATATAGTCGTATGAAAAAACACATAATATATAAATGATAATAGCTTCACTTCATAAAAGACATAAATATAAATATCATACATACAATTTAAGAAAGAGCCACTAAAGATCCAACTTAAAATTTTTCAATAATTTATTCAAAACATACAATCATTAAAAATATAAACATAAAATCTCAGCAAACACCACATTACAATCCACGGACTCATACTTATAAAAGAAATATAAAAATCTAACATCCTGAGGCCTTCTACGACGGTAGGTGAACTATCGTCTCGATACCATCACTTCTTATCATTTTCTCCTTAAAAATATTTCCAAAAGTAGGATGAGCCAACGCTCAACAGGTGATAAGCATTTATCTTAAATTTATGAACTATTTTAAACATATTATTAAGCATGAATTAAAATATTTAAAAGATTTCAATAAACATTGATAGTCATAAATCATAAGACTTTTCAAAAAGCTTTACCTTTAAATATTTCTCCATAAAATTTCATAAACTTTTTCCTTTCTCATTTATAGTCTTTTTCATTAAATATATAAAATATATAAACATAATATATAATAAACACCCGTCCCGAAAGTATCAAAAATTTTATAATGATCAGGTACATAGTCAAGTTTTTGGCCATTCATTTACCGTTTTGGCTCCGAAGAACCCCTTTACCATTTAGCTCCATAGAACCCTTTTACCCTTTGGCTCAGTAGAACCCTTTACCATTTAATACTCCGTATCATTATACACATGCAATTCATAATATTTATATACCTCAAGAAAACTAAAATTATTCATAAAATCATATGTTCTTAATGTTCTTCGTGTAATAATTTGGTATCAGTTATGCCTTGAATTTTAGTTTTACAAATTTTAACATTCTTAATATCATGTTATGAATATAAACAATAATGTAAAACTAAATGAATTAAAAATAATTAAATAAATTCATAAACATTTGCATGTGAATTTGAAAGTACAAAATTAACTTAATTTAAATTCATGAACTTAATTTAAATGCAAACACCTATCTCGCAAGTATCGTAAAGCAATCTTTACGACGCACAACGTCGCTTAATCTCGAGACATACTTTTAGTCGACACCTAAATATTTTTTTAAATATAAAAGCAAATAATATCACCCAACCTTAATCATAACATATTTTCATAAAAAAATTATTTATATTTCTATTTTCAGATTTAAATAATTCTCTAATTATTACATCACTCTAATTCACTTAAATCCATATTTTACCCAAAAATAACCATTCACTAATTTTTTAATTAAAATAAAATTAATTATAATTTTGGATTTATTAAAATCCATAATTTTTTGGAAACCCTAAATTCATTAATTTCATCAAATAATCAAGTCAAACATTCTCCTAAACCTAATTAATAATTAGGTTAATTAAATTTTTGGATTATTTAATATAAAAATTATGAAAAATAAAATTTTGTTAAGACTTAAATTTTCATCATTAAAAACATTCATAAGGTCCATTAAAACAATAATCATTAAAAACATAGAACAGAGAAAGCAAAAGTCAGCACATGACTCACTTTTGAGGATGGTCCTTTATCAAATTGCAAGCCAGAAGATAAAGATCATTAGAGTGCCCAAGCTCCATAGCAGCAGCCAAATGAACTAAAGTGCATTTCATATGGAAAGGGTCTTTGGTGAGTAACCTGACAGACACAGACAGACATAATAATCATGACCGGTCATAATCACTAAGAAAAACAGCCAATTTCTTCAATATATTTGCAGACTTACAAAGAGGTGAACTCAAAACATTTGTGATACTCTCCACACTGATAATAGTACTCAGCGTTGCAAGCCAATAAATCAGCATTATCTTTTAGTACAAGCATGAAGGGTGAACTAGAAGTAGTGCAAAGGTTGTCTCTCTCAATATCTCTAAGCTTTGCTTCCACAACATTTTCTTTGTCATGCTGAAGTTACAATAAAAAAGGACGCTAAATCAGAACTTAACAAAATACTAAATCAAATTCACGAATCAGAAAGTAAAATGACAAATGTGTTTACCTTCTTCACTAAACATGAATAAATTGTTGAAAGCCACCCATCCTCCTTGACAAATTGAAGAGATGATAACAGGCTTGATTCTGAAAACCACGTGCAACTGTATTAAACCCCAATATGCTACAGATTACACAAAGTAAAGAGCTAAAATTAACAAACTTTCTAAAATAAGGCCAGGTTGCATTTAAAAAATGTCGAGTCACCATCCATAAAAGGCCAAGCCTATGTTTTGCTATTGTACACCACCACGTTTCAACAAAGGTAGCCTGACAAACAGTTGTGACCAAGACCTAAGCTACTACATTCAAAAAAAGGCCTCAATTGGTAATTCTTTTCAGCTGATTTTCTTTTCAAAAACCTGATACATCACAATATTGACTGGTGCGGTAAAATGAGATGATAAGAACTATACTGGGTGTGCACTTCCTCTGTGACTTCACAACTTCAGGCAATTCGGTTATGGAGAAGCTAGTCAATCTCCTTACTAGTAATGCCTTTTTTTGGAACTAAAAAACATAGAATAATAACAGAAAATATAGCTAAATGAACCATAAATATGATACGCAAATACATTTAAACACCTAATGTTAACTATCAAAAAACAGGGGTTAAATATAACTTCACATAAAAAAGCATAAATACAGTAGCTCAGTAAGCCTTGCTTTTCTAAATTTTCATATGTTCCAGCCAAGCTCAAAATTACAATCATACCAGAAACATAATCCCAATTGGTTCAGCTAATTTTACAGAAAATTGAGAAACAAAAAAAGCCCCTAATAAGGTCCATAAAACAGCAACTTGTAACTCGAGCTGTAGTCTTCAATGCTAAGTTTAGGCCTCTTACCTACAACTTTATTGCTAGTTACAAAGATAAGGACCTCTTATAGGATAGTCACCCTCCTTTGGGAAAGTTTCAGATCCTTAAGAGCATTAAGAGAGTATAAATGTAACACCTTCCTAAAAGGTAAATTTACCTTTTCCAGATACTTGTTATGTGGTTAGACAATGCATAAAACAAAATTCTAAGAGCATTCATCATCACCAACAGAAATTGCATCGAGTTCCGAAGACCACTTCCCAAACAAGCAGTAAGATTTGCTTTCTGCAATTATTGCATCCAAAATGCATGTTAGGATCATATGTGCTTCAATTCTTCTCAAACTTAAAAAAGCTTGGGTAAACAATCATTTGAATTTACCTTTTTACAATCTAAAGATAGATATGATTATAGATATGATTGTAGCAGCCTACAGAATGATTCTGGTTAAATTACAACTATAAAAAGTGTTTAAGTAATGACAAGTATTTTTTGGGTATCAAGCAATAACCAAGTTTCTTATGATTTCTTAATATTAAACCTCGTAATAATAGTATTTGAAGCAAAGTATATTTTAAGAACTTGATCTCTTAATTAATATATCTGCCATAAAAGTTTTGCTATTTAGAGATTTAAAGGATATTCTGCAAAATTTGAAGAAATAATTCCTTTTGAGGGATTTCTCAATAAGATATTTATTTACTTTATCAGAAACACCGAACCATCCTGGCTAGCTTGACTGACTAACCAACAAGGCAGTTTGATTTGTTCTGAACAGGGCAACAACCTAACAGATTAGGTTGCTTCCCTGCTTGAAAAGGAAGTAAAACCATTGCAGCTAAGCATTACCTAAATGTATCGGAAGGGGCAAGAGAAAACTATGATGACCCTTAGAAGGAGATGAGGTTGCATGAACTTTTCATCAAGATGTATGTGAAATTCAAAGCTGCTAATACCATTGATATTGTTTTTGAGGCAATAACATCATCTCTTCTTTCTACTCTCACTCGTTGCAAATTCTGAATATCCAAATACAAGAGTCAATGCCAGCAATATCAACTACTAGTGTTGATGAATCACTGCCCGCAAGATCAACCAAGCATCTCGCGCACTCGTCGACTACCACTCCGGAGCCCTAGTGAGCGTCCGAAGACAAGCGAGACGTTGATCGAGCACTGAGCGTCGATTGCATCACTTCCGCAGGTGTTGCACGCAATCGATTTCTCCGTTAACTTCTCAGGTGCGGCACAATCTAGAGAGCTTCATTAGATCAAGATCGTCGATTGAGACACTTCCATTAACTTCTTAGGTGTGGCACAATCGTCACGCAATTGTTGTTATATTGTTTCATTGATTTGCTGGTTTCGATATTAGAAATTGTGAAATTAATGAATTGATTTTTATATCCTTTTCACTGCAGAAATTTTTCCATGGATTTGTCGTTGTTCCCCGCACCTATCTCGTCAGTCGAATATTATGGAACAACAAGGGAGAGGTGTAATTTTTTTTAACTTGTTTTTGCTGATTTGATTTTTTTTTTCTTCGCATTTATTACAACAACAACAAGCCTTTATCCCACTTAAAGGATTCATGTCATTATTGTTCGACAAGTTTTACGCTGGCTGTCCACTACCTAACGCAACCCTCCACTTTTCTCATCCAGGGCTTGGGACCTGGCAACGGCAGTGTTCTTCTTAGCATTTATTAAATTTCAAAAATTTTACAATAGGAAAAAATCCAACCAAGTGGCTTGAAAATTTGAATTTCTCACATTGATTTGGTGGTTTAACAGAGGAGAATGATATTAACAATAATGTAGAGATAGAGAATGGTGATGGTGATGCTAAAAACAATAATGTCGATAGTTATGATGTTGATGATGACGACGATATTGATGATTGGTTTGAGAATGAAAAAAACTCAATTTAAGGAAAACAAATCATTGGAACCATTAAAAAAAACTACTAGAATTCTTGAAGGGAGAAAGTGTAATAGTGATTGTGTGGACTTAAGTGATGTCGTGATTAGGGCTGCAAACGAACCGAGCCGAGCCGAGTATGTGAGTGTTCATGTTTGTGTTTGTTTAACATTAGCTTGTTCATATTTGGTTCGTGTTTGATTCGAGCTTTATTATTTGTGTTCATGTTTGGTTCGTTTAATTTAAGGGTGTTCATGTTTGGTTCATGTTCGTTTGTTTTGTGCTTATCGAGCTTTAAACAAGCTATGTTCGTGAACATATTTCGCAAACAATCTATTGAACAAGCAAACCTTAAATTTGTTCATGAACATCCTAAACAAACAATCTAACAAACATGGACAAATATGAAATGCTTCTTGTTATTAATAAAAAATAATTATATTATTATGTTATAATTAAAGTTTTTATATTATTTATATTTATCAATTTTATAATAACATATTATTTAAATTTTTATCAAGCGGTTTTAATCGAACCCGAATCGAGCTTTTTATAGAGCTTGTTCATGAACATCAACTGATGTTGTTCGCGAACATAAACGAGCTGAACGCATTAGTGTTCAAGCTTGTTTATCTAAGAATCGAGTATTTAAAATATTGTTCAAGTTTGTTTATTAGTTAATTAAATGATCACGAACGAGCTTTAATCGAACCAAACAACGAGTAGTTCGACGAACGTTTGGTTCGCTTGCAGCCCTAGCCGTGATGATGCTAGTCTTCATGGTAGTTATGAAGATGAAATTTGGAAATGGACAGCTTTCAATTTAATGACAGATTTCAGTACCAACCATTTTGAAATTGGCATGTTATGTAGTGGGAAGGGGTTTAAAAAAGCTGTTGAAAATTGGTTTATTTTAACGGGGAAAATCATTAAATTTCTAAAGAATGATAAAAGAAGATACAAGGTTATCCACAAGCGGCCTAATTTCCCTCTTCGTATATATATCTCAATACATGTAGGTAGTAATTAGTGGCAGATTAAATCTTTATAGGATCATACAAGCACATGGAATTACAATAACTTTGACATCAACAATTATTGTGAAGAGGTATATGAGTAAATTCAAACTCAATCCCCAAATGAGATGCAATGTGTTTAGAAAGAAGTGATGGATGACTTGAAATTGCATGTATCAAAACCTCAAGTCAAGAAGGCACATCAGTTCATCTACATGAAGGAGAAATATTAGTTTAATAAAATTTGGGACTATTGTGTTGAAGTATCAAGGAGTACTCCAAAAATCTACAATTTATGAGCTTACTACGAAAGACCTAGATTTGTGCGGGAGAAAAAGATTTATGCGACTTTATTTTGCTTTGACGCATGCAAGAAAGGCTTTTTATCAGGATATAAAGCCAATTGTTGGTGTTGATGGATGTTTTCTGAAAGGGCAACAAGGAGGTCAACTGTCAATAATTGTAGGGCTTGATGGTAATAATAACATATTCTTTTATTGTATTGGCAGTAATTGAGATAGAAAAAAGAAGCATTTCAGAATATTTTATGAGTTTGTTAGGCAAAGATCTACATATTTTGGAGAATCAACAATACTATACCTTCATTTCAGATAAGCAGAAAGGTTTAATTCTTGCTTTCGAGAACATTTTACCTAATGTTACGAAAAGATTCTGTTAAGACATTTGCATCAAAATTTCAAATTGACAAGCTTCACTAGCATGGCTCTGAGAATGCCTTATAGGCAGCAGCAAGGGCAAACACTCTTAACCAATTCACCTTCAGGATGACAGAGTTGGAGAACTTAAATGTGGCAGCGTATAAATGGTTGAGTGAGAATCCTCCAGCTAAGTGGCCCAGGTCTCATTTTAATTTTACACTAAATGAGACACTTTGCTCAATAATATATGTGAATGTTTTAACTCATACATTCTTGATGCTAGAGAATTGCCCATTGTGTCAATGCTTGAAAGTATTAGAGCTATAGATATGACAAGAATGTAGGAGGCGTTAAATTGGAATGGAAAGATTTTCCCAAGAAATAAGAAAATTTTGGGAAAAATATGCATGTAGCAGGTTTTTTTATAGATTACAAATCAGATGATAATAATTATGAGATAAGTATCATGCATGGAGGTCAGTATAAGGTCAACTTGAACTTAAAATCTTGGTCTTGTCGGAAGTGGAAGTTAAGTGAAATACCATGTGAACACTCGTGCGCTCCAATTCATAAGATAATGGGAGACTGAGGATTTTGTTCATCCCTACTACACAATAGAGACTTATATGAGAGGTTATAAGTGTAAAATAAAACCTTTAAATGGAGTTACTGAGTGGTCATAGTAAATGGATATCACCATTGCCACCAAAATATAATAAAGCAAAGAGGGGAAGGCCATCGAAGATGTGAAAAACTACGATTAAGAAGCATCACATTCTATCCCCAAAAAGTTAGGGAGAGCCAATGTGAAGCTTCATTGTTGTAAATGTAGACAAAGTGGGCATAATAGTATAACATGTGATATGAGAATGCATACTAAAGAGGGATATGGAGAAGTCCAGGAAATGCTTCAACACATATCATCCCATCAATTTTATTAACATTGATATTGATAATAATTTTCATTTAAAAATGTTATTTTTTTAACTAGCCTTCGAAGTTGTTGGAATGTCGACCACAAACTGAACATGCTTTGGAAGTTCTCACTCCCTCTTCAAATACAAAACTTTTAGCATGTTGATTGTATTTTTTTTCTTCATAATCGACTTTTTTTTGCTATGTAAATCTAATCAAATCTCATTTTTTCGTAGACTTACACCTCCAAAAGAAAAAAAATCTCATTGAATGAAACTTTAAAGCATAGAATTTATCCAAATTTTGTCGTTAGTTCAATTGCATGCCTTTCTTGCTTTTAATAATGGGGGATAGAGAAGCCTTTAATGAATTGTATTTTTGCTATTGTTTAGTAATTTTTTCTTTCGTATGTTTCTTTAATCTACAATGTATGTAATGAAACAATGGGTTAATCCAATTAAGCATTGAGAGAAATGTTAATTGCCATTTTTTTAATTCAATGTAATTTTAGAGCTTGTCCTACATTTGTAGAGCTTGCCCTACATTTGTAGAGCTTGCAAGGAAATAAGAACATCAAGATTTTGCATTTTGACCAATTCATGATAAGCTACAGAAGTACATGCTCTTGAAATAAACCAAACTTTTTCATTCTCTTTCTTTTTTTTGCATTTTTTTATTGCTCTACTCAATACCCATCAATTAGGGGTGTCAATTTCGGGTTACGGGTCGGGTTCGGGTCGAACCCAAAACTGATTCGGCACTATTCGGGTTCGGGTCGACCCGACCTGGTTTTGCAAACGGGTCGATTTTCTGGACCCGAACCCGACCCGCTTCAGGTTCGGGTCAACCTGAGCCAACCTGCGAACGCCACACACACGACATGGCCTCTGGACGCCGGCGACGCGGAACTGCCGAACGCCGACGCGGACGCGTCGCAGAACTTGCCTGGCCTCGCCGCCTCGGGACGCAACGCGGAAATGGCCTGGCCTCGGAACGGCGCGGAACTAGCCTGGCTTCAAAAGTCGGGACGCAACGCGAAACTATCTTGGCCTCGAGACTACGACGCGGACGTTGCGACCTGGCCTCGGGACGCAAGTTTGCAACCCAATGTGACGCGTCCGAGCAGGCGGGCGCCGGGCAAGCGGGGCAACCGGGAAGCGGGCAGGAATTTGTGTGCATTCCGGGTCATTTCAGGTTATTCCCGGGTCAACCCAAACTTGACCCGATTGAATATATTTTATTGATTTAATTGTTATACTTCATCATCCCCACAAGTTCATCATCCCCACTAGCTTCCGAAGACGAATCAGATGAGCACTGCAACCAATCAAGTTGTAACCTAAATAAAATATATTTCATTCCACGTAAAAATTCTGGTTCCCGGGTCAACCCGAACTTGACCCGTTCGACCCGTTTTCAGGACCCGAACCCGACCCGCTTCGGGTTCGGGTCAACCAAAACCCGAAATTTTTGGGTCGGGTTTTCGGGTCGGATCCAATATTGACAGGTTTACCATCAATCCATTAAAAGGAAAAAAATAGCATTGCATGTCAATTTCTGCATGCAAGAACAAATCTGGATTTATGGGATTAGGAGCAGAAATATATGGAACAATTTCTACACCCTGTTGATCTTTGCGTCCTCCACCAGCAAAATTTTCTTGGAATTGGAGGTCATTGCAATGTGATCTTGCCTTCAGAGCTTGTACGATGCTGAATATAAGGCAAATTTGGTTGTTTATTACAAGCATAAATGTTTTAAAAATAGTGAAATTACTAAAATTAAAATTATTTATAATTTTTTATTAAAGAAAAGTTTAATAATTTTTTTACAAAAATTACAATACCTAAAAAATTCAATTTATTAAATATTTTAATTAAAAATAACCAAATAACCCTCATACTTAACACCATCAACTCTACCATTAAATGGCAAGACCAAAAGATCCCATTTGGGGGAGATGAGGACCAAATTAGTCCCTCAAAAGAGTTGGGGACTATTTCGGTCCCTCACAAAGAGTTGAAAGATAATTTTCGTCCTTTTCTCATTAATTATCACTCTTATAAACATCCAAATTAGAACAAAGCTCCTCAAAACAAAATCAATAACAATTCCTTTATATTATTTGGAAACTTATGAGCTTTTGTGAAAATAAATATATCAACCATGTGCAATTGTAATACATAGGCAAAAAAAAAAATTAGTGGTAACATTATGAGGTCTAAAGAGACTATAGGTTCCTGCAACTCAAAAAAATTTACTTTCAACAAGTAAATTCCAATAGACATAACATTGCCCAAAAAATTCACCCCATTTGAGTACTTATTATTTTTAATTGAGGCTTCTCATGGGTGCAAAGCCACAATGGTTAATCGCATCCACCAAAACCATGACAGAACTCTCAATTAAGAATAGTCAAAAGGCTCTACAATAAATTTATAGTGTGACAGCTTCTAAGTCAATACAACCTATACTCATAGGAGATGCTGAAAAGAATGATGATAAACCCAAATCACATGGTTTCATCATTCTTTAATTAAGGATATGTTTTATCCTTTACCAGAGGATTCTTGTCACCAACAATGAGATAACTCATGAGGAAGACCCTTATACAGCAAAGGTAGAAAATAGCCAAGGAATCAATCTTACAGAAGATTCTTACTTACAAAGCACTTTATGCTCTAAAAGATGTATTAGAAGCTCACGAACTCATGAACTAATCATGCAAACAAAGACGCCTACTATTTAAATGACGAAATAAAGGGACGTATTTCACGATGTTGTCCTTTTTCTCATCACTACATATAAGGATATGGGAAGTTCACGAATGTTGCATAGCCTCACATGTAGAGCAATGTTTTGTTCAACTCTCGGGATTCATCAAAATTTTCAATAGTGCTTCAGCATAACACTTGTGAACAAAGTAGCGAAAGTGAGTCTATGCCGCCCACACCAAAAAAGATGGGCATAATGACGCGGGAGACATCAAGGATATGTTTTGGACCTCATACTCATGTCAAGAAAGCTTAGAATACGTAGAAATGGAAAATCAAAGGTGAAACGAAACCTCTTGATTATGTCAAAAAAAGAACGTGGGAGGTATAATATTCAAAAAATTTCAAAATGGTAAGCTTAAATTTTTCCTCAAAATCATACCTCATTTTTATCATATTCCTAAATTCAGAAAAATCATTTTATTTCAACCTATACTTCAATTCGATAATTTTAGGAGCATAGAAAAAAATAATCAATATAAATCAATTTATGCATATAATTAAATTCTCCTAAAATTTTAATTTTAATTTTAGTGTCCATTAATTGGTCTACTGTAGGCTGTAGCCAATATAAAAATCCTGCATTTGGTATTAATAAATAAAAAAGGATTAAAGTGGTGGAACTTAAAGTTAATTAAATTTGATATAATTTCTTATAACTTAAATATCTCCTAAGATTTGCCTAAGCCCATTTTCCAACAAAAAAAAATCTGCTGCTGGGTGAAGGAAGAAGGGGTCGTGGGTTAAAGAAGGCAGAAGGGTGCAGGAGAAAGCAGCAAGGGTATTGTAGCGCAGGACTGTAGCAAATTTACTCTATCACGGCACTATAATTGCATCATTACGAGGGACTCACTAAATAAATAAAGTTGAAATTATGCTATTTTGAAAAGTGTGCCAATGTCCAAAAAACATCAAAATTTTAAAAGTACTACAAAAAGCGTGCAAATGCTTCAAAAAGTATGCGATCAATTTTAAAAGCTCATTATTAGATGCAAATTATTGTCATATTGTATGCACATGTTCAAGCGAGCCACACTACCTATTGGGCAAGATCACAAATCCCACTTTCCAAAGTCTAATCCTCCATATCTCAATGGCTGAAGTAAAAATACTTATGTTCCATGGAAAATATTTACTCAACAAATTTAATTAAAAAAAAAAACAAAACAAAACAATCACGATCAAACTTAAATGTTCTTCTCCAGGTCAACCAAGCAAACTAGTATTATTGTAAACTAGAAATCGAATATTCAATTACAAATTTCACCCAAACAATTTTGTCTTTCATTAGTACAAGGCCTTCAAAGCCTATTACAAATAAAAAATATTTTCAAAATGCAAACTCGTAAGGCCGTGCCTATATGGCAAACCGTAAGCTCAATTTTAAAACTTGAACCTCAAGAAGCAAGGAATAGTCGACAAGATTTATAGCGACAAAGTTCACTCAAGTTACCATTATGATAGGCATGTTTATTGCACATTATAACAGTAAAAGCCTATTCCAATAATCATATTCTCAATAATAAAAAAAATGCTTTAAACAGCAGACCCCTAAGATGGGCATATTTATTATCATAACCAGAGAGATCTATTTCACTCTCAAATTACAAAGACAAATGCTTCAAACATCATACCCCCATAATAGGAACATCTACCAAACATCATAACTAAATGAATATTTCAAAGTCAATTTCTCAAACCACAAGACAAATGCTTCAAGGAACCTTCCCCGATGATGCTCATGTTAACAAAAAAAGTCAACTAGAAAGGCTATCATAATCAATATACACCCAAATCCAAAATGAACAAAAATATAAAAATAAAAAAATTACAAATCCAAAGATGTTTATTCAATAAACAACCGCTTCAAGATTAAACCAATTCCATGTCCATCATCCGCATCAATTTGCCGACAAAAAAATACAAATCCAAAGATGTTCATTCAAAATATGACCGCTTCAAGATTAAAGCACCTCCTTGTCCATCAGTTGCATCAATTTGTTGAGGATAATAAATTTAAGTTTGAACAAAGTACAAAGCTCAAAAAGAGCCAATCTCAAGTCAAGTGTATTCATATGATCACTCTCAAAAATCTCATACTAGTAAAGTCATGACATGTGCCTCTTAATAAGGTGGTTTGCTGCCAAATGACACGTCATTAAAGAATGGATATGGCCAAAAATTCATACGTTTCCAATGGCTCGACCCTAAGTTGTGAACTATAAGGTGCACCTGATAGAGCATGAAGCTCTTTATTAGGTAAAGTCAACTTAAACTTGACCTCTTAGGCAAACATCCTCCTCAAGGTCTGTAAGATGCCCTAATATGTTGTAACCCATTGTTCTATAAACAAGGATCCTATCATTATTGCACTATCCCAAGTAAACTACGATCCATGACAACTCAGGACAGTAGAAAAAATGGGATCTTCTCAAATTTATTATCATTATCTCATTTCTCTATCTTAAACCAAACTTGTTGCCACAATAAACTAAATATTTAGAGCCTATAGAGAAGCTTTAAACAAAAAAATTTTCTCATGATCAAGAAAGGTAATTAACCATATGGCCTCACGCCTATGCACGAATGTAAGAGAAACCTCGATTTTCGAAGAACGCAATAATCAACATAAATCATCCCAAAAATAAAAAAAAACGCCAACCTCAATATTCCGAAGCAGTCACAAAAGAAATGGGAAAAAGATTGGGATAAATGCTAGGGAATTAAGTGAATAATGAATGGTCCAATTTGAGAGAGGAATAAATGACATGAATTTCATTGTCAATCAATGCAATTACTCACAAAGGTATCATTTATTAAAATAACCAAATCCTAAGATCTGCATGTTACAATGCAAGAAAACTTATTATTAACATAACCAAATCCTAGGATCAACAAGTTACAATGCAAAAAACTTATTAAAACATTGCCAAATCCAAGGTCTACAAGTTTAATGCAACAACATCATGCCTTTGTCCCACTACGTGGGGTCAACTACATGAATCATTTTTCTCCATTGTGTCCTGTTAAGGGTCAAATTCTCATCTAAATCTAATAAAGAAAAGTCATTTCTAATATTTTCTAACCAAGTCTTTTTAGGTCTACCTCTACATTTCTTAACATAAGTCAAATCTAATATATCTACTTTCCTAACCAGGTCATCAAAAGGTCGCCGTTTTATATGACCAAACCATCTAAGGCGACTCTCTGTAATCTTATCTTCCATTGGAGCTACTCCAACCTTTTCACGTATATGCTCATTTCGTATCTTATCTCTAAGGGTAAAGCCACTCATCCACCTGAGCATCCTCATCTCTGCCACACTTAACTTAGTTTTATGCTTCTCTTTTAATGGCCAACATTCAGCACTATAAAGCATTGCAGGTCTCACCACCATCTTATAGAATTTTCCCATAAGTTTGAGGGGGACTCTTTCATCACATAACAAGCCCAATGCATTCCTCCACTTCAACCATCCAACTTGAATTCTGATGATAATATCCGCATCTATTTCACCATCACTCTGAACAATAGATCAAAGATATATAAAACGTGCACTCTTATTAATGACTTGATCGCCCAAAATCACAATCGCCTCACTAGGTCTATTACTACTAAAATTACACTCCATATATTCAGTTTTAGACCTACTCAAGCAAAAACCTTTAGACTCTAAGGTTGACCTCCATAATTCAAGTTTACCGTCAACTCCATCTCTAGTCTTATCAACAAGAAGAATATCATCAGCAAAAAGCATACACCAAGGTACATCCTCTTCCAAATGTCTAGTGAGAACTTCTACAAGTTTAATGCAGACATATAAAAAAAAGAAATAGAACTTTATAGATCTACAAGTTAAAATGCAGATCTTAAAATGAAGAAATAGAACTGCATAGACCTGCAACTAGCATGACCAAAACCTCAGGTAAGCTGGCGCCATGTATCTTAAACTTCTGGGGTGAACCCCAGCTGATTCTGGAAACAAGGAAGTCCGCCAAGAAATCGATCAGTTACACAATCTTTTATAACAACTAGGATGAAATGAGATTAAAATATAGAAAACTTGCTATTGAATGTTTTTTATCCAAAAACTACAGTTGTAAATGAAAACACAGAGCAGAAGCTGGGAAAAACATTTAACCCTTAGTGTACATTCATCTTATGCAAATTGTATGTCAAATCTAAAAAAAAATTTAAAAAAAATTGTATGTCAAATCTCTTCCCAATGACCAGAAGCTGCAACATTTCGTTGGTTCTCTGCCTGAACTACGTACATAAACCAAATTATCTCAGGTTTCAAGTATTCAACGTGAATTTCTGGTATTAGTTAGGCAGCTTTATCGAGTTTAAGTGATATTGAATTCCAGTCCTACAGAACATTGGTTCATGGTTTTCTTCACAATGATTTAAAAAGCAAGAAACTGAAACTAAAACTTCACAGAACTCAAACATAATTAAACTTTGAAAGTCATTAAAATATGTTGGAGCCACTTCTGCTGTGGTTCAATCATGATAGCATGATCAGAAATTAAATTAAACTGAAAGTAAGACTTCCGTAGTGCCCAATAAGACAAAAAAGCATTTATATGCAGTAGGCAGTAACCATCAAAAAATTAAGCTGATAATAAATTTAAAAGATAATTTAGTGCATCATCTAGAAATCAACTTAAGCAATGACAAACGCTGCCTGTAGCTAGAATGAAATTCTGAATATCAGCCACAACACAGCAGTTTCATGTACAATCATCAATCCACAATCAAAAAGTTGAAGTAAACAATTGAGTACCTTCTTCACATGTTAGCATGTACTTGTCAACCAAACTTTCTAAAGCCTGCCACAAGATGAAAAGAAGAATTATGAGATGCCAGCATTAGATGCAAGATAGCCTCTCTAACCAATAAAAAATCTTACTTAACCAGTACTTATTTGATAGAAGAAAACAATATAAACTAATAGGTATCATAGAAGTTTTATGTTCAGGATATGAAAATATATCAGGAATGTTCAGTAATAAACAAGTGAGTGCATGGCGGAGTGGTGGGCGGGTATGCATTGAAGTAAAGAGCAAATCATGACTAGAGAATTGATATTTTTGTAAACGCCACCATCACAAACCATCAAATGATCATTAGAGAAAGAATCATGGTCCACACTTACCTCATAACAAAAAGGGTCAGACTTGACAGCTGCTATGTACCTTGAAAACAAACATCAGACCAAAATGGATTAGCACATTGTGGCAATGAAAAATAACTCAAAAAGAATACAGTATAAAAACGAATACGAGAGCAATGACTTAACCTGATGTGAAGAGCAAAATTAATAAACACACTCCAATATATTATAATGCTAAGTTAAGTCCATATAAAACCATTTTGTTACTGAAATTAACTTTATGATTGATTCCAACTAGATCATGAAGGACCATGCAACATGATTTGTTACCATTGTCGAAACAAAGACAATTTAAGTTCTGAAAAATAAGGGGTCCCACGAAAAAGCACTAGGGTTGACGATCCAAGTGCAGTGGAACCTTTGGTGTGAATAAATCTCAGCACTGCTTGTTCCATCGGAACTCGTCACTCTGGCCATTCTAATAGGGAAGAATGCAGGATTACAATTAAAATATTAGAAAGTCAAATATTAGTAGAAAAAATGCCAAAAGACAGAATGGAAGCATCCTAACTAATAATCTCATTTCCAGATATCTATCACCACTATCAAAGTTCCTAGCACATTAGTTTTGAGCAAGCAAGGGCGTGGAAAATGAATTGGAGATACGAAAACTTCTAGTGCTAAGTATTAAGGACAATGTTTAGGTTTGTGTCTAGAGGAAGTTCCAGAAAAAAATTTGTTAAATGTCAGCAAGATTTCTGCCAATTCGGATCTATGCTGACCTAGACTTTCACCCCTTTTTTTCTCTTTAGCTGTCATCTCATCAATCCATAGATTATTGTAATTAATCTATAATCATTATTCTAAATACTCATCAATCCGTAATCTATTATAATTATCCTAAGATTATAATGTTTCCTATTAAAAGTTCTTAGATTGTATAAATACTACCCAAATGTTGAAAAGAAATACTCAACACTCTCCAATTCTTCTAGTGTCAAAGCTCGAGGCTTTTTCTCTTGCTTTTATTTCCATTAAAGCAGCATTCATTGTTGCATTACCATAATCCTACGGCCTTCATTGCTACACCCTATTCCATTTTACCTATTTTTTTCATAACTGCAGCATTCATTGGTGCATTGTCGCAAACATTTCCCATTGTTGTAATCTTCATCACAACATTGTTGTAAAATTTATCACCAAACTTACAATTGTTGCAGTCTTCGTAATTGCATTACAATAAATTGATCTCAATTTTGCAAAATTCATTGTTGCATTGACGTAATTTTTTTCATTTTATATTTTTCAGGTGAACAAAACTATAATTTTCATCTCCAAGGACAATATTAACAATAACCACAAATGTTAACCCAATTTTTGTGTCAACTCGACTCAAATACAACTGAATCAAGTTTAATTGAGCACGATTAAGCCCAAATCCTCCATTGCCTATTTCATCCATGACTTGATTCTAACTTTCCGAGACTTTCCAAATCAAGGTCTCTATATCCAATGGCTGAAATCAAATCGTAGGTTATGATGGCAACTGGCCCCATATCAAATCTCGGGATTTATAGCAGCTCAAGGCAGCATTTTCACAAAAACAAACCTGAGGGCTTCTTCTTTCAGCCCCTAAAGAGGTAAGACCACTAGATTAGAAATTGGCTTCACTTTAAGTGCCAGACAAATTTGTGATGTTTTCTTTCTTTTATATATTGCATATACTTCCTAATGTTTGAATTGCAATTTTGATTTTTTTTTCTTTTCAAATGTAAATAATAAATTTAGGAAATCATATGAGCCTATGGGACATATCTACACGAATGATAAACAAGAAGTATGAACCTGAAAGTGAAGCACTAGACGTATTAAAAGTCAAAACTTGATAACACAGAGGTCGAGTATGTAAATTATAATGGGATTGTATATGGTAGGCAACTCAGCAATTATTTTATTGTATTTCCTGATTGTAATAATTAGACTGTATAATATTATTATGTAGTTGAATTTTTATACATGTGATTGATTGGTTACTTAATGCAAATTAAAAATGCATGTTTTTTTTAATTTTTTATCTTACTTTATTTGAGGATATAATTTTGCCAACTTAGAGCAACAAATTGATATTAAGAGAAAGATAAAGAATATACTGGGATACTGAAGGCAACAGAAATAGTTCACCATAATCTTGCTTGGATACGGTTCTCCAAAGCTTCATATGCCTTGCCACGTAAATAACAAACTGCTGCGGTAATCTGCAAGAACATGAATGAAGCTTGAGCTTACATGACAAAAAATCAACATCAATTAACATTTGCAGTGCCAATTAAGCTACAAAACTTAAGACAAATATATATATCAGCATCAAATAACCTGCTGCGCTAAGCAGCAATAGAATTAACGTGGCAACAGTAACTCGTTAATTGAATAGTAAAAAAAACAAGCCAATTCCAAAAGTGACTTCAAAATTCTGAGCTAGAGATTTAAATAAGAAATTGCAAAGCCAGAACAACCAGACAAGAAAAAGATAAGGATTGAGATCATACTATTATCAAATTAAATTCTTAAGTACCCTGTAGCTGAGTTGCAGCAATTCACATCAAGTTAGAGTAGGTTCAGTTCAAGTAATAACTTAGTTTGACACGAAGCCCCGCCCAACCTAGTGGCCCAAGCAATCGAGAAAACAATGCCAAGAAATAGAGGATGATGTTAAAGACAAGAAAGAACAGTTTGGGCACATATCTAAATATCATCCAATCTGTTTCTTTTTTTTTTTCATTCTTTTCTACCCTTTAAAAAAAAAAATACTCCTTTCAAGACCAGACTAGAGCATAGCAGCACATATATAATATTCCAACAATTTTGACAGGTAAAAAATCACAAAATTTATATATCTCATTTTTCACCCATCTTAAAACTTAATATCAGTACTTCTAAAAAACCTACAACTTATATCAATCATTTTAGTATATACACATGCATAAGAAATTTTGAGTATATAAGCTTATATGAATTAAATTGGTTTCAATTATATTTTCCTAAGTTAAAATTTAATAACAATGTTTATTGCAAGTATGGCACTGTAGCAGCCTTTCAATTTTCAACAATCCGCTTTCTTGGACATGAAACTAGTAATGGAAATCAGATGGCTTGGATGAAGTGCAATTAAGGGCATTTCAGGAAAATGGAATTAAGCAAACTACCTAAATATAATACCCTAACACTAAGTTGAATCCGCTCCCCTTCGATCCGCCTAGAAGCTCTCGTCCGTGGCTACATAGCGGCAAGCTGAAAGGGAAAAACAGAAGTTGGCCGAAGGAAATGAGAAGAAAAGAAATGGGAAAGCTAGAAAATTAAGGTAAAATTTTAGTTTTTGCGAGTTCTTTTGCATATTGACTACAAATAGAAGTTGAAAAACTTGAGATTTATATGAGGAGATTTTGTTGAAGTGAAACTTGTAGTTTAAGCTTAAAATGATTGTTAAGTGTGTCAGAAATGGTAATCAAAAATTTTACATGTTAAACTATTCTTTAGATCATTTACTAACGAAAGACATTTCGAGGTGTCTGTGGTGAGACAATCTATCCAAGGACTAATCGTCCACAACCTCAATTAAATAAGATATGCAATTTTAATTTCAGAGAGTAATTTTTAGGAGTTCTAATTTTAGAAAGCAACTTTATATAAAATTTGAAGTGTAAAATGATACGTTAATTGGATTAAATTCATTTTTGTCTATTACATAGAAGTTTAAAAATCTAGTATTAAAAGTTATTTTCTTTCAATTTAAAAGTGTATTTATATAAGGTTATAAGATGAAAAATATGATACATATATCTAGACGTTCGAACAATGAAATCTAAAAAAATAAGCTTTAGAAAGACCATGTATATAGATAGGTTAATAATGTGACAACTTGTAAAGGTAGGGCAACAAAGAGAACCCATCAAAAGGTAAAAGAGTCTTTCAATTAAGATGTGTATGATGACTTATACATGTTGGGTAACAAAGACGGACCATATAGAGAAAAAAAGGTCATCAGCACGTAGCTTTCGAGCTTCTGGAAGTCAATAAATCACTTCCACATACATGATATATCATAAAGCTAAAAGAAGAGTTGTATATGATACATGTAATCAACAAAAAAAAAAACTAGACAATTAGATTATAGAATAATATATGTACACACTTTATATGCAATATTACTAATACGTGATACTCTAATATTTTGCCTACAGTTTTCTGCCCAATTAGATATTTTGCTTACAAGCAAATCATATGTTAATTTAGGAATTTCATATGTGAGGACTTAAAGTGGCATATTAAACTAATATATGAGTATAAGTAAAATTTTTAAGATAATTGCATTGTGCCTTTAAATTGTTTGTCTTGCTGACTTTTAGCTCATACCATATTATGTTGAACATCATTTCAAGTAAAGGATGAGATAGAACACAAATAAATCTCATATTTTGATATTTTGGTCAACATCATCTTTTGGGTATACAGTTTTCTTCTCAGATAAAGTTTTGGCAAATATATTTATCATAATTCATGTCAAATCTTTTGATGATATACAAAAAAAATCTTAATTTATTTAAGCAGCTCTGTAGTTTAATTGATAAAAATTCTATTTTGAAAATGCTTTAGCTCTAGTAAATTGTGGATATTTTCACTTCTTCAGATTAGAAATTTATGATATTCAAAAAGGTTAGTAGAACTTAACTTCACCTCGGGTCGACCTAGAGGGGTCATCGTGGGGTGTGACAGCATATGATTTCTCTTCACATGCAACATTGATGGTGAATAGCAATAGAATATGAAAAAGTTACTGAAACATGCATCAAATTAATACGAATAGAAGCAAATACCTGGAGTTGCAATTGCACGAAAATAATTAATTATTGGTACATGTATCACTATCACATTTGATCAAGATAATATGTAGCGTATAGGTACATATATTGTGTATGATCAGGAGCATGTATTACTGGTTAAATTCCTCAATATGTTAAACGACCCAAAGTTGGATATATGAAATCTTAGTCAAAATATGAACAACAGTCATCATGACCTACACAATTGATAAAGCCTACTAGAAAAAAAGAATCAAGTTTTTAGTCGCTATCTTACATAGAGATCAATGAAATCATAAAAAAAGGGCCATTCATAACCATTTGATGCAAATTTAAAATCAATACTCGTTGGATATACAAATCATGTGCAATGATGATGTTCTAATTATTTTATTTTCTATTATTTTAGTTTTCATGCAAAACATGTCTATAAGGAGGGCTCCATTATGAACAAAAAGAATTCTCTATTATTTTCTTAGAATTAACTCATAATATTTCAACCCAGCACATATAAAGTTTATATTAAATTCCATAATTGTTAAAATGAGAATTTGAAGTCTACTTGCTACAAGAGTATTGTACCTTGTTTCTTAGTATTAGCTTTTTTCAACCATACAACCATATGGCTCCCTCTCACTATTTTTCCTACCTATTGATCTCTGCACACACCATTGCCTCTTGTTGTTGCTGCCTTAGTTCTCTACTTTACTACTTCATGCTTCTGCGCTTCCTAATACTTGCCACTGATATTAATCGCTATTCGCTATTACCATTGTTATTGCCAACTATTCCCACAACCTCATGCATTTGTGACCCGTTATCCCTGTTGTTTCCTCTGTTAATTGCAAACACTATCATTGTCGCATTTGTTTCCTCTTACTCCTAATTGCACCAACTCCAATATTTTGGCAATGTTCACTTGCCCGATTTGGCATGCCTAGAGTAAACTACGAATTGGATTTTACAAATCAAGAGCTAGGCTTTCTATCAGAAATTTGAATGCTATTGGAGTTCATGAGGGTGCGTTAAAACCGATTGTATTTACTTAGATCTTCACAGATTCTTAGAGTTTCATATTTTGGTGTTTGATGGGATATAACTAGAACTTATAAGGCATAAAAAAATTATTAAATGATGAGTATAAAATGAAATTTTCAATTGTCTCTAAATCTTGTCTGTGTGCTGATATGACGATCATTATTAAAGTGTTTTACAAGTGTCGAGTGTTGACAACCATTTTTGGGGATAAGGCTCCCGATCTCATTGTGGGATCTAGTTCTTCATTTTCAGTGATTTCTCTTAATGTTTTTACTTCAACTTTAGTCATTGGTTTTTATGCGTGAATGAAATTTTGTCAAGTTTGAAAAGAGAGATTTATTCATATTGTAAGGGCAATCTTTGCTAAAATTTTATATTAGTTTAATATATTTCTCATAAATTTCAAGTTTTAGCAACAATCAAATCATTTCTTGGAATAAACGAAGCTTGCTCGGTGTTTTTATATTAAAATAGATTGATCTTTGTTTTAGTTTAGAGTTGTTAACTTGAGGACTGTGGTTAATTTGGGAACTTTCATTATGCATATCATCCTAAATTCAATTAAAAAAACCCTAGAATCTTAACCTTCTTGCAACAAAGTAATATCGAGGCCTATGGTTACATCATTATGTTGATTAAAAGGACATAATACTTAGGTCAATTAGAAATTAATAAAAGATGACAAACAAAATTAAATAAGTTATTGGTCTAAACAAATACAACATAGCAATCAAAAGTATCAAAATTACATACATATATTTGAAGGAAGATATCTCTAGAGATATACTCATAATGGATCGATAATTTGATTAGGGTAGTAATGTTGTATGCATTTTTCTTATTTTAGGTGTTGTCTTGTTTTCTTTATTTCCCTAAAATAGTTTATATTGGCATGTATATATTGCATTGGATCAATAAGAAAATAATTATTTTATGCCACTCATCCTTGAATAGTATCCCTGAAGAGAAATCTGATGCGTGCCGCCGCCGACCGGCTGAGGGAGGGCCGGCGACCCCACGGCGCGCAGAAACAGCCGGAATGGGCGCCGCGCCGGTCGATCCGCCGAAGCAGGGACGCTGGGGGGGGATGCGAAGCCGAACGAGGGGGTCGGCTTGAGCGGAACCGGTCCAATTCTGGACCGGTTTGGCTCGGGTCAGGCCTGAGCTGGGCGGTTCACCTTGGGCAGCCCACTAGTGGGTTTAGTTTGGTCTTTTGCTTTCTATAAGTAGGGATTAAGGGGGGAATTATAGGGTTATGCAAAAATTGGGTTTTCTCTTAGCCGCCTTATTTTCTTTCTCTAAGTTTTCTAGGGGGGAGACCTTGTCCTTCTCGAAGTGGACAAATTGTATCTTGTTTTCTCTTGGATTTTAAATGCAAAGGTTCTTGCTCTTCATCCCATCTCTCTTGTGTTTATTTCTCTTTGATTTGGTGGAGAAATCATATCTTTGAAGGAGAATTAGGGCAAACCCAAACTTGGGAACCCTAGGGCGTATCAAGTTGGTATCAGAGCTCTCGATCCTAGACGGCATGGCATCAAAGAAGGTAGAAGTTTTGGAGGGAGAGATGAGCCAATTGAAGGAGGAAGTGGAGAGAAGCTTTCGTCGTTGGAAGGAAAATTCTCATCCCTAGAGGAGAGATTTGGGGGAATGGAAGAGATTATCCGTAAATTGGTAGACGCCCAAGTTGCTCAATCAAATCCTAAGGAAAAGGAGAAATCGCCAATGCCGAACCCTAACCCTAATTTCTCAATTAGGGAAGATGGAGCAAGCCAACCGGGGGAAGCCATGCAAGCACCACCTCACATCTCGCGCCAAGAGCCTTGGTCAAGGGAAGGGTGGGAGGCATCCGGTGTGGGGGGTGCACCGTGGGAGGTGGCCGCCGGCCAGGGGGGAGCGGCCGTACGTGACCCTCACGGTCCGTATGGAGGGTGGCCGATGAGGCCGGGAGGAGTGCAAGAGATGGGTCGCACCAATTGGGAGCCACAAGGAGGGTGGCCGAGAGGTCCAGGAGGGCCGCCGGAGTTGGGCCGAGCCACAGGAGAGGTCGAAGGTGGTTGGCCGAGACAACCGAGAGGTACACACGAGGGGGGCCGAGCCCCTTGGGAGCCACCAAGAAGGGGGGTGCAGACCCCGTATCCAGGGGAGTGGAGGGGAAGACCTCAGTGGGAGGGATTTCAGCATGGGCCATGGGAGGATGGGAGGAATCCTCCTCGGACAGATACATGGATGAGGAAGTTGAAGGTCCCCGTATTCGAAGGAGAAGATGCGTACGGATGGGTCTACCGGGTGGAGCGATATTTCGCCGTTAACGGCGTCACGGAGGAGGAAAAGCTGATGGCTGTCCCGATTTGCTTGGAGGGGAAATCATTGACTTGGTTCCAATGGATTTAGGGGCGACAACCTATACGGAGTTGGGAAGAGTTCAAGGACCTATTACTGCACAGGTTCAAAGTGTCCAGTGAGGGCACCCATTATGAACAGTTCATGTCTCTTGTTCAGGAAGGCACAGTGGCAGAGTACCGGGAGCGCTTTGAGCTTCTATCCGGACGATTGAGGGGAATGCCCGATGACGCCATGGAGGGGAATTTCATGAAAGGGTTGAAACCCTACATCAGAGCCGCCATCAGGGTGGTCAACCCACGAGGGATAGTGGGAATTATGGAGACAGCTCAGCTTGTTGAGGACAAGCAGAAGGCGGATCAGACACGGAAATCAAGGGGGTCTCACCCCACATATCGCTCACCACTCATGCTCGAAGGACTTAAGGTAACTGCCACTACTCATCCAGAGGAGGTAAAACAGGAGAAAGCCACCACTGTGGTGAACCAAGGAGGGTTCAAGAGACTAACGGACTCCGAATTGAAGGAGAAGAGGGTCAAGGGCCTCTGCTACCGTTGCGACGAGAAATTTGCACCTGGGCATAGGTGTAAGGAGAAGACCCTACACGTGATAGTGGTGGGGGATTCAAATGAGGACACAGATGAAGGGGCAACAAGGGCAAGGCTAGGTGAGGTAGAGCATCCTCACCTAGATATGATAGAAGTGAGTCTGAATTCGATGGAAGGTTTACCATTCCACCCCACCATGAAGATGGCGGGAGAAATTGAAGGGTGCAAGGTGAGAGTTTTGTTTGACAGTGGAGCTACTCACAATTCCTTGGCCTATCGAGTGGCAGAACAGTTGAGTCTAAAGGTGATAGCAAGCAAAGAGGTAGAGGTGACCATATGCACAAGACAGAAGGCCCGTATTTATGGGAAATGCAAGGGAGTCACTATTATCTTGCAAGGGGAGGTAATTAATCAAGATTTTTTGCTGATTGATCTGGAAAACGCCGACGTCGTCTTGGGTATGCAGTGGCTTCAGTCTTTAGGAGACATGGAGGTCAATTGGGAGAAGTTGCTGGTTAACTACAAGAGTAATGGTCGGAGGGTGGCACTACAGGGTGACCCTAGCCTTTGTGGGTTTCCGACCACCAAGGAATCTACATTCTTTAACCTTGAGGACAAGGTTAATTTTAAAGGAGGAAGTATTGATGCGTGCCGCCGCCGATCGGCTGAGGGAGGACCGGCGACCCCACGGCGCGCGGAAGCGGCAGGAATGGGCGTCGCACCGGTCGATCCGCCGAAGCAGGGACGCGGGGGGGGGGGGGGGATACGGAGCCGAACAGGGGGGGTCGGCTTGAGCAGAACCGGTCCAATTCTGGACCGATTTGGCTCGGGTCAGGCCTGAGCTGGGCGGTTCACCTTGGGCAACCCACTAGTGGGTTTGGTTTGGTCTTTTGCTTGCTATAAGTAGGGATTAAGGGGGGAATTCTAGGGTTATGAAAAAATTGGGTTTTCTCTTAGCCACCTTATTTTCTTTCTCTAAGTTTTCTAGGGTTTGTAGTGGGAGACCTTGTCCTTCTCGAAGTGGACAAATTGTATCTTGTTTTCTCTTGGATTTTAAATGCAAAGGTTCTTGCTCTTCATCCCATCTCTCTTGTGTTTATTTCTCTTTGATTTGGTGGAGAAATCATATATTTGAAGGAGAATTAGGGCAAACCAAAACTTGGGAACCCTAGGGCGTATCAAAATCCTTATCTATTCCTTTTAAACATTTCAAACATATTCAACACAAAATGCATGCATAATAAAATTTTATCTTATTGAAGAAATTAAAGTTCCAAAATATCCTTTTAAAGATGAATTAGAATAACTTGCAATAAGAATTGAATTATTTTATTGTTGTGAAGTCTAAATTTGCACATACATTAGCATATATAATTAAACATGCATCTAAACAAAAGCTGAATCATGAATTTGAAATTGAGTTTAAGTATAAATCTAAACCTCAATTAGAATATGAACATGTCATTCAAATTGAACCTGCAATTAAAAATTGGTAACTTGTGCATTGTGATTTTTATGCATGTTTTCATCATGCATCCATCCAATGATGCATTTGCAACCACAATATACTTAATCCTCATGCATCACATAAATAGTTGATCCAATTTTGTGTGGCATTTATATTGAGAAATCAAGCTTAAAGCCTAGCTTCACATTATATGTGACTTCAATTTATATTAGCAACTTAGGAGAGCTTATAACCTCAATTTTGTAGCTAAAAACAACTAATTTATTATGTTTAAGCCGGATTCATATAAAACATTGTTGCAATGACCTCCAGTGCTAATCCAACAAATTTTATCGTGCTTTAACTAGAGACAACTAAAAGATTGTTGCAATTAAAGCATTTTTGCAATAATTTTAAATTGCTTACAATGGAGACAGATAGACTGATAGATATACATAAGTTTTTGCAGAAAACTTCTAAATTTAATGAAAAAAATGGCAACCTTGATTAATAGCGGTATAACCAATAAAGGTCTATTCTTTCTTAAAATACAAAACTATAAAGGTGCTACCATCACAAACCCCCAACAGCAATTGGGAGATTACTGTGCTTAAATTCCGCGATGAACAATAAACAAGACTCTTACGTTGATTTCATGATCCTCTCCGTCCTTGTCCAAGTACATAGGACTGCAATCCTTCGGGCTATTAACGTTTCCGTGCTCATCCACTTTAGCATCGCCAAGCATCGTCAAGCACTGGTGCCATTCTTTTAGCTCCTCCTAACGAAAAGAACAAATCATTTAAAGTGTTAATTCATAGAACTGCAGATTGATGGATGAACAATGGAGATTTTAGAAGGTACAAGGCACTTGGCGGCAAGGTAGCGGAAGCGCAGGTCGCGAAGCACGATGGAAGAGGAGTTGAGTAGGTGGAGGGCACGGCGGTACTGGCGTCCAAGGAAGAGGGCCTGAGCCTGCATGTAAATGTCGGCGGGATCAGAAGTTGCCGCCGCCACCTTCTCGGCGAAAAAGATGGCCGAAGAGTAGAGATGTTTGCTAAGGCAATCCCTCACCAATCCCCTCAGCCTCTCCACTTCCTCCTCCTTCATCTGCTCTTTCCCCTACAAAAAAGTTGCTGCCTCTTTGTTCCACTCTCGCTCCTTTCTTCCCTTTCTGATAAACCCTCACTTTCGCTTGTGAAATCAAAAAATTGGAGAGGGAAAGGTTTTTGGAATTAGGGCTTGGAGAACAGAAGCGAATAAATATGAACAGGCTCTTGGACTGGCCCGGCTAAAACTTAAGGCCACCATTGAAATTTGCAGTGTTTTATGCGATTAGAATTCATTTAAAAAGAAATAATGCTCTCCTATAATCACTGACCTATCAATTATTTTAGGCCTCATTTGGGACAATTTTTTTACTATTTCCTTAAACAATATTTTAGTACAAAATTTTTTATTTTTGTATTAAAAAATTGTTTTAAGAAACAATAGAAAAGCCGTCACAAATGAAGCCTTAGGCTTCGTTTGGGACAGCTTTTTTATTGCTTTCTAAAACAAAGTTTTAATACAATTTTTTTTATTTTTGTACTAAAACTCCGGTTTAGAAAGCAATAATAAAGCCGTCCCAAACGAAGCCTTAGTGTTGATTTTTAGGAGCTATTTGATTTGAAGTAAATTGTGTTTAAAGTAATCTTGATATTTGGTTGGATGAAAAGTAATGTAAATTATTGTGAAAAGAATGCAATACACAACATTTTAGTTCACTTCATAGATAAATAAAACTAAGTCCTCGTAGCCATCCGTCTTCAAACAATATCAAAGTAGTATTTTACATTACATTCCTTTTATATTATATTTATTTAACATTGCACTCATTTTTCAACCAACAAAATAGACCCTTAATACAGTAAGATTAAACTCATAGACTAGTTTAGTCGAGATTATACCTATTATCTCCCTTAATTAAAAATTGGTCCCTAAAGCAAACCTTAATTATGGAAAAGTTGTCACTACTTTGCAATCATTTCTTCTTCAATCTCTTATATTGCTTCTCATTCTAACTTGTTATTTCAAAGCACTCTGACAAAGAGAATAGATTGATGATGAAGTTGTTGAATCTTACATTCCAAAATACACTCTGATATTTCTTCATGACTCAAATTTTCTTAAATCATAGCGGCTTAAACTAGTTAATATGAGAACCGTTTTACACATAGCGTTACAAAAAAGAAATAATGACTTATCAATTAGTTTAGTGTTCTACTTTTAGGAGCAATTTGATTTGAAGTAAATTGTGTTTAAAGTAATATTTTTATATGAGTTTTAAAAATATTGTATTTGATTGGATGAAAAAGTAATATATATTTGTGAAAAGAATGCAATACATAACATTTTAACTCACTTATGAGATAAATTAAACTAGCTCAATTTCAAACGAAAACTATATTCACTGCAAACAAGTCCTCTAGCTGCCACTCATTGTCAGACAATATTAAAATATTTATTTTATACTGTATTCATTTTATATTATATTTCTTTA
Source organism: Dendrobium nobile (assembly GCA_022539455.1). Classification (NCBI taxonomy): domain Eukaryota; kingdom Viridiplantae; phylum Streptophyta; class Magnoliopsida; order Asparagales; family Orchidaceae; genus Dendrobium; species Dendrobium nobile. Next base: position 32,696,882 of record CM039731.1, read on the forward strand.
ACATTGCATTCATTTGTCAACTAGCAAAATAGCCCCTTAATATAGTAAGAAGTGCCTCACAATTGTTGGGCATCATCTTAATAGAAAATTTTTCTTATACTTTCATATTTTTTGAATATTTGCTATTATTTAATAAATAATAAATAACATGTGATTTTACTGATTTATAATCATAATTTTATAATTTTTATAAATAATTTAAATTATTTATTGGCTTTCAGTAATATTAAATTATTATTTTTGAATTATAAAGACTAAATAGTGCATTAAAAGTTATAATAAGTTTAAAGTCATTTTTATGAAAGGATTAGAAATAAATATTGCATGTATATATATATAAAATGAGTCATAACAATATTAAAAGTTAATCTCCATTTCGAATAACGACCATTGAATAATTTTATCATAATTAATTTAAAGTTGTATTATGTATGAAATTTTTTATGGAGTTTATATATACTCAAATAATTATTATGGTTGTTTTAATTTTAAATTTTATATGTCATATTTAGACCTGGTCTTAAGTATGATATACGCCATACAATATGGTTCATTTACATATATATACTAATTTTTAAGACTTCTTAATTAATAATCAATGCAAATTGGCTTTTGATGGATTTTATATATATATATATATATATATATAATGCATGTTTAATAGTACTATTGATGTCTTATAATATGATCTATTATTATTATGGCCAATTTATATTAATTAATGATTTTTAAATAAATTTTTTTGTTAAATTCACTCGCATATGTACGCTCTATTTATTTCACCAATTAATTTATCTGAAATAAACATATTTAAGACTAAAAGTGAAAATACTAATACTAACATTTGAGGCTTCGTTTGGGACGGCTTTTTTACTGCTTTCTAAAACGGAGTTTTAGTACAAAATTTTTTATTTTTGTACTAAAACTCCATTTTAGAAAATAATAAAAAAGCAGTCCCAAACGAAGCACGAGTCCTGACGTGCTTAATTCAAATTGCTTCTGGCTCATTTTAAAGCTTTGATCTTATGAATTCAAATCTTGGACTTTTTTTCTTGAGCTACAGTCTTCATTTGAGTTTTGCAAGTTCCATAGTTATACATAACATTTGCATAATTAACTTTCCAATGTACAATTGTAGGTGTTATTACTAAACCCTGCACATATTTCAAAAATAACTTAACCAACTTATAGCTTTAATCATCAAAACTTCATGATTTAATCTAAGCTCTTGAGTCCACGATAGTTGGGTCAGCAGATATAGGCTTCGTTTGAGACGGCTTTTTTATTGCTTCTTAAAGCAAATTTCTAGTACAAAAATTTTTATTTTTGTGCTATAAAGTAATTTTAAGAAGGATTAAAAAAGTTACCCTCCCAAACGAAGCCATAATCATGATGTAAAAGAAAAAGACATTTGGACTCTATATAACTAATATAAGTACAACCTATATACATAAAAATACTCATGTGAATAGTTTAAAATTAGAGGAGGATATAAAGCAAAGATTCTAGATGAGAAAAAAAAAATAACAACAAAATTTAGCTCATTTCCTTAACCAGAAGAATGGAACAATACTTCTCAATTACACCCTTACAATTATGAGAGAGTCAGTTAATGAGGGAGAAAAGTTCGAGAGATTACGTAGGCACGCCTCATGCAGGGAAGCAATTATTACATCCGATCAAATCTAAACGTATATGAATGTATACCGAGTGCTCGATACCGAGTTTCAGGTGATGTGGCGCGTGGTTATTGATCTATGAACACATTTGATAAAAGGACGTAATAATTGCTCCCTGCAGGGACAATACTTAACGTATTATTAGGATCAACAAACTCCACAGCTGCTGGTGTCTTTCTTTAAGCAATAATATTAGTTGCAAACCATAGCCTAGTCTCCAACAGAGAAGTATAAGATTTGAAACATCCCAAAATAAATACCAATAGCTGCCACCACTAAAGTTTTAAGTAAAATAATAATCAATTTCTTATATCTGATTTAGGCTTCGTTTGGGACGGCTTTTTTATTGCTTTCTAAAATGAAATTTTAGTGTAAAAATAAAAAAATTTGTATTAAAACTCTGTTTTAGAAAGCAGTAAAAAAGCCGTCCCAAACGAAGCCTTAGACTTCATTTGTGACGACTTTTTTACCGCTTATTAAAACAAATTTTTAATACACAAATTTTTAATTTTATACTAAAAAAATGCTTTAAAAAGCAGTAAAAAAGACGTCCCAAATGATGCCTTAGACTTCATTTGAGATCACTTTTATACCGCTTTTACAAACAAATTTTTAATTAAAAAAAAAATTGTATTAAAATATTGCATTAAAAAATAGTAAGAAAATTATCCCAAATGAAATTTTAAATTACAGTTAGAACTCTAGTATATTAGAAATAGGATTAATCAACAACTATTAGGTTACTCCATGATGATATAAAATTATGAGTTCAAATCACAAAAATCTATTTCTTTACTATACACAATACGCAAAGACATACATAAGGTTCCCAAGCTGAACAGTTTCAAGTTCACAAGCATTACCAGAATTCATTAAAAGCTGACGGGTTCAAGGGATTTCAACACCTTCAAGCCTAACTCAAACAAGAGGTGGAGGAATTATTCTCTACAGAGACCGAACAAGAAGAACCGTCCGGATTACTGTATATTTACTATGAATTTTTTGAATATGAGTAATTGTAAATACTCAGCAAATATGCAGCAAATACTCAGTAATACTCACAATTGTATATTTGTTGAGTATTTACAAATACGCAGCAAATCCGAACGGTTCTATCCGTCTAGACTCAGCATAAAATAATTTCTCCAAGAATTGATATGAAGAAATTTTTTATTTCATATTGCGATGAAAATTTTTAAATAAAGAGCTGGGAACTAATACTAATGAAGTATCAAGGAACAATCAGGGTTGCCTTATGAATATTCTAATAAGGAGAATCAGATACACCTCATATCATACCAGTCCAATCCACTCTCTCATGTAGTCCAGCAAAGCTTATTTTTAAGCTCTCATTTCACATTGAAAAAGGTGTAGGAGAGGATCAGGTTGTTGATGCCATCCATTTTGGGATCCGTCTCAAACTCGGGGTCAATATAGAAAAACACCTGCAGAATACCACATGGCATGGTTAAGGAGAAAATTAAGGAATTAACTAACAAAAGTACTTACTGGCATATCTATTTGTTCTCCAGGGAGCAGAGTCTGTTCCTCGAAGCAGAAGCACTGTATTTTGTTGAAGTATATGGCAGCCTGTATGAGAGAAGAGCTACAATTGTAGAAGTGGTAGGTAGAGAGTGTTGGAAAATAAGCAAAATTTAATTTAAACTCAGGTAGAAAAAATAAAGAATAAAAAAGAAGATTAACGGCCCCAAAAACTCTCGACAATTTATATTGATGATCATCCTTAAGCAACCATCGTAGATTTCATTATGATTTGATTGTGGATAACATACAATCACAACTTTTCTAGTAAAATAAAGACGTTGCCACCCTATTAAATAAGAGCAAAGACAGTTGAAAATACCATAAAATCCTCAAAAAAAAATTTTAATAAAATTACCTGCAAATATTGGATACCGTCCAAGAAATCAGCCCCTAAACCCTCAGATAGCGCAACCTATGACTAAGGTTTCATTTGGGACTGTTTTTTTACTGCTTTCTAAAACAGCTTTCTAGTATAAAGATTTCTAGTTCAAAAATTTTTTATAGAAGAAAGCAGCTTTAGAAAACTTTAAGAAAGCCACCCCAAACGAAGCCTAAGGCTTCGTTTGGGACAGCTTTCTTCTTGCTTCATAAAGCAGCTTTTTAGTACAAAAATTAAAAAAATTGTACTAAAAAGCTGCTTTATGAAGCAGGAAGAAAGCTGTCCCAAACGAAGCCTAAATCTGCATAGTGAGCTTTATTCAAAGGATAAAATTTAGGCCCCTCAAAATAATAAAAAGAATGCATCAACGAAGATGATGAATTGCAAAGGCATCAATCCTACTTCAAAGTATCTATTTTAATGATCTTATGAACATAATTCATCATCTTTGAATATAGTATTACACGTTCTAAATCAAAAAGAATAAAAAATTGTGGACCCATGAACTATCCTTCCAACTTCAACTAAACTTAGAAGAATTTTATATTTCTATTAAATAGTGCTCATAAGGTATCGTATTAATAATAGATTATTATCTATTGCTAAAAGTGAACTCTATTAATAGCTATGATCCTCCTAGCTATCTCAAAAATCTAAAGCACACAATAATGCAACACCAACATAAGGGCTAAAGACAAATCATTAGATAATATATTACATTAAGATTTGGGATATTCATCATGCAAAACTCGGCATTCAAGCCTATGGATAATTCATCATCCCACTAAAATCATTACAAAATAATTAAGAAGCTTAATTTGAGGTTGATAGATTGGCAGCACTAATCAAAGAGATGAAGATATTCAAATATTGTTTGATTCCAATTCCTCCCCCACAAGCCTTGTTTGGCATAGACAAATTTTCATGCTTATGAAGGCTTTGAATTTTGTAGCATTCTACTTATTTTATTTTCCTTTGTATCAAGAGAAGTAATTAATTCATGTAATGATGATTGATTGGCTCCCAAGGCTTTCCAAACTTCAGTAAGCATGAAAGATACCTAAGTAAAGGAACTTACTTTGCACTTTTATATTCATTAAATAAAACTATTTTTAATTTATGCAAATTTCACATAAGAAAACTTAGTTACTACACTCCTATTTGTGAAGCTTGGTAGTTGATCCCCTATGATTTTGGTGAGTCAACTGTTATCTTTTCATCTCTACTCCTCTCCCATAACATAATTATGCTCTACTCCTGATGAGGACATCAGGACATGGAAAGTTTATCAAAGGCGTGGACGTAGATCTACGACCACGATTGCACCACTCTACATTTGATTTTTATATTTATTATTGATGTATTAGTTTTATTTATGAAGTTTAATTATGCTTTTTCATTTTTGTCCTTACTTAAGGGTGTAGGCATGTGTAAGCCTTAGCGGCATAGTAGTACTTTGTATTTTCTCATTGTATGAGCTATTTAAAGCCTCTCTCTTCTTCTTTGAGGGTTAACGATGAATATGAACAAAAATTTCCTGCATATTGTCTCTTGATATGAGAGTTTATGAGTCTTGAAGAAATCCCTAGGAGAGGGAAAAAGGATCACCCACCAACCTTGGAAACGTCCTGGTTCGTGGTTCTTCTTACTTATCTTTCTTCCGTTCCTTTTTTGTTTCCTTTCCTCCTCTTCCATTAAGCCGCCAACCACCCCATCTAATCCCCTTAGTGCATGTGCTAGGATCTTGATAGTTATTAGAGCATGGTTTGCTCTTAGTACATATGTTAGGATCCATCGTAGAGTTTTAATTACCTTCATTAAGCTTAGCCGGTTGTTCCAACATTGCATTTAGTTCATTTAGCACCTTATATGTTTGCTTTTCATACATTTACTACATCCTTTTTGCAAGCTATAAGTGTGTTATCATTCATTTTAATTGTTGTCCTTTACATCCTAGTCCTCGTAAGTATCTCATAGTGTAGCCCAATGGACCCGGAACAACTTGGACGGACTTTAAACCTATTGGTAGGTCAAATGAATACAATTAGTCAGCAACTCAAAGAAAATCAAGCCGACCTAGCCGAACTTCGTAGAGACACAACTGAAAGATTCAATACACTTGAGCACTCTAGGGATCATCCAACCCCCTACACCCCATCTCGACCTCCTTCCATGTATGGGGATGATATCTATCAAGATGAGAGGCTGCATCGTGCCACTCATCAAGCTCTCCAGTATAGACACAACCATAACCATGACCCTGACATACCACTGATGAAGAACATTAAAGTCGATGCTCGTACCTTTGATAAAACCCTCGATCCCCAGCTCTTCCTGGACTGGGTCAAAGGTATGGATATTTTTTTTAAGTGATACAATATCTCCTAGGCTAGGAAGGTTAGTTTTACCGAGATGAAACTCAGGGGTATGGCGAATCAATTTTGGTCCAATTTAGAAAGTCTTAGAAAAGCCAGAAATGAGTATCCCATCACTGATTGGCCTTCCATGAAGCATGAACTTAAGCAGAAATACTTGCCTCCCGCGTACTTCCCTAGGTTGTTGGATAGGTGGAATAGGTTGAGTCAAGGCAACAAACCAGTTAACGAGTACATTGCATCTTTTGATGACAATCTGATTCGCTGCAAAGGGGAGACCTCTACCACCCCCGCGCAAATCCTGTCAATGTTTTGTACCGGGTTGCAAGAGGATCTTCGCAACGAACTATTTGCCTAGAATGTTACCACACTTGAGAAAGCCTACATTTTAGTGCTAGATCTGGAGGAAACTCGTTCCCAACACCCGAGTCGATCCCATGACTCTAGGCCTTCCTACAGACCATCCGGTAGTTTCATTCCTTACACCTCCACTGCCCGACCAACCCCAGGGAGCACTACCCGAACACCTACTAGTCCTCCTACACCCCGATCTGATGTTAGGAGACCTCCCACCCTGGATAACCCTCAGTCCAATCCCGGGACCAAGTGCTTTCGATGCCATGGGTATGGGCATATCGTTTCTCAGTGATCCAGTCCCTATAAACTCTCGATTATCGAGGAGATCACTGAGGAAGATTTTGAGCCTGAGGTCGATCATATCCATTAAGTAGAAGATGAGGGCAAATTCTTTGAGGAAGGATGATGATACTGCTGTCCTCCATTGCCTTCAAAAACTGGACACTTCTCCCATCAGCGTCTGATGGGAGATGTGCGCTGTCACACCCTGCTACCACCGATGACTAGCGTAGAACTGCGATCTTTCACACCTACACCAAAATCAAGGATAAGAACTGTAAGGTCATCGTGGATAGTAGCAGTTGCATCAATGTTATCTCCTCCAACATGGTGTCCAAGTTGGGACTCAGTCGTTCCTCACCCCAATCCCTATTAGGTAGCGTGGGTCAACTCCACTGCCTTGGAGTTGAAGGAACGAAGTTTCATACCTATCTCATTTGCTGACTATAAAGAGAATATATGGTGTGATATTCTGATTATGGATGTTGGACAAATCCTTTTGGGCCGTCCCTGAATTTTTGATAACGATGTTCACATTTATGGGCATTCTAACACCTGCGTGTTCGAACATGCGGGCAAAAAGATCAAGCTATTTCCCTCGCAACCTCGAGTTAAGGATGACTCCAAATCCAACCATGTTAAGTCCAAAAAAGGACTGAACTTGGTTATCGCCAAGGTTCTGGACTCTGAGATTGCTCAAGGAGCACCCTTGTACGCCTTAATCGATCGTGAGACTTCCACTGAGTCTGACGAGCCAATCCCTCAGGAAGTCCAACCTACTCTTGGCCAGTTTGATGATGACTTCCCTGATGATCTCTCGGATCAGTTACCTCCACTTAGAGACATTCAGCATGCCATAGACTTTGTCCCTGGAGCAACCCTTCCTAACATATCATACTATCGCATGAACCCCACGAAACATGTTGAATATCTCCACATAAGGCTCGACCAATTCTAAATCATAGCCCACTCAATTCCAAGATACACATTGGCCCACAAACCCTATAACTTTCCAAGGACTAAAGTTCTCTTTAAGCCTACAATATCATAATCAAAAGCCCCATATAGATAATTAATTTCATGATGTGAGCAACAAGATCAAAAAAAATTGAAAGTCAAACACTAATTAAAAATTCATAAAAATATCACTATTAATTTTCTGATATCCCAAACCTTCACTCTTAGTTCACCATTTTTTTACTACAAGAAAAGCTTATATTTATAAAGCTTAAGAGTTTCAAGCTAAAATATGTCCAAAACCCTAAATACCCTCTTTTCTCATTACCCACATAAACCTTCCACCAATAAACTAGGGAGACACTAATCAAGTTGACACCTTCACAATCAAGAGTCTATAAAGCCTACATCACATGACCATACTAGATCCTACAACACTTGAAAGGTTCTTGCTAATTGACCATCAGTCAGTGAATGAAATGTTTTATTGAAATGCAATTTAGTGCCCAAACTTTAATGAATTCCCTTGCAATCTCTTGGAATTCAAATATGCAAATTATTTATAATCACACAATGCTTATCTATATTAAGATCATTTCTTTTACCCGTCTATACTTGATTAAATCAACTTTAGATATTCATACTGCCCTTCTGTAAATCTCTGATTCTTTCCTTATAATAGGATGCACAATCAACTGATATAAACTGCTGCCATGATCATTATGAACTCTAGCCTCTAACTGTTATGCCTCCACGTCTCTAATCAGTTCTGCTTCCAGAGTTAATATATCAAAGTCTACAGAAGCTCGATTCAAGCAAACCAAATAGTCTTACCCAAGAAGCCTAGATCACTGATGTAAGAATGCCGATTAATCTTCTGACTGCACAATCAACAATGAAACTCTTTAATCTCTTTGACTCATCCTCTTTAAGGGAGCAATTCACTTTCCCAATTAAAATATAAGGCTAGGGTAAAACACCGATTTTAATTGGTAACACTCGGTAGATCCAAGAATAGCTCTCATTTAGTGATAACACTATAAAAGAAATGGTAGGACATTAGATCATGCAAACAAGCAACTCGAAATTTTCATCATAACAACAAAATTCAATCTATATTGGACAATTCTGATAACAAGGGAACTAAGCATTTAATCTTCCAAAAAGATTGTCATTCAAGAATATTTTGATGAAAAAACATCAATAACAAATAACTTAGTTTTGATTGGGAAAAAACTAACAAGTTAAGCTAAACATTACTGCAGAAGTGCAGATTAAATAAACAGAAGTAAGAAAACCTTATTAATAAACCTTAAAAAAGAAACACCAATGAGCGGCCTTATAGGAGAGCACTATTTTGACTATTTATTCCTACTATATCCTGAATAAAAAATTGATCACACCAACAACGGATTCATATCTAGAGTGGAGAATCAAAGGATCGTCCAATACACTGTTGGGATATGTGAATGGGGTTAGATGTGGCTGGCAGTCCATTTTCAAGAGGCTGGAGTTTGGAGAATTGAGAGAAGAAGAGTTCACAAAATACAAGAAAAACCACAATCACAGCAAACAAAGGAATCAAGTAGGGACACAAAGGTAAGCTCTTTAGGTTCCCAATTAGGTTCAGATAGAGAAAGTTCCCTTGATCTTCTCTATTCAAAGAGGCTCCAACTGTTGAACCGTAGCACTGTAGGGAGCTCAGTTGTTCCTTTGAAAGCTATTGGGTAAGCAAACCATAAAGTAAAGGACCATGAATCAAAATCCAAACTAAACCTCAAGACAAGCTGGATTGCAAAAACGACTTCAAATTTTTTAATCCAAAAAATTCAAAAAGGTTGCTTGGATCAAGTTAATTCTACTACATTTAATGTCCCAACTTTGCAAAAATCAAAATAGCAAGCTATAGCTAGGTTCAACAGCAATGCTGAATTTTCCTGACTAGGCCAAAGCCAACCAAAAAAAAGAAATCGTCTTGAGATCCTTATAAATGGGGGTGATAACAAGTTTCGTTTGAGCAAGTGAACCTATATTCGGAATCAAAGATTTTAATTTTGATTCAAGTCATACATATTTGATTAAGTCGAAAATTATTGATTTTCAAAAAAATTCGGGCCAAGCCATTAACTTTTATAATATATATAATGCGTGTATGCGTATGCATACATATACCATATATTGAATTAATCTTGAGTTGAATCAAGCTAATTTCGAGCAAGTCATTATCAAGTTGGAGCAAATTGATTTTGACTTCATATTAATTAAACATAAAGCGAGTCTCAAGTTTCTAGAATAATTATCATCCCTACTTCAGGATTAATCAAAATGAAAACAAGCATTTTATGTCACGACCCGACCCGAGACGAGACGGATCCCGCCCGCGCCGGATCGCGACGGAGGATAATAGCTAACCAGGATCTGGCTTTGGATTAGGTTACTGAACTGATCTTCCAAATTCTTAACTCAACAGAAGCGCACAGAACAACAGAGCTACTAAAAACATCAAATGCAGCGGAACAAAACATCTATCTTTTCATTTCCTCAAAATAATCATCTACAGAACAGTACAAGGCTTTCAACAGAAAGAAAGACAGAACAGGAAAGCCATGACTGTACAAAAATCAAAAGTACAAAAGTACCTAATCTGATCAGACTCTGAAATCTAATCCTGGACTTCCTTGCCCTTCCCAGAACCTGAAAACCACCAGAAAGCAAGGGTGAGCTCAACAGCTCAGCAAAGCAACAAACCACCAATCTAAATCCTCAGAAAACAAAACCAAACTTATCAGACAGAAATCAGATCAGAAGTCGGAACAGAATCGGAAATCAAAACTTACGGACAGATATCAAATCACATCAGAGTCGTACAGATCGTACAGAGCGTATCAGAACAGAACAAATCAACAGAGTCAGAAACAGAAATCAGAATCGTACGGATCATATCATATCATAATCACAATTTCGTACAGAACAGAACAGATACAGAAAGTAATACAGATACATATAGCTAAATGCCCTGACACTGACGGAATCTCTACGGATTCCGGCCCCTTATGCCTCCCTTCCCAGACACTGACTGAATCTCATAGGATTCAGGCCCCTTATGTCTCCCTTTGTGCTCACGGCACCAAAACAGATGTGCTTATAGCACCAAAACAGAATTCATCGGATCCGGAACAGAACAGATATCAGATTTCAGATTGAGCTCATTTCAGATTTCCCGTTTCACTAACTGAATCTCATAGGATCCAGGCCCCTTATAACTCCCTTTTTATAGCTTATACACATAGCATTTCATTTCAGAGAAAATCCGGACAAATCAGGAATTACTCAAAAATCGGGCAGCACAACGGCAGTGTACAGAATTTACACAAAAATTCCTGCAAAGAAAATTTACCGAATTCGCACAGAATACAGATAATCACATTTCAGAACTTTTATTCTACTGCACAGATAAATTCCAATTTCACAGAAAAATCCGGTCGACTAAAAACACAGTCGAATCAAAAATACCCGGACGAAAATCTTCAGAAAATAACCAAAATGTGCACACTCGGCACGTCAACAATATACAGAAAGTTACGCGGTAAAAACTGAACCGATCAAAAGATACGGACGAAAATCATTAACGAAAACGGAATCCGGACAGAAAATACCGCCAAACACGACGGTTCTGAAAATTTAGAAAGTCGGATTGTGCCTTACCTCGTGCACAGAAATTTCCTCAACAGTCTCCTCGGACGAAAACAGCTCGGCGTCGCCCGAAAATCCGCTTTTCCACTTTTTCCTTCGTTTTTCTCTCTCCTCAGCTTTTTCTCTCTCTTCAAAATATCTCATTTCTATATATATCCAGACTGATCGTCCCGGACGATCGAGCTTCGTACCGGACGATCCATGAAGAGAGGAATTTCGTCCAGACGACAAATGACATATCGTCCCTGGCGAAGGGTTCACGGGAGAATTTTCGTCCAGACGATCCAATTTTCGTCCCGACGAATCTTACAACCAAAACTGATTTTCTGCACAACCTGTACCGATCGTCCCGGACGATCCAACTTCGTCCCGGACGAACCTGGAGCAAAAACTGATATTACAATCTCCCCAACTCAGAAAAATGTCGTCCTCGACATTATCCAGTCCAAACGCAGTCAAAACAAGTACGGGTACGACCGTCTCATATCAGACTCCTTCTCCCAAGTTGCTTCCCGTGCAGTCCGGTGCTTCCACTGGACTTTAACCATCGGAATCTCTTTATTTCTTAACTTTCGGACGTCGTATGCCAAAATAAGCTCTGGCTCTTCCTTGTACGCCAGATTCTCCTGAATCTCAACCTCATCAGCTGACAACTTCTTCCCAGAGTCTGAAACCCACTTCCTCAGAGTGGATACGTGAAACACATTATGCACATCCGGCATAGATTCAGAAAGCAATAACTTGTAAGCAGCTTTTCCAATTCTTTCCAAAACTTCAAAAGGTCCAACATACCTTGGACTAAGCTTGCTTACCTGACCAAATCTGCTCACACCTTTCATCGGGCTGACTTTGACGTACACAAAGTCACCGACCTGAAATTCGACAAATCTGTGCTTCTGATTGTAATACTTCTGCTGACGATCTTGAGCGGCTTTCAATCTTTCTCTTATCAAATTGATCTTCTGAGCAGTTTCATCAGCAAAAGTGGCCCCCAAAGCCTGTCTATCTCCGAAGGAGGTCGGAGTCAAAGGAGTACGACACTTCCTGCCATACAAAGCCTCGTACGGTGCCATACCGATACTGGACTGAAAACTGTTGTTATAGGCAAACTCAATCAACGGAATATGATCTTCCCAGCTTCCGCTAAAGTCCAGAACACAAAGCCTCAACAGATCTTCCAGTACCTGAATCGTCCTCTCAGACTGTCCGTCGGTCTGAGGATGAAAGGCTGTACTGAAATGCAGTTTCGTACCCAAGCCTTGCTGAATGCCTTTCCAAAGTCTGGAAGTAAAACGTCCATCTCGATCAGATACGATCACACGAGGCACACCGTGCAATCTGACTATTTCCTTCACATAAATCTGTGCCAAGCGATCAACTGAATCCGTCTGTCTGATCGGAAGAAAATGGGCTGACTTGGTCAATCGATCTATAACCACCCAAATGGCATCATGTCCTTGTCTAGATCGAGGAAAACCCATCGCAAAATCCATCGTTACCTCCTCCCATTTCCACTCAGGGATAGGCAACGACTGCAACAGTCCACCTGGTCGCTGATGCTCTGCCTTCACCAACTGACAGGCTTCGCATCTCGACACAAACTCTGCCACATCTTTCTTCATCCCAGGCCACCAAAACAAAAGCTTCATATCAGCGTACATCTTACCACTGCCTGGATGAACAGTGTAGCCAGAATGATGAGATTCGTACAGAATCTCCTGCCTCAAGTCTCCAAACACAGGTACCCACAACCTGTTCTTACAGAAAATAACACCAGAATCAGAAATTCGAAGTTCAGGAGTCTTACCAGATCCAATCTGTGCTATCAACTTCGAATAATCAGAATCTGACTTCTGGGCTTCTTGAATCCGTGCTTCCAAAGAAGACTGAATACTCATCTGAGCCAACTCCAAATCATTGGAGGAAACCACCTCCAACTGCAATCTCTCCAAATCACGAATCAGAAAGTCATCACAGGTAAGCTGAATACCTGAGAATCCAGAAGACTTCCTGCTCAGAGCGTCCGCTACCACATTCGCCTTCCCAGGCTGATACTGAATAGTCAAATCGTAGTCCTTGATCAACTCGAGCCACCTCCTCTGTCTCAGATTCAGATCCTTCTGAGTAAAAATGTACTTCAGGCTCTTATGATCAGTAAAGATCTCACATCTGACGCCATACAGGTAATGACGCCAAATCTTCAAAGCAAAAACTACTGCAGCTAACTCCAGATCATGCGTCGGGTAATTCTTCTCATGTGGTTTTAACTGTCTCGAAGCATAAGCAATTACCTGACCATGCTGCATCAGAACACAACCCAATCCTTTCAGTGAAGCATCACTGAACACCTGGAAACCCTCCGTACCTGACGGAAGTGCCAACACTGGAGCTGAGGTCAAACACTCCTTCAATCTCTGAAAACTAGCTTCACACTCCGGTGTCCAAACAAAAGGTACTGACTTCTGAGTCAGTCTCGTCAGAGGAGTCGAAATCTGTGAAAATCCTTTCACAAACTTCCTATAATACCCGGCCATGCCCAAGAAACTACGTACCTCAAATACCGTAGTCGGCCTTGGCCAATCAGCAACAGCCTGAATCTTCTGGGGATCTACAGAAATGCCTTCTCCGCTAACCACATGCCCCAGAAAAGAAATGCTCTTCAGCCAGAATTCACACTTAGAGAACTTGGCATACAGCTGATGCCTCCTCAAAGTCTCCAACACAATCCTCAAATGTCTGGCATGCTCATCCTCAGATGCAGAATATACCAGAATATCGTCAATGAAGACGATCACAAACTGATCCAAATACTCCCTGAATACTCGGTTCATCAGATCCATGAAAATCGCAGGCGCATTGGTTACCCCAAAAGGCATAACCAAAAACTCGTAGTGCCCGTACCGAGTACTGAAAGCAGTCTTCACCACATCAGTTTCCTTCACCTTCACCTGATAGTATCCGGATCTCAAATCAATCTTCGAAAATACCGAAGATCCGGAAAGTTGATCAAACAAGTCGTCTATCCGAGGCAAAGGATACTTATTCTTGATCGTGACCTTGTTCAAATCTCTGTAATCAATACACATACGGAGTGTACCGTCCTTCTTCTTCACAAACAGAACAGGTGCTCCCCAGGGCGAAACACTAGGACGTACAAAACCTCTGTCAACCAACTCCTGAAGCTGAACTTTCAACTCAGAAAGTTCTTTCGGTGCCATCCTGTACGGAGCTTTCGATATCGGAGCGGTACCCGGAAAAACATCGATAGAGAACTCCACATCTCTATCCGGAGGTAAACCAACCAACTCCTCAGGAAAAACATCAGCAAACTCCCGTACCACGGGGATCTCAGAAACAGAACCAACCTCCAGGTTCAGATCCCGCACCGAAGCCAAAAATACCGGACATCCCTTCTTCCACATCCTGCTCACCTCCAACGCAGAAACCAGACTGGAGAGAACACCTCGTAATCCCTGAAATACAACTCTCTCTCCAGCCACAAGCAAACTCACTTGCTTCTTCAGACAGTCTATCTGGGCCTCATACTGACTCAACCAATCCATGCCCAGAATCACATCATACGAAGAAATCGGCAATCGAATCAAACTCGATTTCCACTTCTTGCCAGAAATCTCGATCTCACACAAACAAAACTGTCGAGCAATCAATGGATTCCCAGCCGGTAAAATCACAGACAAAGAAACCGGTAAAACCATCGAATCCAAATGTAAAATCTCAAAACAATGCTCGGACAGAAAAGAATGACTCGCTCCAGAATCAAACAAAACACGACAGGGCTGATCAGAAATGTAAATCGTACCTGTCACAACATCCGGAGCATCACGAGCCTCCTGCTGACTCAGACTGTAAACTCGTGGCTGAACTGGAACAGGAGCTGAAGCAACAGAACTACTCTGCTCCCTCTGAATCGTAGATGGTCTCCGTGGTGCAGAACTAGAACCACCACCTCTACCAGCAAATCCCTCAGGGCGTGGAGGAACAGTCCTCGGTCTTCCTGCTGCTGAACCAACAGGTCTGACAAAGCCCTCAGATCGCTGCTCAGAACGCTGATCAAATCCCATCTGCGGACATTCTGCAATCCTATGTCCCGGCTGACCACATCTGAAACAAAGACCAGCTATCCTGTAGCACTGGCCATGGTGTCGCCGTCCACAACTCTGGCACACAGGTGCCGTACTGACAGATCCAGAACTAGTCGTACTGGTAGCAGTACCAGACGATCCTCCGCTCTTCCTGGAATCTCCAGATCCAGATCCAGGAACAAATCTCCTCTTCCCAGAGGAACCACTGCCAGATGTCTCTCCTCCAAACCTCTTCCTACTCGCAGTCCACCGCTGCTGAGTAGCCGTCATGTCATTCTCAATCAGACGAGCTCGCTCCACAAGCTCAGAGAAATCGGTGATCCGGAACGGTATCAGGGGCTGCCTCAAAGTGTCTCGCAATCCCTCAGAAATCTGTAGCACCTCTCAGCAGATGTGCTAACCAGCTGCGGAGCGTACCTGGCTAATGCAGTAAACTCAGCCTCGTACTGCATCACCGTCTTGCTCCCCTGAACAAGCCTCAGAAAACTCTCCTGCATCTGCTGTCGTGCAGAAGGGGGAACAAACCAGTCTCTGAATACCTCAGTGAACTCCTCCCAAGTGATCAAGGAGTTCAGTCTGCCCTGAAATCTGGCTGCTTGCTGGCCATCCCACCAGTGCTCAGCCTCTCCGTCCAACAGAAAAACAGCTAACGGAACTTTCCTGTCTGCAGGACACTGCATCCCGTCAAAAGTCTTCTCCAATCTCCTCAGCCACTCCTCGGCTGCTCTGGGCTCAACAGCGCCCTCAAACCTCGGAGGTTTCAACCTCAAAAATAACTGCAGGTGTCGATCAATGTCCTCAGATCTAACAGTCGAAGCTCTGCTCTGAGTCTCGCTCATCATCTGAGCAACAAGTGAAGCAAACTGTGAAAGCGTATCAGCACCGACCACTGGGGCTGTACTCCCCACTGGTGCTGCCTGATCGTCACTCTGACCGTCTGTCATGTCTGGGTCTGGCTGATCCATACAGAAAAATCCAGAAAATCCGGAAAACTATCACAAAACAACACAAAATAACACAATAAAAAGCCAAACGACCCAAAACTACCTCCCAGACAGACGCACTGATCACTTCCTAGAGCTCTGTTTTACAATCCAACCTGTTTCCAAAACCAGTGCTCTGATACCAAAAAAGCTTGTCACGACCCGACCCGAGACGAGACGGATCCCGCCCGCGCCGGATCGCGACGGAGGATAATAGCTAACCAGGATCTGGCTTTGGATTAGGTTACTGAACTGATCTTCCAAATTCTTAACTCAACAGAAGCGCACAGAACAACAGAGCTACTAAAAACATCAAATGCAGCGGAACAAAACATCTATCTTTTCATTTCCTCAAAATAATCATCTACAGAACAGTACAAGGCTTTCAACAGAAAGAAAGACAGAACAGGAAAGCCATGACTGTACAAAAATCAAAAGTACAAAAGTACCTAATCTGATCAGACTCTGAAATCTAATCCTGGACTTCCTTGCCCTTCCCAGAACCTGAAAACCACCAGAAAGCAAGGGTGAGCTCAACAGCTCAGCAAAGCAACAAACCACCAATCTAAATCCTCAGAAAACAAAACCAAACTTATCAGACAGAAATCAGATCAGAAGTCGGAACAGAATCGGAAATCAAAACTTACGGACAGATATCAAATCACATCAGAGTCGTACAGATCGTACAGAGCGTATCAGAACAGAACAAATCAACAGAGTCAGAAACAGAAATCAGAATCGTACGGATCATATCATATCATAATCACAATTTCGTACAGAACAGAACAGATACAGAAAGTAATACAGATACATATAGCTAAATGCCCTGACACTGACGGAATCTCTACGGATTCCGGCCCCTTATGCCTCCCTTCCCAGACACTGACTGAATCTCATAGGATTCAGGCCCCTTATGTCTCCCTTTGTGCTCACGGCACCAAAACAGATGTGCTTATAGCACCAAAACAGAATTCATCGGATCCGGAACAGAACAGATATCAGATTTCAGATTGAGCTCATTTCAGATTTCCCGTTTCACTAACTGAATCTCATAGGATCCAGGCCCCTTATAACTCCCTTTTTATAGCTTATACACATAGCATTTCATTTCAGAGAAAATCCGGACAAATCAGGAATTACTCAAAAATCGGGCAGCACAACGACAGTGTACAGAATTTACACAAAAATTCCTGCAAAGAAAATTTACCGAATTCGCACAGAATACAGATAATCACATTTCAGAACTTTTATTCTACTGCACAGATAAATTCCAATTTCACAGAAAAATCCGGTCGACTAAAAACACAGTCGAATCAAAAATACCCGGACGAAAATCTTCAGAAAATAACCAAAATGTGCACACTCGGCACGTCAACAATATACAGAAAGTTACGCGGTAAAAACTGAACCGATCAAAAGATACGGACGAAAATCATTAACGAAAACGGAATCCGGACAGAAAATACCGCCAAACACGACGGTTCTGAAAATTTAGAAAGTCGGATTGTGCCTTACCTCGTGCACAGAAATTTCCTCAACAGTCTCCTCGGACGAAAACAGCTCGGCGTCGCCCGAAAATCCGCTTTTCCACTTTTTCCTTCGTTTTTCTCTCTCCTCAGCTTTTTCTCTCTCTTCAAAATATCTCATTTCTATATATATCCAGACTGATCGTCCCGGACGATCGAGCTTCGTACCGGACGATCCATGAAGAGAGGAATTTCGTCCAGACGACAAATGACATATCGTCCCTGGCGAAGGGTTCACGGGAGAATTTTCGTCCAGACGATCCAATTTTCGTCCCGACGAATCTTACAACCAAAACTGATTTTCTGCACAACCTGTACCGATCGTCCCGGACGATCCAACTTCGTCCCGGACGAACCTGGAGCAAAAACTGATATTACATTTTATCGTTTTAAAATGTTGAGCTGAGCCATGAAACAATTTAGAAAAAGGATCAGAAAGAAAATCATATGGCAAGCACTAAAAGTTGAACATATGAGGAAGTTGTCATCACTGATCGGATAGAATTTTTTTAAATAGCAAAGTTGTATTAAGAAGAATAAGACAGTCAGAAAATTTCTTAAATAATGACAACGAAAATACTCTTTTGCAATATTAGTGCAATTAACTCATGCATAGTTCCAAAGAAAATTAGTTCATTGTTTATAAAACAGTCATAACCTGAATTCCTTACCTTCATCGGAGTGACATTGTATGTAGAAACACCAGTTATTGGAGCTGAGCTACGATTTTCAGCTGTATAGAATGCAAGTGCGCTTTCACCAGGTTTTACTCTTACCTGCACTACTGGTAAAATGTAGTAGGGATATCTCCACTTAAAACTATATTAGAATCTTACACATGGTTAAGAAAAAAGACCTGTCTTTGTGTAGGAACAAACTTCCAAGGCATTCCATCAGCAACATCAGCATTGAATTGAACAACAAGCTCCCTGAAAATAAAAACGAAGAAGTAACCTTAAAGCATGACAAAATTAAACTAGATTGAATGAAACATTCCCAGAGGTATAGCGTCTCATTTCATGCAACCAAGACTACGAAAATGATTCACATATTATGAGTTTATTAGCCGAATAATAACGATAAAAAAGTATCATGAAAACCATAACTTCCCTTCTGCAGAAATAGCTTAGAGAAAAGTCATACATAGGAGAATGGTAGGTTCTGTTTAACTTTAACACATTAAGTAGATTGTTTTCTGCTTCAAAGGAGAAATCAACAAAAATTTATTGATTAATAAACATTCAATTACACACAAACAACTTAATGCATGGAACTTGCAATTGAAAAGTGGAGACAAAAAGAGAGGCGCAATAAAAGTTCTAATCCTTGGAACTAGGAATTAGTTTACTTGATACTTCCATAAATCCAAACCGAATATAGCTCCAAAGCCTTTGTACTGAAAAGGTAGCATTGACATATACTCTAACAAAAAGCACAAAAATATATAAACTGCACTTCAGCGGTAAGGCTAAAAAAAGCTTAAGGATAATTAACAGCCAACGCAAAATCAACCAAATCAGAAAAACCACAAGGAAATTTGGCAAGCACTTTATCATATATAAAAACCTCATTACCTGTCAAGTCAATGATAAGAAAAAATTATAGTCACTTGAAGTTAAGAAATTCATCATCAACTTGCGACTCTTTGCCTAATTTTCCAGTAAACTAATACCTAAGATCTGTCAAGTCAATGATAAGAAAAAATTATAGTCACTTTGGGTTAAGAAATTCATCATCAACTTGCGACTCATTGCCTAATTTTTCAGTAAACCAATACCTAAAGATGCCATGCATGATGAAACTAAACAAATTCCAATGCAAGCCAAATTCATCGAAAACCAACAAAGATTTTAAACTTCCAAATCTGGAGAACAGACTTATTAATAGTAAAGAAGCATTACCTTGAAGCAGTTGTCCCATCTCGAGTATGGCGCACGATCTTCTCCTCCACACTCTGCAGAGACCCATTCCTTGTCACAAGCCATAAATCATTCATTATTCGAATAAAAAATCCCCACATGTAAAGACTTTCAACAAAATCACACTTATAGTAGTACTGCAAATTGCAAACATGTATATTTTTTTTAATAAACCTTCTACCCTGAAGTCTAAATTACATAAATATCAACAAGAATTTTTGATGGGTACAAGTTTAGTACGCTAATAAACTGTTCCATTTACTCCTTTAAAGTTCCTAGCATGAGCAAAATGTAATAAATTCTTTAACAGCAGTTTATGGTCGGAGGTCAACTTGTTTGCCCTTGGAAGAAAATGCAGCCCTTTTTGAAAGTAGATAGAAGCATGGAAGAGTGGTTAAGCTATCTCAATTGTAATGAGGAGTTTCTAGGTTCAAGTCATAAAAACAGCTCTCCATAAATGTAGTGCACACTCCACGCATCCTGCATTGGCGTGAGCTCCATTACCCAGTTAATCCATTTATCATGTAAGCATGGATGGGGGTCATGCCTCCGCAGTTTGATTAAATAAATGAAGATTAGCCAAAAAGTTACTTAGGCAATGAGGTGCATAAGCTTTATGAGACAAACTGAATTAGATGATGTGCAATTAACATGTTATGGGAAATTCAACAAGTTTTAATGATTATTAGGTAGCAGGAATTAGACAAAATTTACTTTAGACCCGGCCAAAGGTAAAAAATACGCATGATAAATCCCACCTGTCATAAATCCTGGATTTATTGACTTTTCCCATAAATCTAAGATTTACTAAATCTCGTAGTTCAATAGATTTAAGTATTTAATAGGCTTTGCCGGATTACGAAGGTCTCACGCATCCTTGTCGTCGAGTGGGTTGTAAATCCTTATTTACAGAAGGGTTCATGTACCATCTCCACACCCTATCATCGCTGCAAGCTCGCACTGCCATCTTCGCGACTCCCGACCAAAAGCTTTAGTTGTTCCTCGTCTATCATCTCTAGTGAAAAAGATAGACATTCTACTCAACTTTTTTACAAGAGCCTTTTCCCCTAGGATAGAGAAATTCTCAAGTTCAGAACTCTAGAACGATCATCGAATAGAAGCCAATCATTCCCGAGAATGTCCTCTAGCTCAAATTTGTTTAGTAATTTAAGCAAATGAATATAATAAGAATATATTTTTCACCAATTTAAAATCCCAATTGAAGTTCTTAAAAAATAATTAAGATTTGATAAATTTTAACAATTGTTGTCTCAATTCAATAATTATTGGTCGTTATCAGACAAACAATCTCTATTTCAATATGATATTGAAATGCAACATGATACTCAGATCAGCGAGGCATAAGTGACTAATGAAGATCCTAACACACATGCAACAATACAACAACAAAAACAACATCAAGCCTTTATCCCACTACGTGGGGTCGGCTACATGAATCCTTTTTCTCCATTGTGTCCTATTAAAGGTCAAATTCTCGTTTAAATCTAATAAAGAAAGGTCATTCCTAATATTTTCTAACCAAGTCTTTTTAGGTCTGCCTCTACCTTTCTTAATATAAGTCAAATCTAATACCTCTACTCTCCTCACCGGGTCATTGGAAGGCCGCCGTTTTATGTGACCAAACCATCTAAAGCGACTCTCTCTAATCTTATCTTCTACTGGAGCTACTACAACCTTTTCACGTATATGCTCATTTCGTATCCTATCTCTAAGGGTAAAGCCACTCATCCACCTAAGCATCCTCATCTCTGCCACACTTAACTTAGTATTATGCTTCTCTTTTAATGGCCAACATTCAGCACCATAAAGCATTGCAGGCCTCACTACCATCTTATAGAATTTTCCCTTAAGTTTGAGGGGTACTTTTCTATCACACAACAAGCCAGATGCATTCCTCCACTTCAACCATCCAACTTGAATTCTGCTGAGAATATCCCCATCTATTTCACCATCACTCTGAACAATAGATCCAAGATATCTAAAAACGTGTACTCTTATTAACTACTTGATCGCCCAAAGTTACAATCCCCACACTAGGTCTATTACTACTAAAATTACACTCCATATATTCCGTTTTAGATCTACTCAAGCGAAAACCTTTAGTCTCTAATGTTGACCTCCATAATTCAAGTTTACTTTCAACTCCCTCTCTAGTTTTATCAACAAGAAGAATATCATCAGCAAAAAGCATACACCAAGGTACATCCTCTTACAAATGTCTAGTGAGAGCATCCATGACTAAAGCAAAAAGATATGGGCTTAAGGCTGATCCTTGATGTAACCCAACCGAAATAGGAAAATACTTGGTCAAACCACCTTGTGTTTGAACACAAGTAATAGCTCCTGCATACATATCTTTAATGATTTGAATATAAGCATTATTAACTCCTTTCTTTTCAAGAACCCTCCATAGCACTTCTCTTGGAACTTTATCATATGATTTTTCTAAATCAATAAATATCATATGTAGATCTTCCTTATTTTCTCTATATTTCTCCATCAAACCTCTTAATAAATGTATGGCTTCCATAGTCGACCTACCCGGCATGAATCCAAATTGATTTTGAGAAACATTAGTATCATGCCGCAACCTATGCTCCATAACTCGCTCCCATAGTTTTAAAGTATGACACATTAACTTAATTCCTCTATAATTCGCACAATCTTGTGCATCACCTTTATTCTTAAAAATAGGAATTAACACACTCATTCTCCACTCATCTGGCATCTTTTTAGTCTTTAAAATAGTATTAAAAAGTTTAGTAAGCCAAGAAATTCCTTCATCTCCTAAGCATTTCCACACTTCTATTGGAATATCATCAGGTCCAACAGCTTTTCCACCCTTCATTTTCTTTAAAGCCTCTCTAACTTCGGTTTTACTAATACGCCGATAAAAACTGAAATCTTTATTTTTATTTAGGGTGCTAAGGTCAGTATAGTCAATCTTATTATCACAATTTTCATTAAAAAGTTTAGCAAAATATCTCATCCATCTTTGTTGAATATCATCTTCTAAGAAAAGTATTTTTTTATCTTCATCCTTAATACACTTCACTTGAACTAAATCCTTACTACTCCTATCTATTTGTTTGGCTAACTTATACATATATCTTTCTTCCTCCTTAGTATCTAATCTATTATATAAATCACTAAAAGCTAAGGTTTTTGTATCGCATATTGCTTTCTTCGATTCCTTACGAGCCTCTTTATATCTATCCCAATTATCAGAATTTTTAAAATTAAACCAATTTTTATAACAAATTTTCTTATTTTTAATCTTTTCTTGCACATTTTGATTCTACCACCAACTATTTTTACTATTATGAGCTTTTTTCTTTGATACTCTGATAGGAAATACTTGATTTCAAGTAGTTCCTAACCAAAACTGAAGCCGAACAAGGAGAAAACTGCTGTCTCCAACAGTGGACAGCAACTATGCGCAGGAAAAACAGTGAATATTGCGAGAATATTGAGAGACAACGCAAGCAAAGACTTGTATTTTTACTAGTAGACGAAACAAATAGCAAGATACAATTTGTTCTTCAATTCGAGAGGAAGAACGTACTCTCCTAAGTCTCCGGCGAAGCCAAGAGCCCAAAACAAAAACCTAGATCTCAAAGAGAAAACTCAAATTCAAGATAAGGAGCCAATCCCCCCAAAACTCCTAATTATACAAAATAATCATAAAGGACAATAATGGACTTCCTAAAACAGCCTCCCATTCAAAAATTTTCCCTCCCCCATGCGTTTTAGCCGCTGTTTGGGCCCCCCGACACGCGCTCCGCGCGTTCCGTCTGGTTCCGCCCGACGTTGGTTCGTCGGGTGTAGAACCGGACCGGTCCAGCTGGGACCGGTCCAGGCGTAACATACTCCAAACACATCTTTTGCAATATTCTTAATATCACTAGCCACTTTTTCCCACATAACATTAGCATCCTCATGCATAGATAAAATCTTAAGATCTAAAATCTTACTCTCAAAAATAATTCTGTTAATATTTTTTAAATGCCCCCATCTAATCTTAGAATATCGTTTTACTTTATTTTTTATTATCTGCCCTTTTATCTTAAGGTCCAAAACTAATAATCGATGTTGGGTACATAAATTTTCACTAGGAATAACTTTACAATCTTTGCAATCAACGATCTATTTTTCTTATAAGAAAATAGTCAATCTGAGTTGTACTATATCCATTTGTATAAGTGATGAGATGCTCATTCCTTTTCTTAAATAAGGTATTAGCAATTGAAAAATCATAAGCTAAACAAAAATCTAATATAGTCTTGCCACCTTTATTTGCCGTTCCAAAACCATGGCCACTATGAATGCTTTTAAAATCATCTACCTCTCTACCAACATGTCCATTTAAATCTCCTCCAATAAAAACTCTTTCTTCAAGAGGTATCTTTTGTAATAATTCTTCTAATTCATTCCAAAAATTTAATTTAGAACTCATATCCAAACCTACTTGACGAGCATAAGCACTTATAATATTAACAATCTTATCATCAACCACAATTTTTAAAGTTATAATTATATCTCCAATCCTATCAATTTTATAACATTATCTTTCAAACTCTTATCTATAATAACATCTACATCATTTCTATCTATAATAACACACGTGCAACAATAAGAGAACAAATTCAATTGGAAGCGATTAGACATAAAATAGCCATAGATTTGTTGGAGGTTTCGAGTATTAGTGGAAATTTAATTTAATTTTAATCCATGAACAACTTATGATGCTTTTTTTTTCACACGTTAAATCAACAATGGCACTCAACATGATAAGATCGCTCATAATTGCAAGTTATACCATATCGCCTTCATTATGGAAGTGCATATGTAATATTAATATCAAATTCTATTTAGTTCATTTATTTATTTGTATATATCTTCTATGTTCTCATAATAGTTGTATCATTTTTGTTGTAAGAACTTATGTTGAATTCTTATTTGTTTTTAGATGTGATTAGTAATTTATTTTTAGAGTGTTATCTATCCTAAGTTAGTGATATCATACCATCCAGTAATGACATGTAACACCGTTCCCTTCTTGCACGTGCATTATGCATATCTTCATATTAAGTTAACTGACATAAATCATGAAATGCATAACCCAAAAATTTGTCAAGAATGAACAAGAATTAACATGTGTCATGCCGAACAATTTTCAGGATTTAACAGCCTAAGAATTTGATAAATCCGAATTTACAAAATTTATTAAATCCTACATTGCTACTTGCAGCGAAACAGCCCCTTAGGAGTTAGGTTTTCAAATAAGAACAAAACATATGTAGAAATAAAAAACAAAACTAATCTCTCATAACAGGACGCTTGAAACCCCCAAAATAAATCCATCAATGGGAGACAAGGAAAGGATCAGATGGCGAAAGTTTACCTCTCGACGTTGAACGGTGCCACCATAGCCGGTGGCCTGACAGAAACGGCGATAGAGCGGAACAGCCGCATAAGAGGCACCAACCATGGCCCCGGCCAGCGTAAGAAGATAGATTAGCATCTTCTTCGAGCCTTGTTCCCGAGAGGTCGCGGTGTAGCTCGAAGAGAAGCGGCAGTTAGTGACGCCCAATACCGTAACTGGAGGCGGCCGGAACCTCCCGCCGGCTAGTGAGCGCCAGATGTAGAGAGATTGAGGGAGTTTTGGGAATTGGGGCATCATGCGAAATCTAACCTCGAAATCGGAAGGCAGCGTTTAAACTTAAACAATGACTTGCTTACAAACTTTAGGCCGTAATGATGTCGTTCAAGCCTGGCAGTCGGGGATGACGGTCGTAAAGGAGGTTGACGGTAGCGGAAGGGGCAATTCGATTGTCGTGGCTAGCTCCTCTGAGGAGAGAGGGAAGAGGAAAGTTTGCGAGGGAGGAGAGAGAGAATCGAGAGGAGTGGCGATCGGTGATTGTACAGGAGAATGGGGGGCATGGGGCGAGCGGCGGACCAGTAGTAACGGGGCGAAGGGTGGTCGTGGCTAGGAGGTTTTGACGTGGCGACAGACGATCCTTAGCACAGAAATTATTTTGTAACCAATCCCAACGTGTTCGAATGTGTGAATACACTCCTTATTTTGTTGCTTATGTTTTTATATATAATTTTTTCGTGGTAAGCAGTGTGTATGCACATCCGGACACGTTCGGATTGCGTACACAATAATTTCAGAAAAAAAAATAAAATATATTTTATGTAAAAATTTTTATGTGCATATAATGCAATAGAGTACATCAAAATAAATAACACAAACAAAAATAAAAATTTATTTATCCCCATCAATCAAAATGATATTACATAAATAAAATGTAAACAACAAAATATGAAAATAATATTGATAGAAGCACATGTTAAAATAAAATCATCCTGTCCTCAAAAGAAATTATAATCACCCACGAAAAAAAAAAATTCTAAGTATGTCATACTGCTAGTAAATTCGCTTCTATGTGGTAATGGTCCACCATATACTCTAATAGAACTTGTTATAAGAAAAGATAATAATGAATGGGTTTGAGTTTTCAACGATTTTGAATTTGACGGATTTCTTCTCTCCTAGATTGATAAAAATGCATTTTTCATGATTTCTCAAATTTTTACCATATACCTTTTTTGCATATTGACAGTAAAATCACTGAATTTCACCGGGTAGAATTAAATCTATGATTTTTTGAAGTTATATATATTATATAAATTTTCTTGTATTGAACAGTATTGTCTATATTCACATTGCATTTTGATTGTGGCATTTGCATAAGCAAGAAAGACTTACTATTAACACTACAAAATGGGTTGGTTGTTAAAATATAATGTCATGCACATAAAGGTGTGTTGACGGATTTTTCTTTAAAGATGATTTGTGGTGTTGTCCTGGTTATAGATTGTAACATATGACCAAATTACGTTGACAGGCATATGATGATAACTCTTAATGATTATTGAAGGTCATCTGTAATAATAATGATAACAAATTAAAGATATCGATATTAAAAAAAGAACATATTAAATGATGAAAACCCCACATTAAAGTTGAATGTTCTATATTGCTGAACCATATATGGATGCAAGCATATACTTATAACTTTGATAGAGTAGTAACATGTGTACATAGATAACATATGAATGAATATAAGTGCTTATTACATATAATTGATAGGATGGATGTGAGAGGATAAGATCAATAATATTGACAAATGTATGCATGTGATTCTTTTTACTAATGCTTGAATGATTATAATACCATTGTTTTACTGATTTACTAGTTCTCATGCATGTTATTGAAATATTGAATCTTAGATTCATTATAATGATTTTCCTACTTTTATTATTAATTATTTTGAGCTTTATAAATGATAAGCGATCATTGATGAGATTGATCTTATTGACCGAACTGAGCATGCATATTGATTCTTCTTATCTTGTGTTGAAAGCTTTAGTCAGTTTAGTTTATTGTTAAACTTTTTTGCTCTTTATATGATTTTTAATGATTTCAAGTTAATGAAAGGATCGGGATCATGTGGAGTGAGATTGACAAATATTATCATGTATTTCTTTATATTTTGTTCTATATTTTATTTCATTCTTTTATGTTCAAGAGTTTATGATATAGTAGTAACTGTATTGTTCTTCTAATTATTATATATTAATTTTGGGAGAATGAATATAATATAAG